>NHTE02000026.1:1110255-1193582 GCA_002168265.2 Fusarium euwallaceae
CCTTCCCTCTGTATATAGCACTGTTACAATATACAGACACTTGCCTCCCTTGTTAGCAAGTCGGGGCTTTCTGGTGGGCTTCAATGGCTCCTGGTTAATCGGACGAGGAATACCGATGCGGTGGCAAAAGTCGTTTTCGGACCTTAGTTCCCCTGCCACATTACTCACGATTGTGTCATAGAGCATCACCGATGATGATGCCGGCCTAGTACGAAGTATTAAAATGCCCCAGGAACCCTGGTAGCAATCCGCTTAGCTATCTTCACTCCAGGCATTTCATCACCATAGCTCGGCTAATGCTACATCAAGCTACCAGGCAGAAGTTCTCCCACGACAGCATCATCACGCATCATCAAGAATGGCGGTAGTCCAGACTTCGGGGTTCCAATACTATGCTGGTCTCGACCCCTTCGAGCGTAGACTTCTCTACGAGCCAATCGTTCTCGAGTATGCAATGATTCAAAGCTGCAACCTGACCCGAGAAGAACCAGAGAGCCACGCTACAGTCGACTTTGACAACCTGCCGTCCGACACCGAAGCCTTTCGCGTGCTTGTAAATAAGCTCGCACAGGTCTGTGACAATGAACGAGGTGGGAATTCAGTCACCGCCATGACGATTCTCGAAGGGGCGAGTGGACCCGAATTCGTGTTTGCAGCGAACAGGAAGGACGAAGAGGAGACTAGGGCTACCACGAGATTCGTAACGAACTTGCTACAGTTGGCTGGGCAGAACCCCCAAAATCTTAGCTCCGATGCCCTCGAGAAGAGAGTACTGTGGATGATATTAGCTTTCAACATGTCCCGAATAACCGAATACAAGGACGGACTCGATGAGGCTTTGGGCCTTTGTCTGGAAGACCACGAACGGCGACAGTCCGAAAATGGTATGTCATAGTATATAGCAACGCCTAACTACATGGCACTGACTCCAACGACGAACAGAGACCTTGAAGAGTGAACTCCAAAAGCTCAGAGAAAAATGCAACTTCTCGGTCAACAACATACGCAAGCAGGAGGAAATAAAGTGCAAGTCTCCCCCCTTCTGTCCACATACTTTATATGTACCGAGACTAATTTTACCCCAGCACTGAGAGACTGTGAAAGGCTGGTCAACCTGATCCACAATGCCCAGCTGGCGATGACAGGGATCAAGAAGGCTGTCAGGACGAAAGCCAGGGGCAGCGAGTTCCTCAAGTCTGAGCCGTGGTGCGAGCTAAAACATTATCTCGGCCGTTGGCATTCCTACCGCCAAGCTGCGAGCTTCATTGTTTGTGCAGCAACAGCCTGGCCGCTACTATTCCAGGACTTTACGATCACCTCACTACCATCTAGTACTCGCATATCCAAGCCCATTGTGCAGTCGGACCTGACAGCTGTCGCCATTGTTCAACACATGGAGGCTTTCGAGAAAGTAAAGATGCCAGAGCTTATTCAGGATGCCGAGGATCTCCGCAGGATGGGTCTGGATAAGACCATCCAAATTCAACTCTTGAAGAGAACTTTCAGGCCAATCGTACACGCAGAAGTTCTCATTCATCACTACCTCACCAATAACGGAATTACAAGGCCAGATAGATTTTGGCGGCAATGGCAATACATCGGCTCCAGCAAGCCAACCTGTCGCTTATGCCACTATTACTTCGGCTCGCACTCACAGAGCCAGATCCAAGTTCGGCCTTCACATCTGAATCTATACCCAAATTGGCGTTTACCGGAAATCTCTAACGAGGGCGATGCGGAAGCTCGAGAAGCTCACAGGAAGCTCTTGAAGAGCATCGCTGAAAAGGTGCGCAATGACGCGAAGCGGACTTTGCAGCAGAGGACCACCAAAAGCAAGCAACATGACTCAAATACCTACTCTGCTACACCGATATACCTTGTGAAGACGTCAGGGTCAACGAATTCTGATGGTCCTGCCTATTGCGAGGTTGATGCAGTCGGTGGGGGGGTCAGCCTGTGGTCGCCTTGAGGTGGAGTCTCTTGTACGGCTCAGGGACGCAAGTTGTCCACCATGCTTCGAAAGCTTGCCTCGGTTTTTGTCTCGCCATCTACCGCAAGTACGCCGGCGGAAGCTGGGGTTCTACGGGCTCGGGCAGGGAGCACGCAGCCTTGGCCAGCGCGTAGGTATCCAGCGCACTTGTGTGGCTCCGTTGGAGATCACAAGTGTGAGGCGACCAAGGCGGCGGGAAGGTGTGGAAGAAGGAAGAATACTCTATGACCCTTGACACCGCAACATAGCTAAGCCCTGTCTGAAAGTCCCGTTCAGACAGATCCGTCACCATCTTGTCCACCGTGATGCTCTGTGACTTATGAACTGTGATGGCATACGACACTGTAAGTGGAAACTGTTTTCGTGTACACGCAGATGTCCCAAGAAAGAAGTCTCGCCTCACGGGGAGTATGGGCACTACCTCACGCCCGTCATCGGTGATTAGATAAGATGGCCCGGTGTACTTATCCATCGCCATCATAATGACGCACGGCGGGTCACGATGTGTATCCGCGCCGGGGGCCCAGCCGATGTCATATACCGTCCCCTGTGCCCCATTCACTAAGCCTGCTGGCTGCCAGATGTTCTGGGTGATCATGAGGCGAGCACCGATACATACCGGAAACTGGCCAGCCAGGTTGCCAGCCTGTTCAGATGTTGCCTTGTCAGCACCGTTGCCAATGTTCCTGGCCATGACTTGGATTGCTGGGTGCTTCAGACGGACTAGGTGGTCGTAGTTGCACTCATTGACACGAGCTCTCTTGCTATAGATCCGGAGAGTAGTATCGAACTTGTCCACCTCGCACTGGCTTAGCTTGGCCTGCACACGCTGGCTCAGAAGTTTCCATGATTCGATGGATAACCTCAGACCGCGCAGTTCTTCAAGCGCGAGACGAAAGCCAGCCTGGTCGTCGCCCTGCTGCCGCTCGACCTTCTTCAAGAAGACAGTGTGGTTGAAGACCCTATATGCCGCCTGGCTAGAGACCTCGTGCAGATCCTTGAGCGGCCCATCAAAGTAGAGGGGCTTGTTTGCAACCGGCGGGAGCTGGAAGAAGTCGCCAACGAGGATGATGCTCATGCCGCCAAAGAAGTCGGCTGCTCTGCCGGGAAAGATTTGGCGGAGGCGTTTGTCAACCCACGAAAGCTGGCGCAGACCCAGCATACTCTTCTCGTCAATCACGAGATACCGAACGTCCCGCAGCTTCTTCTGCATAGCATTAGCATCTGCTGGCGATAGCTCTGTGAAAGCTCTATCAACGGGCAGCCGGAGAAGGGAGTGTAGAGTTGTCCCCATGATCTAGTTGCTTGCAACACCCGTGGGTGCAGCTCTCCAGAGTCCAGATCGGACTGGGCCGCCCACCAGCGAGCCTCTGAAGATGCGAAGACAGGACTTTGATCATGTAGGACTTACCTGTCCCGCCGCCACCGTCAACGTGGAGTAAGATCTGCTCCTCGCTGCCACACTGAAAGTGTCCAACAAACGTATCGTATACTATCCGCTGCTCCGGGTTGAGCGTATCGCGGACCTCTAAAGGCAGGTCCTCAACATCCATATCGAGACGATCCTGCTCGATCCTCTGGCGCCAATAATCGCCCTGAACGATTCCCGGGTCGGCGTGGCGGCCGACGTGGGGTTTCCAATCGTATTGGATGTCGATATCCCGTCTGCCAAGATCTATTGCCTCTTGGCTTGGTGGGCAGTCGGGAAGATGACGGGCAAGCTCGATCCAGTCCTCTTCCACAAGGTCAGGTTCGTGAAATTCCTGCTCGAACTGATCCGGATCTGGTCGACGTTCCTCGGTGTTGAGTATGCCGTAGTAATCATCAGGGTGCTGGTGGTTCCCGTAACAGAATTCGGCGGCAGGTGCGTAAGAGGCGTACTCGACACCGTTGACCTTGCGTAGTTGGTTGGGATCGCGATGTGGATGGGCCAGCATCAGCTTGACGCGGCAAAAATCACCGTATTGGTCATGCTGACGGCTAGAGTTATACCGCGGGAAGTAGTATAGAACACGAGACGGACATATCAATGTTGGCTAGCCAGCCAAGACTGAGGCACCGGCTGTAGTGATTCATCAGGCTGTCGTTCCTGGCCGCCTCGAAGGAGAAGTAGGATTGTCCTTGTCGTCGAACAACCTCAGCCGTATCTCTCGTGTCTCGTGGGAAGAAGAAGCGGCAAGAAATCTCTTCCGAACCCTTCTTCTTTCGTAAGCAGTATGCCTCACTGCAATGGTGGCGTTGGCAACGGTTCAAAACCTGCGAGAGCCATTGGAACGTCAGGGGATACCGCAAGGGATTTGTGGCCAGGGGGTTGCCTTCTCCTTGCTGTTGCACTCGAGCTGGCTCGGGATTGAGAGCTGTCACATGGGACCCCCAGATACGGACAAACTCCTTACGTGTATGCTCGTTCCCCAGGTCAACACTGGGCGCACCGTCCATCCAGAATAGGCCATGGCAATGGCTACTTCCGCGGCCCTGCCATTCATACCTGTTCCAATAATCAGTCACGTTGAATTTCCGCTTCAGAACAATATCCCTGAATAGACCAAACCGCCTGTAGAAGTGCCAGGCTGCAACGTGTGGATTATCCCGGAGAAGCTTGCTAGACATGCCCATCCGTTGTTGCTCGGGCAACTCCTGCCAGTCTTGAAACTGGGGCAAATGTTGGTAGAGGCTCCTCCAGTGCAAGTCTGCCGGGCTGAATGTAATAAAAGCACCAGGACAGTCAAGGTTGTAGGCATAAGATTCAAGCTCCCGACGCTTTCGGTACCAATAAGGCCGTGTCCCGCGAAGCTGCGCTGTCTGACGGTTGATCGAATTGAGCAACTGCTGCGCTTCTGCCGATTCCGCGTCCTGGAAAGCCTCCAGTAGATCATCCCGCATTATTGGGCCCTGCCTTTGCTGGTGTTGCTTGACGAAATAGCTGCTTTTGGCCCGCGCCTGTGCTCACATCAGCGTGTTGAAAACCACAAACCGGAAAGTGGGATGGCGGGCAAATCTGCCATCATGCCATCGTAGGGCATGCTGTATGTAGTCTGCATACTTGATGGGCCGCAACCTCGGCTCGACGAAATCGGCTTGACCACGAGGGAATAGTGTGGGAAAGGCCAGGGACAGGAGCGCTTGTGATCGGTTAAACTCATTGATTGGTGTCCTCCGAATATCTAGCATTTCAAGCTGATGTTGTGATGACGGTCGTACAGGGATCGGTTCATCGCGCTCTTCGCCGAGAATGTGCGAATGTAGTGCTTCCATCTCGGTATCCTCTGGTAGCAGATCTGGCACTGCAGACTGGTCAACCTCATCCGGCTCAACATCGTCATTCTCCGTGACACCCAAGTCAGTTGAAAGAGGATCAGTAACATCTACAGCAGCAACCTCATCAAGCACATCGCCGTCTTCGGGTAGCACTAATATCCGCTTCTGGCAGACGTTAATATCTCGGTAACCCGGGTGGCTATGACACAGTAAATCCAGCCACGCCTGTAGACAGCGATGGCGTACGCGGAACTGGCGTCTGAATTGGCGGTCAAGGTGGGCATGCTCGCTTGCATTCGGAGGGCGTAGCAGGATAACATCTAGTTCAGAGGGTAGAAGAGGAAGTTGGCGATGCACCTTGCCAACATCGCGGAGAAAGTGCACGATATGGCCACGATACTTATATTGCTGGCCCCGGACCTGCATGACGTTCACGAACACATGAACTCGAGCGATTAGCATCTCTTCTATTCTTGTCAACTGGGGGAGGAATGCGGGGATCGAGCCAAAATCCAACTGATTTTCGGCCGAAAAAAACAGAGGCTCATCCTCCTGTTTGTTCTTATCCTTGGCTATGCAACGCTTGCAAACGCCGTCTTTCAAACACATGTCAAACCATGTCTCCTGACAACGGGCGCAGTGTTCCATCCGGTCGTTTTCCAGCTCCGTCCAGAACTTCTCCAAAAGCTCCTTATCTCTGTCAGACAACGGGCAATGCGACAGATCACGCGTCCAATTAGGATCTGGGAGCTCGAAATCTCGAGGTTCCACCCCCGGGCGTTCAATAGCCGACTGCTGCAGCTGCACAGGTGGGCGGGAGTGTCTTTCCCGGGCTGGTCTTGGCCAAATAGAAGGGCTCGACATCGGAGATTCGATCGGCGTTCCAAGTCGTACGCTTTCTTGAGAAGCAATCAGGGAACCTGGTTGGGAAGTCACCGGCGCGCCTGCTCCTGTTGACGTCGCAATTGGTGTCCCCAGCAAAATAGACCCTTGTGAGTGAATTGGTGTGCATAGTTGCAAGTCTATCAACGGCAGTCCTTCTCGACGTATTGGGGATAACTCAGCTTGTTCCGCAGTACGCTTAGAGGCGAGTGAGCCTTGCCGGTTCCTGCAGTCGAGACAGTTAGCCGTAAGTCTTCCACATGTTATGGAGGACTTCGTCTTCGAAATGAATTGATCTGCCGGTTTCATCTGCTTGCAATTCCTGCAACCCTTCAGTAATGGGATAGAATCAGCCATAAGGATGTTGGATTGGAGGGACGTTTTGATGAGGAAGAATGAGAATGAGGAAGGACTGCGCGTTGGCGACACGCGTTCGTTGGCAGGCCGACAGCAAAGACCGTGCACCCGCCATGACACCAGTCCATGTTGAGTGGGCTTTTTCAGTTCAAGTTGTCGTGGTAAGAAGTTATCGTCGTAATAGAAGTCCTTCGGACTTAATTATGCGAAGTTATACATCATCACAGCCCCCTTGCCACCTCACTCTACGCATATGCTCCAGCCGATAGATATTAAAGTCTTTCAGCCGCTAAAGAACACCCACCAGAAGCTCCTCGGCAAGTGGCTTCGAAGGGGAAATATCTCCTTCTCCAGTGCCGACTTCGTCCGCGGCTTTCTGGCAAGTTACACCTCTTCTTCTATGTCGATAAAGTCACCAAGTTAAAGCGTAAAACAGGAAGTCTTCTAGGAAGGATTCACGGCACACAATATCATCTCAGGCTTCAAGAAGTCAGGCATCTATCCGCCAGGGCATATCTAGCCAAGAAGCAGCTTCAGGAGAAGCAGGCCATAAACCCGGCCTTCGCCTCCCTTCTTCCTCACGAATCTCGCTTCCAGGCCGTCGCAGATACCGCCAAACGACTCTCAGGCCGCTACGGCGATACCTTCAGCTCCCCCACGCGTGCCAGACTTCGTCAGATACGTAATGTCGTCACAGAAGCTGTGGTTCTTGAATATACAATCACTGTTTATGTCGATGACCGCCGGGCTCGGATTGAGAAGAGATACAACGCCAAGAAAAGAGGGGAAAGGGTGAAGCCAGTTTGGCGTACCTCTCGATCTTTGCGTACCATACCCGGCGCAGTCTACCAGTCTACCGTGCCAAATTTCGCAAGCAAGGCTCATAATCACTAGTATTACACATACTAGCCGGTTTGTTTGAGCTTGTAAGATATTACACCCGAGGTGTTGACGGCGATGTGGTTCCAGAAGTCCTCGATACGGCCGCATGCTTCGCCCAAGCATTCACAACTCTACACCGCTCAAAGACCTTGTTGCGGGGCGACATTATGACAAGACCGTCTTACCAGGCTCCCGCACTGATGCGACCCTTCGCCAGATTGACTGCACTTGTCTATCAAAGCCCCTCTATACATCGGGCATCAGTCAAGCTTCTCCATACCTTCCTCTACACTCGAATGATCATATTCTTGGTCAAGAGGTTCGGTGTGGATAAGACTCACTCGAACACCACGATCTACGCACACGCTGTCTTTCTGGGTGCTATTATGCCATTCATGATTCTGGCCTGCACGCTGGTGTTCCTGTTTATATCGGTATGGTATGGACTGTCATAGTCCTCAACAGATGCGTTGCGGATCGTCTAGCCAGGTGCATAACGCTTAATGACCCTTTATCGATGTAACAACCTAATCCCGTCGATAGGTGTCGCATATCAAGCCCTGGCCCCACTAGTGCAGCTGCGACTGCCTAATCAGGCAACACTTTCATTTGTGTATAAAGAGCTGCATGACTCAACGCGTCTTGCCATTGAGTTCTTGCTCCTTAGATAACTCTCATCAATTGACTGGTGCCATCAATGATCCCTGTGGAGCCAATTGTCTGACAATAGGCCATGGAACTCCAAAGTCTCCATGTCGATATGGGAGCTCTGATGTGCGTGTTGCTCTGGCTAGGGTTGGCTAACCTAGAAGGGATCGACAAAAATGACCATTCTTCAAAGCCACTCGCACCTGCGAATGACGAGTACGTCCAGGGAGGAATGTGAGGGAAGGAGGCGTAAGGTTTGGAAGGCAGCGAACGAATTCCTCCCTTGCGCATGCATGCAAAGATGGGTAAAAGCAGGAAAAGATAAGAGAGAGAGAGAATGTGAAGAGCGGGAAGCTAAGCTCAAGAGGAGAGGGAAAAAATAATTGGGGACCCGAACCAAGACCGGAACAAGTGGAGGGGGAGGTGAGCGGAAGCGGCCCAAGATGGTGGAGGATGGAGGAGGAAGCCGGGTCGGAGGTTGAGCGGGGGGCCGAGATGTGAGAAGAAAAAAAAAGAAATTGGGCTAGAGGGAAGAGCAATTGGGGCGTGATGGTCCGTTGACAGGCGGCGCCTTTTTGTTGAAATTAGGTGCACGTAGGACGTTGAAGATACAAGGAAAAAAGTAAATAAATATAAGAAAAATTCTTGGAGAAATATCTTTGTTGACACTGCAAAGCCCAAGCATGAATTTTTTTTCTCTCAATTTTTTCTCTCGTCTTTCCTTGGCCAATTGCCGAATGCAAGCACCCCCCAGTCCTGTCTCATCTCGCTCCCCAGCTCTTTTTTTTCTTTCTTGCCTTCCAAGGTGTGCCTGCTGTGACGCTTCCCCCCTCCCCCCGTTGAAAGACCGCCGTCGCTGGCAGGCGGCATTTTTAGCGCCCTTTAATGTCAATTCCAAGGTTGGTGTGGCGCACCGACCGCGTGGGTTATTACCGGGGGGATCTTCTCAATGGGGTGGGGCCAAATGCAATCGAGGTTGAGATTCATCAGAGCTTCAAGTCGTATCTTAGGGTTAAGAGGAATGTATATATCAATGGCTGCTCTGTTGCTGTTCTTGATGATATTGTTCTTTTGCACGGGCCAGAAAGAGCCTCTCCCGCTGCAACACCTTGAGCCCTTGCATCACGGGTATGCCCGTTATGCCTGTCATGAGACGTCTTCCTTCGTAGCAGCCTACTCGATGACATGCCCTGCACGTGGACATTTCACCTTTGATAGATCCCAAATGTCGTCAAAGCGTTTTTTGGCCCTGCTGTCAATTAGCTTGCCCGAGGCGAAAGATTATCCCCTAGAATTGTTCCGTTTCATCGGCAATAGGCTAACTACCTAATCTATCCGTGTCATCCCCCCTCCAAACACGTTCTCGTAATCGTCAACACGAAAAACCCGAATACGCTTCGAAGGTGATTACGATGGATAGCTGCATTGAACACGTCTTAGTAGGCCGCAGTCGTGAACCCGTTTTCTGACATTGTGTATGCGTAATTGTCCAGCTTGACCAAGTTTTTTTTGCCTTCTTTTGATCATTTAGGTACTTGAGGCGCAGCCGCCGGCAATGCTTCCAAGGTTGATGGACGCGTCCTTGGTGGCGGATCCGTGAGGGTAAAAAAAAAAGTCCAAGGCCCCAATGCGAAACTGGGGGTCCAGTTTGAAGCCAAGCCAGGGGTATCTCCGATCATCCACACCAAAGCCGAAAAGCCCTCTTCATGCCGATCCCCATCTGGTTTCTGATATGATATCAAGACTGTTAAGCGCTTGCTTGCCTATACGGATACGTAGGTACAGTCAATGGTTGACAGAGACACAGCCTACCACTTGCTGCAACAACATTGGATTCGCAATTCACTCGTCAACCACCAGAAACACTTCTCAAACTTCATCACCCCCATCCCGGGAATCGTCGCCGGCTCTGTCCGCGATGGGTCTCGCAACATTCAGTACGTAACCGTTTCAGACCGTCCCGGACGCCGTCGCCCGCGGCCCACACCTTATCAATCAGTAACTGGACTGCCGCCATCACGGAACGGGGGGGGGGGGCAGCATCATCAGCACGGCTTCAAAGTCCAAGTTTGTCCTAACGCTAGACCACCACCCTCAGTGGGGGTTAACAGCGTGGGAGGGACCTGCGACTTCGGCATTTGGAGCTGCGGCTGCGTCTGAGAAGGGTAAAGAACCGGAGCTTTGATTGATGAACGGCTGTACGGATGAGGGTTTGGTCAACGTGGGATTTGAAGGGGAAAAAAGGAGTGGGATCCTTGGCTGATGATGCCGAGCCGCAATCCGGGTCTTACGGGTTGCGGCTTGTGGATGTGGCCGAGACATTTTGGGGTTCTTTCTCTTGGGCTGCGTAATCTGCAATTCTCTCTAAATTTTTTCTTCGTCAGAGCACAGCCAAGGATCTGCAATGATCAACCTCAACCGCATCTCGGGACCCCAAGACGAGGCTCATCGGCAACAAGCGACTGGTTAATGCTGGGGAAGGGAACAGGTTTTGCACGGTAGGCGAGGATCTCAACAGGGAGCTTCTCCAAGGTAATTTGACCAAGCCCGGTAGGGCAAATTCAGGTCATCTCGCTCGACCTGGTAAAATCTTCAATGACCAAGATCTGACATGGAGCTCGCCTAAGCCTGCCAGTTGTTTCTCCGTAGAAACAATTGACCGCCCTCAAGACCCTCCTCGGTGAAGCTCTCACGGTGACCCATCTTAGCAAAGTCTCCATCGCCGACTTTCTTTATTCCCGTCAGCAAAAACCGCCCGGAATCCGGCTGCCTCCGTAAGACCCTGGTGACCACGTTTTGAATGCCCTCTGGAACCTGCGTGATTCCCGCAGGTAGAAATTATGAAACAATACCCGCAAGGTGGTATCGCAAACATGCAGCAATAGTAATAAGCAAAGCACAAATACGGCTTTCTTGAAACAAAGCAGCCATCCGTTCCGTATACCGGCAATCCACGGCTCGAGTGATGATGTGACATCTGGACTAAAGGGACCGGCAAAATCACCCCGGACGAAAAAAAACTTTGATGACCGTGCTTTTCTCCTCTTCCATGATGCTGATTTGAGAGGTTCAACTTTCCCATGCTTGTCATGATGCAAGAAATCCCCATCTCTCCCTCTGAGGAACCCTGACCCAGCCGTTGGAGGTCCACCCTCCGGATAGCACTTTGCGGGGCCGTCAAGGACCCTGAGGACCGGTGTGACGGGGGCATCATATCATTCTAGACTCTTTGGCCAGTCTATGGAGTAATACAACTGTTTGATATTGGGCGGTTAGCAAAGGGTCTTGGTCTCAGATGGAAGAGCAGCCTGATGAGTGCATTTTGTGGATGGATGCAGCTTGTTTGTCTGTCCAATCTTTCTACCTTGATAAGAGAGGCCTTCCATTGATGGGACCCGCTACTCGACGGCACACCGCAGGCCAGGTCGAGGCCTATGCGCATTGGCCCATTGTGTTGGCAAAGTGAAGAGATTTCGTGACGAGGCAGTTGAGATTGGTAGCAAAGGGAGAGGCAAGCAAGACAGCTATTCGTACGTCTATGAGACACCTCTCTGCAGTTTGTCTCTCTCTCCCTGCGTGTCCTCCGTCTGTACATCAAAAAAGCAAATGCACAACACCGATCACAGCTCCGGAGCTTCATGCCTCGGCCCTCCGCAACCTACGCAGCGGCCCGCTTCCGATGGACGGACGGTCCACCCGGTGCCACGCCAAGCTGTCCGCTGTCCAACATCGTACGATTGCTCCCCTCTGGGTCTCTGGCAATTTTTCTCATTTTTCAAAGGCCGGGAGTCAGTGTCAGTAAAGATAAGGAATAGCTAGACAAAGGCAAAATTAAGACAGACCAGTCAAGTGGGCGGAAATGACGCCAGATGTTGAACCGGTCTCGCCGAGGCTGGGGTGTTGGAACAACGCTTGGGGAGAAGATGCGTGTGATGACAGGCTTCCCCATTGGTCGCCAGGCTTGTTTCTCCCCTTGAAATTCGACTGGGGACAAGCTTCTGATGGGGGGGGAGGTTTGTGCTCTTACCGTGTGTGTGGTCTTTTTTCTGGGTGAGGGGAGAGCGGCCAGTCATAAATTTTCCCATCTCTCGTGATATTTTTTTTAACCCTTCTCTTTGTGATTTCTTGACAAAAGAACGATTGCCGACCAATTATTCAACAAGGGAGAAGAAGAGGCTCAAAGACGTGCATATTCGTCAAGGCGTCGCAAAGCTGACGATCAGCCTCTCTTCTGGGTTAGACCGAGAGAGAGCCTGGGCACACGCAAACGAACCACGGGGAGAGAAGATGGAGGATCCTACGGCTGCGGTTACAACGGGTACACCTAGCTCGGCGACACCAGCAGATGACATGGAGAACAACAGCAACGGGAACAATGTCGCCAGTCTTGGTAGCAGCCCCGAGATCATCAATGGACCCAGTCCTCATGTGTGGCTTGTCGGCGGTGGGATAGCGTCGCTGGCTGCCGCCGTCTTTCTGATTGATGATGCTCACGTCCCGGGAGATCACATTCACATTCTCGAGGCGTCGTCCAAGGCTGGAGGATCGATGGCTACATTTTCCAAGCCTTCATGGGAGACGGGGTATCGTGTGTCGGCCATCAGGAAGATGAGTCTCACGTATCGCTGCCTGTACGGCATGCTAGAGAAGGTTCCCTCCGACATCGAAGGCGAGACGCTTGCCGACAAGCTGAACCGGTTCAATCAGGCGAGGAGAAAGC
Organism: Fusarium euwallaceae; assembly: GCA_002168265.2. Lineage (NCBI taxonomy): Eukaryota > Fungi > Ascomycota > Sordariomycetes > Hypocreales > Nectriaceae > Fusarium > Fusarium euwallaceae. The sequence goes on from NHTE02000026.1 coordinate 1,122,993, forward strand.
TGGGCGCATCGGGTACGAGATTGGTGAGGCAGGTGATGGACAATTACGGCGTCGAGAAGCCTGAAGCTGTCGACGTGAGCACCATGGGCCTGAGTGTCAAGAACCAGTGCGACCTGATGAGGGTAGTCCTCGAGACCGAGAAGGAGCTTGAGGGACTCGAGATCCAGGCCTTATTTGAGCCCGACTTCTTCGAGACCAACTTTTGGGATCTGTGGTCGTCGCTCAATCGGTTTCATCCTTGGTGCAGCGCCGTCGAGTTTAGGAGGTGTCTGCATCGCTTCTTGCACGAGTTTCCCAACATGGGGACGTTGTCTGGGGTAGAGCAAGCTCCGGAGGAGGACTTTGAGGCTATTATTAAGCCATTGTCGCAGTATCTCAAGGCGATGGATGTCGAGTTTCGTCATGGTGAGTTTTGGATCTTGACTCGAGTGGTAGGAGGGACTAACACTGTCAGGCATTCAGGTCAGCGGACTGGACATTGAGGACATTGGCTCTGAGTTCAGAGTGACTGGACTCAAGACTTACCAGGATAACAAGCACGTCGATCTTGCTCTTGGTCCTCAGGATCTCGTCCTCATGACGCTGGGCTCACTTACCTCGGGTATGGGTTACGGTTCAAATAGCAAGCCTCCCCCGACAATGGAACTCCGCGATTCTGCCCCCCACGAGCTAGATCCCTCGTGGACCTTCTGGGATAGGCTGGCGATGGACCGACCGGAGACCTTTGGCAACCCAGAGGCCTTCTTCGATCGTCCGTCCAAGTCAACTTGGCTCTCCTTCACCGTTACTCTCCGCGATCCGGCCTTCTTTGAGCATCTTCGTTCCTGGACGGGGACACTCACCGGCGCTGTGCCTTTGATCACCTTCCGAGACTGTCCTTGGATGCTGTCACTCACGATCCCCCAGCAGCCTCACATCAAGGACCAACCCGACGACGTCTTTGTGTTCTGGGGCTACGGCCTCTTCCCCGACCAAGCAGGCCGACACGTAAAGAAGCCCATGCTCGAGTGTACAGGCTCCGAGATCCTGACCGAACTGCTTCACCTAATGGCCTTCCCCATACACCCAACACTCGAGCGATCCATCACCATCCCCTGCCTCATGCCACTCATCGGCAGTCCCTTCCTAACGCGAAAGAAGGGCGACAGACCAGATGTGATCCCCAAAGGAAGTCAGAATCTAGGTCTGATGGGCCAGTTCGTCGAGATTGACCGCGAGGTGACGTTTACGATGGAATACTCGGTCCGGTCGGCGCAAATCGCAGTATACGGGCTCATGGACGTCGACAAGAAACCACCAGGGGTACAGGGAGAAGAGCACTCGATAGTAACGCTTGGAATGGCCTTGAAGACGATGATGACTTAGTAAACGCAGGAGGTCAGCTTTTGTGGTGGGAAACCGGCGCAAGGAAAGGGAAAAGCAACGCAGGACTTTGAGGGATAACAAAACCTTTTCCACTCTGCCTCTGTGCATCGAATCTGCCTTTTGGCATGTTCTTCTTTTTTTAACGAGAAAAATGTCTTTCAGGACGGTGGGCTTTTGGGGAGGGTTGGTTTTCTGGGGGTGGTGGTATTTTGTCGTTTTTGTTCTGTATTACTAGATGATCAAGAATGCCAATGCATAGGGCTTTTTACTTGTTTGAAGTCTCTGTGACGGGGTTCTCGATTGTTTTACAAGGTTGATTATGCTGTAAACGGGTTCTGTGCTACTGTATCTAGCCGCATCGATACGGAGGGCTGCATATCGAGTTTGTTGCTATAGACGTAGCCCTGGCATTCAAACAAGCTGCAGCGGGCTTAAGAGCTAGGTCAATAGAGAAATTCAAACATCTAATATTTTAATCTCTATTTCTTTTTTTCGGTTATTACATATTGCAATAAGGAAAATCCAGTTTCAAAGTTGCTGACCATTAATTACCTTCATCCAGACCCAATGACAACAATACCCCCCCTCGTTTGACACCTACAAACACTGTCAAGTCAACCGTAAACCCCCCCTCCCAAGTTCAAGTTTGCAGCAAAGCCCAGTGATTCACTGCACACCCCTCCTTCTGTTTATTTTCCATTTCTTCCACAACCCACAGACCTTTCTCTCCTTCCCACACCCTTTCTTCCTCGCGCATTCACGGTACGACACGAACACAAGCAACCATGGATGACGAGGATAGTTTGTCTCATCGGTTGGCAATCAAGCTTTTGCTTGAGGAGCTTGAAATCGATGATGCTTTGAAGGAGAAGAGACGGCTGCGTGCTTCTCGCGAGGTGGTTGTTGATCGAGATCCTGAGGAGAGCACCGGTTTGCCTTCTGGGACTTCTACTCACGCAGATCGCCTTCGTGATCTCTATCAGGATACCCTCGGTCCTTCTGTCATTGGTCATTCTTCTCAAGAGACTGCTGGCGAGAATGAGGCCGTCGTTGATGCTGCTGGCGATGCTGGTGTTGCTGCCGAGCCTTCTACTGCGCCCGTCAAAGGTAAACAACACCCCAAAACTCACGAGAGAGACACCAGCTAACGTTGCTTCACATAGACGATGATGGTAATGAAGAAGATGACGATGATCTCTATCGGGATGACGGCGTCACCATCAACTTGCAGCCCAGATCTTCTTCTGCTCCTGATGCCGCTACTACTCCTGCGCCCGTGATAGGTAAATACCATCTAACCCTCGAGACAAACACCAACTAACTCTGTTTGACTAAGGCGAAGACGAAGATTTCAATCATGACGATGAGGCAGCAATCAGCCGGAAGCCTAAGACTTCTCCTACCCCTACTGCTGCCCTTTCTCCTTCACTCGCCCCAGGTAAACACCACTCCCAAACCCTCAAGACCCTAAGGGAAGCACCAGCTAACTCTATTTCGCAAAGGCAACACCGAGGATATCTCCTGTGATGTTTCAGTTACCCCACAGCAGCCTAGAACTCGCAAAGTCCCCCCACGCAGCAAGAAACCTCTCACGACCCCCGACCTAGCAGAAGTCCGCCGCATCGCAGCCGAAGCTCGTCGTCGTGATCCCCTTTCCAACCTCCCCGTGGAAACTAACGACCGTCGCCGTACCATCTGTGGTCTTACCCAAGCCGTTGGTACTCCTTCTCAACGCTCTCAACCTGTTGTCATTCACGAGGACAAGGAAGACGACGATCTGATTTCGTTTGAGAACACTGTCACTTTCCGGCCTCAGTCTGAGAGTTCTTCTCTTCGGTCTATGGCTTCTGACCCTTGTCTCTCCGGAACTTCTTCTCTTCATGCTCAGCTATCTCCTTCTACTCGTCCTTTGTCTTCTCGCCGTGACAACTCTGGTCGTTTCGTCTCTTCTCGCATTCTTGGCCCGCAGACTTCTCTTCCTTCTCGACCTGGAACTTTGTCTCGTTACCCTCAATCTTCTCGTCTTAACGGCCCTTGGCGTTCAGGCGTTACTCCTACTCGACCCGAGACTACTTCTCTTCATTCTCAGTCCTCTCGTCCGGAATCTTCTCGACCTCTTCGTTCTCAATTTTCTCGCTCGGTCCGCTCTGAGACTACTGGTTCCCCTGGTTCTGGGCCTTCTTGCCCCCTTTCCCCCGAGACTACTTCCCTTCGTTCGCAGACGAGTTCTCTTCGCCCTGAGGCTCCTCACCGATCCACGCCTTTCGGTTCACTTCACTCTCAGCCTTTGTCTCCTCGCTTTGAGTCCTCCGCCAACCCTCGACCCGAAGACAATGTTCTCCCCCGTGGCCCCAGCCCAGAGACCGACCCCGACAAGGAGAACGTCTACTGCCACGACTGCGGGAAGGACGGCGAAGGATCCGTCGTGTGGTGCGCGTGTGGCCACTACTACTGCCACCAGTGTCTTGGCCAGATCGTCGAGTCTTCTCTTGGCGGAGACTCGTCCCCCTTCCCGCCTCTCTGCTGCGACAAGCCAGTGCCGGTCGACGTCAACTCGACCATCTTCGACCAGGACGTCCTCAAGGCGTTCGTGGAGAAGAAGCTTGGCTTACCGTTGTCGGAGAGGGCAAACCGCGTGGCTCGGACCAAGCCGTTTGCTATCAAGGTCGGTCAGTAGGAAGACCGATCGACGCAGCAGACGGTGAGGGATGGTCGCCGGGAGGGGCGGAAGCAGTGTCAGCACTGCAGATGTTTCCTCGGCCAGAACGAGGGTAAGTTATATCTATCCTGTGCTTAGACTACGCTAACATTGACTTTAGCCGTGTGCCCTTGTGGCACCACCGTCGCCCCTCAGCGACTCAGCCGCCCCGGCCCCCGTCCCGCTCCCAGCGGTTCGGGCTGCCCCCATGTCGAGTGGAAGTCTCGACATGGGGCAGGCACCTGTGACAGGTGCGGCGTTTACCTGTGGCGTTTCCGGATGGAGTGTGGAGGCTGCGGCCTCAGTGTGTGCATGGGCTGCCACGCCTTCTTGCGTGGTTAGGGTGGACGAGAGGTGGTGATGGACTTTGGTGGTTAAGTAGGGGCAAGACGAGATAATAAAGTGATATTTTTAGAGATACTTGATTTTACGTGATTCTACTTGATTCTATATGATAAGACAGAGCAAGTTAAATAATACTTTGCTCGTCTATCTTTATAATGCCTGATTTTTCCAACTTAAGGTTAGCCACTGTGAAGTCTTAGTTCTTTTGGTCATTCTTTTTCACATCATTAATTATTTTAATCAAGTAACTAGCTATATTTTGCTTCGATTATTATGAAAAATTATAACCACAGTGACTAGCAAAAAATTGGTGTCTTGTTTTCGTCTGGCGTGAAGTGGTTTGTAAGTGATGGAGCACTGCTAACGGCAAACTACGTCGGGATGTGACATGAGTGATTTCTCCATGCTTGCTCGACTTTTCGGATAAATAAAACTTGTTTGATTTGATTCACCTTCTCGTGATCTCCAGCGTGATCACCAAGGGCATTCATTGGCGCCAAATTTAGCCATCGAGGCCACTCCTTTAGAGAGCTAGACTCTCCAGGTCCGGATCATCGCTAGCCGCGACTCCCATCAGACCAGCCAGAACCATCTAGATTCCGACAATGGCGTCCATGGCCAAAGGTGATCGCTATCTACCAGGCATAATCTGCGAGAGAATTAGCTCGCTGTGTCTGAAACGGCATGGAAAGGGGCGCCTCTCATTGGCCCTGAGGACCCTCTCCCCGAACGCCCGAGTTTGTTACGTGGTAATCCACGACTTTGAAACATCCATGTCACAATCGAGCGATGAGAGGCATGTAGAGCCTTTTGTTTGTGCATATCTGGGCAGGTGGAAGTCGAGATGCCGAGGTTCGGGATGTTCTGACAAACAAACAGTCGAGCTTTTCGACAGAGCAAGAGTTTCCGTCAATGCGTGGGACGGGGGGTATGTTTGCAGCTTTCGTTTCTCAAAAGAAACTCTTCTTTCTTCTCTTCTTTGCTCCTGAAAACAAACACAGGTCTCGAAATTTCGCCCCAAATCTTAGTATCACGACAGCGTCTCTTCCTTTTCTTTTCTGCCGCTTCTTTCTTTTCCATTTCTCCTTCATGCGGCTAGTCACCCCCCGCCTCATTTCTCATTTGAGATATATTCTCAAATATTCATGGGGATTTTGCTCAGTCAATCTTCGTGTGCAACATGTTACTTGAGCCTGGAGACATTTGCTAACAGCGCAATAGTTTGGAATGACGATGTTCAACACCAGACAGCGTTCAAAGATGCCCCCAAAAATGCCACGCCCGCAGGAAAGAGAGAACATACACAAATACGATGTGTTTCGGTTAGCCTTGATACGAATCGCACGAGTCATCATTCCACGCAAGATACCTCCGACCGCTAGTAGGCCTCCCTCCGATGTATAAACCAAACCACAAGAAATACTGAGGGAGACATGATTCTGATGAGGGTAAGTCAGTTCGGCAGATCATATTCGTCATCGAGCGTAATCATCACGAGCCTGCGTTAGAGCTTGACACGGATAGTACTGACGACTCGGAGATATAGTGACATGGCCTCCAGCTTCCCCGAATTCGATATTCTTGCCTCGATTGTCATTCAAGCAGGGAGATTGTCGCTTCTTTGACATAAGTCGGTCAAACTTCACTCCCTCGTAAATAGGTATTCGACGGGCTCAGCTTTGACTCCATACTTTATCCCGGCTTATATACGCCCAGAATCAGCAGATTCACCCCGTGACTGACGTGGTACCCCGGCTGGGGAAATAGGGCCGATTTGGAGCTTTCTCCCTGCAAAGTCGCATTCGACTGTTGGTCCCGGGCCATCTCTCGGCCGACACTAACACGACAACCGAGGAGCTGCAGCACGACCCCGAACAATCCCCGACCGGCCGAAACAGAGGTTTATCTTTTATTTATTGTGCTGGCCGTTGACTAAGACGTCTTTTTGGAGTTCCCGAACCTTCCTCCGTCACCCGAGATTCATCCTCCGGTCTCCGTTGTGGACTAACGATAGGGGTTGGAACGAATGCCAACAGCGCTCAAGACGACCGAGAGCTGTCCCGATCATTAAGCTGGAAACCCAACGAATGAGAAAGCTATCGGCCGAAAGAAACTCCTGAGACTCCAAGTTTGGAGGCACATCCAGCATGAGCGCGCCGCGATATGGGCTACGATCAAAGGCCAAGCAACGCAGTAGATTGATGCCTCGAGCTTGAGTATAGGCATATAATCACAGAATTAGAATCTTATTGAGGAATTGTACTGCTAAGGATTGATGGATTCGAGGAATATCTATCTCCTGGGTTGTCTCACTGACTGGGATAGACGCCATCGCCTCAAATTGACGTTGCTATTCAGTACTGGCGAGAGTGTTCGAATGGAGCTTACTCGATTGTAAGGGTAACATGATATGTTGGAAAATGTTCAAGCATCTCACCGTTCACCTGCAACCCCAAAATCCTCACCTGCCAAGTCTAAACCCACGGCTAAGCTTACATGACAGCTGATCTTATCAGTCACCTCCAAGTTCGATTTCCCCAAGGATCAAGCATTTAGGCATCTAAATTTCAATCACTCTGACTTGACCATACCAGCGCTTCGACCCCAACGTAACGTCGGAGCATGGGTTCGGGTTACATCCACGGAAAAGTCTACCCCAGCAACCCACCCAACAGCGGATAAATAGGTACACACACTCTGATCACCTGGGGGGATCCGGCTATGAGCTGATCGACGGTACACCTGTGCGGGGCGGACCCCATGGAGGTTGTACGTCTCCGCATGAGATCGGCGGTCGACGTTTGGTGCCAAAGTGACTGATGCTACTCTCTCAAATGGTCTGATTGGAACGGATTGTGGCATTTTGAATTGAGCCTGAATTGGAGTGTTGGATGTAACCGGATCCTTCATGCGGTCGTAGGGAAGCCTTGTTAACTGCCGTTTAAACGGTGCCGCGTGTACAACCCGGTCATGATACTTTGTACATATAATGGATGACGATCCGTGAACTCTTACCGTAAGAATCTGCCTGAATTCGTCAAGCTTTCCCAACATCAATTGACAAGAGATCTTATCCATCATCACTTCAAGCATCCAAGATGGGCGCAGCTAAGGCTACGGCCACTTACGATGCAGCCCTCCAGCGCCGTCAAGCCCTCATGGGCGCAAGCGGCGCCAGAGCCCTCATCAAAAACTTCAAAGTCTTTCGAATTGCTGCCTTTGCTTGCATTGGTGGTATTCTTTACGGCTACAATCAAGGAATGTTCTCGGGAATTCTGACCATGGCGTCGTTTGGAAAGCGTAAGTTTCTCACACCGATTCTTAACGAACCATGACCCCTGACCTACTATAGATATGGGCGACTATGTCGAGAACACGACCAAGAAGGGATGGCTTACGGCCATTCTTGAACTTGGTGCTTGGCTTGGTGCTGTTCTTTCTGGAGCTATTGCTGAGCTTTGCTCTCGAAAGTATGGTATTCTGATTGCCACGACTGTCTTTATGCTCGGCGTTATCATCCAGGCCACGGCAGTTGAAGCTGGCCATGATTCCATCCTGGCAGGTCGTTTTATAACGTATGAGTCTCTTGAAGCAATTTTGATTCCCTTGCTCACAGTTTTCCAGTGGTATGGGAGTTGGTAGTCTGTCCACCATCGTCCCTCTCTACAACTCTGAATGTGCTCCTCCGTAAGTTCCGGCCCCTAGGCTCAGTCCCTAGTCAAGAATTTCTTTGTTGGCTTGGAGAACTTCTGTCAATCGATTCAACAGAAGCCAAAGTTGCTCAAAGGATTCTTATTCGCTGACGATCTTGCCAACAGTGAAGTACGAGGAGCCCTCGTAGCTCTGCAACAGCTAGCCATTACCTTTGGTATCATGATCAGTTTCTGGATCGACTAGTTCGTTCTCCTATCGAGTAATATCCTAAGCAAGGCTAACCAGCACAGTGGGTGCAACTACATCGGTGGCACTGAAATCGACACCCAGTCCGACGCCGCCTGGTTGGTCCCAATCTGCCTCCAACTCGTCCCAGCCCTCATCCTCTTTATCGGCATGATGTGGATGCCATTCTCCCCTCGTTGGCTGATCCATCACGACAGAGAGGCCGAAGCCCGAGAGATCCTCGCCGACCTCCGTGGTCTTCCTACCGACCACGAACTCATCGAACTCGAATTCCTAGAGATCAAAGCTCAATCTCTGTTCGAGAAACGAAGCCTTGCAGAGCGGTTCCCTCACCTACAGGCCCTTTCAGCGTCAAATATCTTCAAACTTCAATTCGTGGCTATAAGGGCTCTCTTCCAGTCACGTGCCATGTTCAAGCGTGTAATTGTCGCAACCGTGGTCATGTTCTTCCAACAGTGGAGCGGAATTAACGCCGAAAGTAGCCTTGGAAATAGCTATTTAAGACCCTAACTAACACTATTTAGGTCCTCTACTATGCCCCCCAGATCTTCGGTCAGCTGGGGTTGAGTTCCAACACCACAAGTCTCCTTGCCACTGGTGTCGTGGGTATTGCCATGTTCATTGCGACTGTGCCAGCAGTTCTGTGGATCGATCGTCTTGGTCGAAAGCCCGTTCTCATCGTTGGTGCTATTGGAATGGCTACTTGCCATATCATCATTGCTATTATTCTTGCCAAGAATATTGACAACTTTCATAATCATCAAGCTGCGGGATGGGGTGCCATCTGCATGGTTTGGCTCTTTGTTGTGCACTTTGGCTGTAAGTGTCACTTCTCGATGTTTCTGAAAACCCTCTCTAACTGGTGGGTATAGACTCCTGGGGTCCTTGTGCTTGGATCATCATTGCCGAGATTTGGCCTCTCAGCACTCGCCCTTATGGTACATCGCTTGGTGCTTCGAGTAACTGGATGTAAGTGTCCTCCCTACCTCTTGATTCTTATCAAGTATCTAACATGAGTAAATAGGAACAACTTCATGTAAGTCAAGTCCAAGAGTGACCGCAACCCCTACTAACACAAGTCATCACAGCGTTGGCCAAGTCACACCAGACATGCTCACGGGCATCACTTACGGCACATACATCCTCTTTGGTCTATTGACTTATCTCGGCGCCGCCTTTATCTACTTTGTCGTGCCAGAGACGAAGCGCCTATCCCTCGAGGAGATGGTAGGTATTACAAAAACCTTTGCCCAGGCATATGCTGACATGCTGCAGGATCTCATCTTTGGTTCCGAGGGCACAGCTCAGGCCGATGCTGAGCGTATGGACGAGATTAACCGCGAGATTGGTCTTGCTCATATCCTGAGCCAGGATGGTGGGGTAGATCAGCTGGGTGATGAGAAGCCGAGGACCTCTGTTTAGTTGACACAAGGGTTGGCATGAAGATGTTGACATAGTATTTCCCTTGCGGGTAACGAGGGTTGGTGGTGCAATCGATGAACCGCCTCGGTAATTCGATTATTGACATGGATACTGATAGTCTACCAATTTGAAGCCATAGCAGGAATTCTATTCTTGGTACCTTGGACGTCCACTGATTCGGTGAACTTCAGCCCATCAGCATCCAGCTCTTGGCATCAAGCCTCCCTCGTATTCAGCTGAACCACCATTTCATCCCCACCATATGTCAAAAAAGACATTTGATACGAAAATAAGCTTGATCTGAGGACTTGTCTTGACGCTCGAGCCTCTTCGGCTTACCGTGGCGTCTTTTTCTCTTCCAAATGCGTTTTTTCGCAGCTCGGTTTGCCGAGAAAGTCCGCTGCCAAGATCACCGTGGAGATAAAACTGGATACATTTGGTGGGTTTGGCTGATCGGTGTCTATTGTTTAAAAGGACAACAAATTCCCCCTTTCCCCTTCTCTCGGTTGTTATTTGGGTTTTATTCTTTTGTTACTTATAATTCTCACCATAAACTGTCTTTTTCGCCGTAATGTCTCGTTTCTTCTTCATCTCTCGTCGTCGTCTCGGCCAAGTCGCCAAAACCGCAGTGGGTCTTTCTGCCACTGGCGCGACGGGCTTTTATCTCTGGACGCGGAATTGCTATTTCGAGCCATTTGGACCGGAATTGAATGAATCCTTATTCAAACATCCCATGTTGAAGCAGCTTAATCCGTGGAACAAACCACTTTCGTTTGATTCGTGCGTGCGAGAGGTGTCGTTTGACAAACTGGATGACGGTTTGTTGGAGGATGCGAGGCAGGGGGGGACGAAGTTGATTGAGAGGTTTTCCGAGGGAATGTGGGGAGGTTATGGTGAGTAAATATGGCAAACAAATGGTACTTTTATTAATGAGTTCTAGGATACGCGATTCAACGGAGAATCTTGGAATCCTTCAAGGATGAGAAGTCCAAGGACGACGTGTGGTCTCGGGACGATCTCTTCAAGTGCAAATACGAGCCAGGTACGACATCCGTCAACTACAGACGAATAATTGCTTACACCACGCAGGCACATTCTTCACAAACCACTTTGCCGTTCTCGAGAAGTCCCCAACATGTCTCACGATGCGCGGTTGTTTCGGCCCTCGCCAAGATCCTCCAGTACCACAGAAGGTCGATAATCTATTTGAGCTACGTGCCGAGCTGGACGAGCAACGCAAAGTCGTGAAGCTAAAGTTGAGATGTCTCACGTTTGACGGGACAGAGAGAGCCAAGGAGGATCCTGATCCGTTTGGTGGAGTTGCTGGGTTCTTGCATAGGCGGTATTCGAGCTTGCTTGTTGAGTCGGGTGCTGGGAATTGTTTGCGGTGATATAGACTTAGACAACGGTCTGCTGGCGTTTAGAAATTGGCAGTGCTGGTGTATTACTATTTTATTGGCTGTGTAACAATAGAGAGAAACTGGTGGCGGTATAGAGGTGGTATCTGAGGAAATGGAACAGGTAGAAGTTGTAGAATTACTTATAGATCTCACTCATCTTGATGCTAAGCACTGTAACCTCGACTCATAAACCTAACGAAAAAGTTGCTCTGTTTAACAAACCAAGCATTGTGCAGCTTCCAGTGCGAATCTTCGCTTGGAAACTCCAACTGTCTTGATGTTAGCCCAGCAATCGAAGAACGAGACGTTTCATTTTACTTGCCTCGATCGATCTTGGTCATCGGTTATCCCGACTTCCACTATAATAAAGAACACATTTCCAACACATCATAGCGTCATATCCTAATGCTAACACAGTGGCCTTTTTTTTTTAGCCTTCTTGCTGCCTGCGGCAAAAGACTCTTTACTTGCCTCATACCGCATCAAGAGAGCGGGTGTCAACTTGTACATCTCCAGCAAGCTAATGTTCTTTCTGATACAGGTCCTCGATCCCGCCCCAAAGTTAAAGAGACAATTTTCCGTTAGACGTCTCTGGTCCGAGGACGCCCCGAGCCATCTGAGAGGTCGGAAACTGTCGGGATCTGATCCGAATATTGAGGCGTCGCGATGGATCGTCCATGCGTTGCGGCCGATGATAGTGCCCCCGGGGATGAATTTGTCCAAGATCTTGACTACTTGTGGAGGTGTGATTCTTTCAAGCGTTAAGCCGGCCCGGATGGATTCGTAATGCTTCTTTAATCACTGCGCCTAGGACAGGTAGATCCTGAACTTCTTCCCAGTCGACTAATCCATCCGCCCGTCTAATTTTCCGGTTCTCTTCTGCTCATCCAACTCTTTCATCAAGCGCTCAAGCTCCTCTGGGTTCTCCAAGAGAAAGTAAAACACGGATTGCAAGGAAATGGCAGTCGTGTCGGAGCCGGCAGAGATGTCGGCAACGGTTAATGCGAGGGCACGTTCACTCGTGACAAAGTCGGGATCCTTCTTGTGCGCTTCGAGGAATCGAGAGACAAAGTCACGTCTAGTCGATAAGGAGTTCATTCTTGAAGATGGCTTTTCTTGACCTGTTGCGAGATCGACTCGTTCGGAGAATCTCTGCCGGACGAATGTCACCATTGGGGTTGTTGAACCTATCAGGCCCAGTTGGGAGAGGAACAGCCGGATTGGGTTCTTGAGCAGAAAACTGTCGATGATGGGCATCTGGCCAACCTATTCTCTCGGTCAGTCGATGCACACTCAGAAGAGCATTTCATATCTTACAACGCTGGCATAATCAAGCATCCACTCAATGCTAGATATGATCCCGCCTCAATTCATGAGTCGCTTCAGTCTACTATATAAAGATACTCTTGCACCTGTTTCCTCTGTGTTCTTTTCCTCCTCTGCATTAGCATACGCGTTGAAGGTCATTGTCTGTTTCTACCGTGCTACTACGATTCTTCACTCTGTTTCCGCTCCGGGGCCACTCTCGAGGCTTGGCTGAACTCTTTTCTCCATGTCTACGAAGTAACATGGCCATAAAGCCCAAGATCCTACTATTTTAGTCAAATTGGCCATCCTGCAGGGACTCGCAGGATCGGTCGAAGCTTGATCCGCACCTAGTACCCAGAAATCTGAAAGAGTCGAGTCAGAAGCAGTTTATTATAGGCTGCAATGATGTCAAAAGCCATCAGCCACAACAATAAAAAAAACACAGCTATCAATACATGACGGTATCAAAACCCAATACCGGCCTAATCACTTTCCAAGTCTAACTCATCATGTCTAACAAGTAGGTTTTCAACACCCTCTGATGCATAGCTCGGAGGATAAGAACCCTCTCTGTATTCGTCAGTGCCCACTGCCGCATCTGTATTTGCAGAAGGGCTGATGCTCGTCGTAGCTGGGCGCTCAGCCGGCTGTCGTGACGAAGGGGGGCCAGGTTGGAGGGTATTGGTGTTTTCAACGAAACATTGTTCAGTTGCATTGGCAGTGACGGTGGTGGTGGTGTAGACAGTTACGTTGGAAATGGGAATGATTTCCTCGAGAGCAACGACTTTGACATCGACTTTGACGGTGACAGCGTCACCGTCAAGCCAGACGGTTTCACGACAGTGACCTTGATATCGTTACATGTCAGTTACTTATTCCAGTATATACAGTCTCTGACTGGGGTACCATGTACTGACCTTGAGTTACGTTGTTGACTGTTTCCACCTTTACTTCAGTGATGTAATTGATTTGGGGTGGAAGTGTCTAATTTCTGCCTTAGTATGTCTGCCTTGGGGAACAAATGGGCTCTGCCACGGGAAACATACCGTTATGGAAGTCGAAACGATCTCGTTCGTGAGTGTTACGGTACTCTTAGGTATGTAAACAATCTTGGCTTTGTCGTGAACACCGCATTCTTTGATATGGCCACCGCATGGCCCCATTATCTTGTCGTCAGGGTGTGTGGAGGGTTGTTCGCTCGGCCTCCTGGTCGTGATCGAGGTCGACTCTATGACTCTAGTGGATTCAGATGCTACAATTTGTTCAGTAAATGGTGTGATTCCATGCATGCTTAGAATGGGGGTATTTGAAGTGAAAGAAAAAGCTTACGGTTTGCGGCAGTCGCCAGACAGAACGTCGCGATGATGGCGGCTCGCGATACCAACATGGTGAGCAGCTGGAGAACCAATGACAAGGACGGATGAAAGAGGAAGGAAGATGAGGAGTTGGTTGTGACTGGAGCTATTGGGAGAGGGCAGGATATAAGAGGTGACCGGCGCAGGAAATGAAGAAGCTAGGGATAGGTTAAGAGACTGAGACGCTACGGTAGACCACTTCTAGGTTGCGGCCAATTTTCAGCTCATCGTGTCTTGGTCAGAATGTTGGAATTTACAAAGGTTCAGCTGTCAAGGGTCTAATCTTGAAGCACCGGAAGACCAGTCTAACGAAACAGAGACTATCAGCTCCGAGTGGAGCTGAGACTAATACTGTTGAACGTCCTCCCTCAATCTAGATGAAAAGGCTTAAGACATTTCATAGCGGGCCTCGGCTATCCTCAATATGAAGGGATTATTGAAAGGCAATCGGTAATGCAGGGAATAAGAACAGAAAATAGTGGCGTGGTGGCTTAACAGGGTTCCCCGATGGTAGGTGATGGTGATATGCGAACTGCAGACAATAGCGCTTTGCTAGTTTATCAGATGGCTAGCTGAGAGGGACGGTCAAAGCACATGGCATGCCGGTTAACTGTGGTCTAGACTGAACGAGGCCAAGTACACGCAGTTGGCGCAGGAGGTACTGCGCGATGACAATGGTTCACTACCCGTTGAGTGCCCTGGCGCATGTTGATTGACGCTCAAAGAAGCTTGAGGAGAATCTGTGAGGTACAACTTATGCACGAGATGGCCCGCGTAGCAACCACAGAGAACACAATTACATGCACAAAACCCCACAAACAAACATGGTAAAGCATCCCAGGTAATGTCCGAAAATGGCGTAATTTGTGGCTAGCTAGACGTATACGTCCAAGAATTAACCCTTGCGTTGAGTAGATTACGCGGCCGTCCCACCCCAGCAGGTATCTGCACAGATAGCCAAACGTTAGTGTCCTGGTTCTAGGCCGCTCGGGATTTTGTCTGTTTTTTTCCTCCATCAGCTTAGCTCGCCACGATTATATGGTAAAACATCAAAAAGCTTGCATACTTGCAGGGCCCTGAGAATTGTCTCTCTTGGAACTGTCCATACGTTCCAGCCCGGTGATATCGGTCTGGTGCTTGTTCGACATTAAGGATGGCCAAGTTTGTCTAGTTTTTTTACCTCTTCAGCCAGCCTTGTTGTGCTGAACGAAGTTGATCTATGCAGAATACCGCTAGATGTGTTCAATAGATGGCTGGTTCTGGAACCTATCATGACCTGTCATCGATTTGTGTCGAGACTCTTGCCACAGCAATTCTACAGACAATAGTTTCCAGCTGAAACATGACTACCCCGCATACTCATCACAGAAGTTCACCGAAAGCCCTGGCTAGAAACGCCTCCACCAATCATCCGTGTGACCTACGCGCGGCACAGCCCGCCTCGGCCCGTAGATCGTTAACGCAACCCGCATGGAATGGCGCATTAATATTGATACTGTAGCTGACTGGACGAAGGCGGCAGGCAGACGACCCCCACCTTTCACCGTTCGCCTCCCGGCTGCCGCGCAATTCGTGATTGGTGTTTGGAGTGCCGACGAACGGGTCCTTGAAGAACTATTGACGTGTGAGTGGAAATCAACTAGAGACCTTTGGGATTGTCAGCCAGCCCTTTCTACCGACAAAGAGGTCCAGAACATGATTGCATTTACTGAGTTGCATGTTTAGCCAGTTAGATCTCGCCTCACGCAAGTCGTTACGCTTTCGATCCGGACGAGCGTCCATCTAGCGACCTAGAACGTTGAATTACAACGTATCTCACATATCGTCAAGCTTGCTCACAGGCGTTGTACTACGCGGTATGTCTCCATGAGTCAATACAATCCGGGAAACATCTACAACTGACTATACTTTGAGAAAGAGACCGCTGTCAAAACATCACAGTAGAATATAAAAACTGTCAATGCAGTTTGTGCAGAAGACCAAAAAAATACTTCTCCATCATCTGGTTCACAGTCAGTACAGGGTGGGCAAAGGATATTGAGGCTTTCGCCAAGGAGGGAGTCATGGTCCGTGTGTACCTAATGCCCATGCCAATATCTGCAGAAGAACTTTAAACCCTCGTGTCAGTGTAGCAAGCCGAGGGTCTAAGAAGATCTAGCCGCCGAGGCTGATCGGCTTGCTTCTGATCAGGAGATCTACAGTCGTCTCTTTGCGCCGCTACATGGCCAGCGGGGGACATAAAACACGAGACTCAGAGAGGTGAGGGCACAGCCAATTCAGTCTCGTGTATTTTGTCCCCTGTTAGCATGGTCAATAATCACCTCAGATGATCCTGTCTCCGGAGGTCTATTGATCTACATCAGCTTTTCGTTTCAAGCCAATAATCTCTAAGCTTGCCTAGTTGCGGAAATATTACTGAGGGGTAAAGTACCTTGACGATTGATTCTAGGCACAACAAAAACGTCGGTTAGTTACGTGGCTGATTCGTAATGCAGAGCGGCAGCAGGGTCAAGCATAATGAACCAGGTATCCACACGTGATGAAACACAATCGACTAGGATCCTTAGTCGACCACGGTCACTAAAGAAGGGTACCTCGCGTTTCTGGAGAGCTACTGGCGAACGGAGACGTTGAGGCAACTCAAGCGAGGGTGGGGTTCTGACGTTCGTGGCGGTATTGAGGCAGGCTGAAGTCCAGGGACAATAAAAATGCGGGCTATTGCTCGATCTTTCACGCATGCACAAACGAATTGGGCTTGGTTCCTGCCGCCGGTTGTTCATCCAGGCTCGTATTGGGACTAATCCTCCCGAAAGTATCAGCGCGAGCGGGACACATGCAGCCAGGAGTTGCCAGTGATGAGACAGGGAAGGCATTACGCCATAACGCCTGAGGCTATGAACTCTGCATTAGACGTACTGCTTATTTACAGCTATTGATGCAGTCGGGCGGCTAGATGTCTGTGCAACACATCCTAGTAAATAATGAATCAAGACCTTGCAAAGAGATGTTTGGTAGTCAGCCAGCCTCTTTTCTTAATATAGGTATGTGATAAGTGAGAGCGCTTTGACCTCAAAGTCCAGATTCTCATGTCCTTCGTGTCTCATAGCAACTAGTTACTTATGTTCTATTGGTTCCATGACAAACTTGTTCGATTGGCGGTCTCTCACCTGATTTGGCTGATACAATTGTCATGTACCAAACTCCCATGCTGCCTGATCAAGCCTAGCCATACCAACTTATTTGCATTCTCTCAATTCCTGGTTTTGAAAAGATTCGTCATTCGCCGGACATGCTTGCAAAAGAAACAAATATGGAATGCACAGCCCGATCGGCTCGAGCTAGTGTGAATCGCTCAAATCCTGGCTAGACCTCCGGTCACAAGCTTCTCCTGGTGAACAATAGTAAGTTTTATTGATAGATTTAAGACATTCTAGGTTTGTGGCTAGCTGCTATCTAACTTGGGTACATTCCTGGTTTCCTGTTTTATGTGACGTGCGTGTAGGATGGCCTTACAAACAGTCTATATGGCTAGCTGAAGGTTAGACATGCATCGGAGGCGTGACTTTCTGTGTTCCTGGTTTATGTGACGTGTAGGATGGCCTCACAAATAGTCTATATGGGCTGGCTGAAAGTCAGACATGCATCGAAGACGTGACTCTTTCCTAGACTACCTATGCAAGCGCGGAGTCTCCTCTGAGTTGTACCTTTTTCAAGACCTCCCAACTTCTCCACCAATTTCCAGAGATCTCATTCGCAAACCTGGCACTGATCATACTCCGCTCAGCTTTTCGCACGCGCTTCGGACACAGGCTGGGTCCTCACGAATGCGTCGAGATCACGTCGATAGCCAATAGTCCATATTTCTTCGTAAATGATACTTGTTTTATCAGCTAGACCTTGAAGAAGTAGAGATAGGCGAAATGGGATCCACACTGAAGAACTTGCATCATTTCAGCTCTCAATATGCCTTCCTGGCGTCTATACTCTACGCAAAAGTACAGTACACACCCCCAGTGAGATTCACCACTGGTGACAAAGCCGATGGCTATTCCCATCACCCAATATTTCCTTTTATTGGGTTACATTGGAATACTGAAGTATCCGAAGGCGACTCATACAGGGGTTGGACTGCATTCAGAGTCGAATCTAAAACGGTTACTCTCAAAGCCACCTCAGCATCTAGAGAGCTGAGAACCTCGCCACCTGCTCCATCACGTCTAAAAAAAATACCTTGCCCCGACATCATTAACAAATCTACCCTGTTAACCACCGCTCCATTGGCTATTATCGTCTCCGCGCTGCATCACCCCTCTCTCCGACGCCGGAGCATCATGCCCGACGAGCTGCAGCAAACGGAAGACCCCATCCAAGATAGCCCTAGATCTTCAATGACTGTGAAGACGACTCTGGAGGACGGCACAACTATAAATCTAACCGTTTCCCCCATCCCAACAGCATCCTCATCAGTCACAGCATCGACAACTTTCACACACACTTCCTTCTCATTCCAGATCAGCACCTCTCATCCCAACCAGGTTCTGCCTTTACGCAAAGCCTCGCCTTCTCCAGAAGCCCATTCTTGCCACATCAGCTCGCCTGTAAAGAAACACCCCAAGTCTACCAGCGCCCATCCACCTCCAGGTAAACCCTCAAAGTCAAGCAACATGCCTTTCGTGAGTAGACCAAGTAAACACAGCACTGGTCGGGAAAAAGTGGCTAATGTGTCTTCAGGAACTCCCCAATGACGTTGTTGGCATTGACTCCGGCGAGAAGAGTCTCTTGTTCTACGTCTACGCCGATCCCAAGGGAAACTACCAGCTGAGCTACCTCGAGTCTCCTAATGCCTACGGCACCGGCAGCTACACGGTCAAGAAGATCAAGAGAGCCAAGGACCCTTGGGAGGCGAACGAGGACGATCAGATGATTGACATCAAGGTCTCTCCCAACAACAAGCAGGTTGCCGCCATTACCTGGAAGGGCAACAGAGGCGTCGAGGTGAGTTGTTAATCAACCCATAGCTCAAGGTCAAGCCCGATTAACTTGATATAGATCCGTGTGTACTACGTCGACAAGGAGACTGAGTATCTCCGAGAGGTTTGCAAGACTGGCAACGGCGGCTGGTACATCGGGGCTCTGTCATACGACGACGACAAGAGCAACAAGTACAAGATCCGCCCTGGCACTTCCATCTCTGCCTCTGTCCATGAGTACGGCACCAACAACTACAACCTGAGGGTCTTCGCCGCCGAGGACGGTGAGGTCAACAAGAAGGGTCTCCCCCAGATTTCCGTTTTCAAGTTCACCCACGACGAGTCTGAGACGGCATCTACCTGGCAGGGTGTGTACATCACCAACACCGTCACCGAGTACTAAACGGTGCTCTGCTTGATGCATGCGTGGGTGGATTCAAGGTGGCTATAAGAAACAGGTCCAGTCAAGTCCCAAACGTTGAGTAGCAACTTTAGGTTACTGTAGAAGTTGTTATAATTGAACTTGTTCCCGGAAGCTCTTTTCCATCTATATGAATTGTGACAATTATGGGACTCCTGAGGGATAAACTAGTCGTACTAGGGGCCTGAATCCTCTGCTTAGTTGGCCATGGCTGAAAGGCGCCGGGCTGTGAGTGACACTGGCGCAGTATGTTGGTCGCCAGCTGAACCCTATGGCGCTTGGGTGCATACAAGGCGGACTCAGGTGGGTTGACCTTGGTAGATTCGTTCTTGTGCATTGTCTCAGGGTCGCAGAGAAGTCCGCCGCTTGTTGCAGCAAACTTGGCACCTGTTAGCTCAGCAACCCGTAGCCTCGTGCATCAAGATACCACTTTGTCGGCTCACCCCAAGCTCAGGAGCAACCAAGGAACTGATCAGGTTAAAGCAGCGACTACTTAGGATCGTGGGCGAGAAATGAAACAGAGAGCGTCGGGATTCGAATGGCATATGGGCTGTTTCTCTCCCTAAGATCTCATGACATCCACGTTGAAGCAAACATGACTACACATGAAAGACATAACAAACATACATACCTACCCAGGTAGCCCAGCTAGGTGAACGATGGCTATCGACACCTTGGTTGATGTCGTCGGCCACCTCGGAAATATCTCGCCCCCCATGGCTATAACTCAGCCCGTCGCTTCCCGGCATGTTCACCACAAACCGGGAATCCCGCTCTATCAACTATTTATCTTCTGGCGTAGTTATCCCACTTTATCAACATTGATCAATTGTCAGCAGACGCGACGCCCGGTGAGACACGGTCTCCCAAGGACCGGAAGCGGTCCTACGAGGCGTAGCTCTGTGTTGCAAGTCCAAGGCCAAGCGCGAGCCCTGTACGTCAAGTATGCGAGAGAGCACAGTGAAGATACACACAGAGACATAGACTTGGGGAGCTTGGCCATCTTGACCAGATAAACATAGACGAAGAGGTTGTAATAACTATTATCCTGTCTTTTAATGATGCCAGAAACGTTCAGTTCAAAATTGCAAATGAGCATGATCCCGATAACTCGAAGAGTCAGCCTAGTTGCGCCAACGGCTTTGGTGATGTTAGTCTAGCTTCTCTCCTTACCATCAATACCAAAGTCCCCCACCAGGTTCTCCAACTGGTAGCTCCCTAGAACCTCATGAACGAAAAAGCTGAGCTGCAGAGATTCGACTTCAGGGCTGGCTTACTGCGTAAGGGGTGATTACCTATTTTGATCCGTAAGTCAACGAACGTATTCGAAAACTCTCATCCCCATGTTTATCAACAGACACTCCCGCTGGGCTGCACAAATATCTTTCCATAGACCCTTCAGCTAGTCACGATCTTCTGGCTCAGTTATCCCATCAAGGGCTAGGCTTCAACTCTAATAAAGAATACATTTCCCATACATCATGGCATCATGTCCCAATGCTAACAAAGTCGCCTTTCTATTACTCAATTGCTTCTAAGTTATTCTATATATTCACCCAGTTAACATTTAATCCGGTAAGTGTATGAAGACGGAGATGTGGATAACACCCAAGCGAGTCTGCAAAAATGTTCCATTCTCGACTGGATGCACATATTTTGACACCACTTCTCTGTGCCAAAGAAGTCATCATATTAGACAGTTCAGGATAATCTGCATCGCACTCGTCAAGGCCATCGATGAAGATACACAAGCGCCGAGAGTTGTCGTAGCTTCTTAGTAGAAACTCAAATGCGTCTCGCACGTCGTGATTTGATGGATTCCACACACCCGCTCCGTGCGGGTGAACATGGTCGAGCAACTTGGATGCAAGCTCCGGCTGGGTGGAAAGCAGCTGACAGATCATGGAGCGTAAACAGCCTTGGAAGCTTCTCTGGAGTGATGTGCCAGCATTCCAGAACAAGTAACTCACGATGTCGAGTGGCCGCTCGCCAGCCCACAAGCCTAATAACTGCCTGGTTTCCGGAGACTCGGTGATTGTTTTCATCAGCGTTGACTTTCCCGAACCAGGTTTTCCGGAGACCCAGTAGAATCTCCCATCGCCCTTGAGCCATTGAGCGAATCCGCTGGGATGACCTTGATGAAAGATCCATTGGAATGTTTCCCTGTGTGCGTCAGGGATCTGCCAGTATCGATTCTGGGCCGATGGAAATGAAAAGGATTGTTGAAGCATTCTGGATAGATCTTCTTGGGGCGGTTGAGAGAGCTGAATTTCTGGTGGCTCTAGAGTGGGTTGGCCATGGCCGTTTCTGATCTGATCTTCCAAGGGTGGCGTAGACCGGTCAACCTCTGGTTGCTCAATGCTAGATTGGTTTGGGTCGCGATCTCCAATGTGTGCTTCTCGCCCGGATCCAAGCGTGGAGTGTTGTCTTGCCAAGAGAGGTGTCACTCTCCCGCGCCTAGAGCTCGCCGGCCTCGGTAGGTGGACCAGACGGATGAAGTAGTCATCCTCCACATCGACCAAGCGGCAGAGAATGGCACTCACGCGCTGTTCGATGCCGGACGGGGCGTATTCCGTCAGCCGACACAGCAGCTCGGTGTAAAACAGCGATGTCTTGCAGTCCATGCCATGGTCCTTTTTGAGCTGTTCGACTAGATTGAGCGTGAAGCAGTGCTCGCCGTCCATCGGTGCTACGCTTTCAAAGCCGCAGGCGGCTAGCAGCTCGACGACGCCGTAGGCCCGTATCTCGGACGGATATCCGGGGCTGCCCGAGTGGCAGCAATCAGCGATGATGAGTACGTCAGACTCGGTGCCACTGGTCAGGACTACCTGCAGCGCTGTCCAGTTGACCCGCTCCGAGTTTGCGTTGTTACTGCTGTTTTTGGAGACGGGCGTGAGCGGGTTCGACCACAAAAGTTGGTGATGACGACGCCTTACCAGAGCCAGACGCTTTCCCTACCCTTGCCCATAGACCCACGACCAGCATAGTATACGATCAAGAGGTTTCCTTTTGCGCCGTGGGCTTTTCTCCATCCCAGCAGGTACGCGTTCAGCTCACAGTGCGAGTCCTTACGCGGTATCTGCCACTCCTTGACGTCGTAGCAGTAGGTGTCGCCGAGGACGTCCCTCAACCTACTGAGCTCTTTGTACATGCTTTCACTGCCATCTTGCCAGTGTAGCAGGAGGTCATGAACGCCCTTGTAGGTCAAGGTTTGACGCTGGCTCGTCGTCGCAGCGTCCATTTTGTGCAGTTGAGCGACGGTTAGGTGTGACAGCCTGATCACCGGGAATGAACGTATTGATTTAGACCCTATATATAGCTATAAAGAAACACATGTAAGACCGCATATGTAGCTAGATAATCTCGACAGGGTCAAAAAGAAATGTTTAGTCTTGGTGAAAGTTAATATAATATATATAGAGACTTTCTATTTTAGCATGCTATATTGCGTTTCTAGAGACTATTTTTAGCTAAACTACGCTAATTATCTATTTACGCACTTGTGTTATTACGAGCTAGCTCTCTTCCTTTACTCATTACCTCGGCTATTAGCATCATTCTTGTACCTCTCCTCCAATGCCCAGTACTTGTTGAACCTCGACTCCAGACCAGACCTCCTCGCAGCTCAGAATCTGCTCCGGCTTTCCAAGAGAGAATCTATTATTCAGCGACTCGAGAGCCTCCCTGGTGCTCCTCAAATGTGCAGCTACGATAGTCCATAGGTAGGCTACCGTAACCATGCCAATGGCAGCAAGACCTTTGGCTGACATGTTCTCGGTGAGTTCGCCTTCGATGATGTTGGCGCAAAGAGGTCCCTTGACATCCTTGACGGCGCGGATCATGGTGTCCCTGTCCGAAAGAGCCTTAATGAAAACAAGGTCTACGCCGTTTTCCAGGAACTTTTTGGCACGATGGCTCCATGGCCCCGAAAAATAAACATACGTATCCATACATACATACATACATAATCGAGCTTTCTCTTCTCGTATCGAGTTGAAGCTCAATCATACGTACGCCCCTTGACTGGCTTACCAACTCGATCCAAACAGTCAACCACCAGTCTCGGACGTCCCTGTATCGCCCGTTTCCTAAGGCTCATTTCATTGACACCTGCCGCCCTTTCGCCATTGTGTTTGCAATACACCCCCAAACTAGTCGTAGATGAATTTCCATCGTTTATTATTGTCTCACCACCCGTGGCCATCGTTAGTGACGCCTTGGCTGGATACCCCTCACCATACCTCACCCTCAGCGTCTTCAACCGGCCATTAGCGACTCTGTCGCCTGTTACGTTGCTCGCCACACCGTCCAGAAGTGGCGCATTGAATGCTTTAGCTATTTCAAGGGGTGCAAGGCTGAATGTCCGTCCAAGCTGTCTCCAGCCTCGAAGTAGGACCATGATGAGGGTTGCCGCGACCGACGTTACGCTGATTGCTACAATCATGTAGGCGTACTGCGCTTTGTACACGGCCACTGTCTTACTCTCCTGTATCGTGGCATTTGTGATCTTCGAGAAGGGCGTCTGCATAAAGTTCAGTGCCTTGGCGCGGATGTCGGTATTTTGTTCAAGCTCCATGTACTGATCCAACTCGGCCAGACGGACAGGGTCATCGTCAGGGAGTGACTTGAGTGCATATCTGAGGGATAGCTCGTGAAGTGTCGTGGTGAAGTCTTCGAGGGGGTCAGACATGGAGAAAGTTGCTTGCCATCGACCCTTGTCTCCAGCGAACTCCTTGGTCTTGATGGTGCTTTGGTTGATGAATTGTCGCGGACCGGAGCCCTGAATGAAAAAGGATGACTCGTTGGTATCCCAGATGATGAAACCGCTGTACTTGTCCATCATAGTTTGCGTGATGCCCTTGAGGAAGAGGTCGTCATCTCGCAAGCTGGGTGTCGGGATGGACTCGATGCCGTGGGCTCCGGACTTGGGAATGAGGCTAGGAAGTAGGGTCACGACGTTACCGTCGGAGATCTGTAGGGGCAGCTCTATGAAGGAGGTGGAAAAGTTGCAGCGCTGGATTGTGATTGTTTCGCTGCTCTCGTTCCGGCGAGTGTAGCTTGTATAGTTTAGTATTCCTGGAGGCAGGCTAGAATTGTGCCATGGCAAGCCTCTTGGTTCGGAGTTTCCCCCTGCAGCTGTTTCGCTTGGTTTCAACTGCCCAATGTCAAGTTGAAAGTACGTTTCGAGGTGGTTGCAGTACGAAGACGAAGAACTCTCGTTGGTCCACTGGAACTTTCCAGTCTGGGCGCAGTAGTGTAGGATGCTCTCACGATCAGGGTAGGTAAAAAGGACAGATTTGGCGATGTTAGTCGAAGGGATGCCATGAAGAGACGCTGTAGACTCGGAGCAGGATCTTGTAAAGCCGGCCACGGTGACCCTTGTTGTGCAGGTTGAGTTGGATCTACACACGGCAGAGGATAAAGTCATGGGCTGTCGCTGATTCATCTCGATCACAACCTCGGAGAACTCTTTCTGGTACGGCGGGCCCGACCAGATATAGCCGTTCTGGCCGGCAAGCCAGGTTGTCAGGTTCCACAGTGGCTCCTGACGGACGGGCAGAGTAGCTATGCGAGACTCGGTACGGGTGGTAAGTTCGACTGTCACGGCGCGCTGGATCAAGGGTCCGTTGATGGCAGCCAGAATCACCAGCAGGCCGGAAGTTCGTATGATGGGCTGGAAACTAGGACCGTCCAGGGTGATGAGGGAAAGAGGATTGTAGGCGAGGTTCCAGAGGTTGTGCAGCTCCTGCAGGGTGACGCCCGAGTCGCTGAGCAATTGGGACCACCAGAAGCGGTCTGAGCCTGACCGGAAAGCTGCCCGCAGCATGCTATTGGAGAGGGTCGCCGCGATGGAGAGGTAAACTGTTGGACCAAGGGCCCAGCTATCGATGGGGCTGTCGTTGGCGAGGTAGAGAACGAGAAAGGCCGAGGCCATGCCTAAGACGGCAACCAACAAGTATACTGAGGCTAGGTAGGGGAAGTTGCGCCACGAAGGGGCCAGCCATGGCATGGTTTGCTCCTGGGATGAGGCATGCGAGGTTATGGGAGCGGATTGCTGGAGGTGACGCATGTTTGGAGGAGCCAAAATTATGAGCTGAAGGAGTTGACAACAAACTAAAGTCATAAACGGCCTTTTATTCTCTCTCTCTTTACACCTTTCATATCATCGATTCTGTTTTAGGACGCAGACTCAAACATTCAGGCTGGCGCTTAAGTGCCAATACAACTGTTTAGCAGTTTCAGGCTTTCAGCTTGGCCGCAGCAATACCCACCAGACCAGCTGAACAAGCCGGCGGCCAAAAATAACAGAGAGCATCACCTTGCCTTGATGGGCTATTCGATTCGACCCGAGAGGCTCGTCTCTTGCGGCTTGGGGGATAGTAAGATTTGCATGCCGCATTTGGTCGACCAGCGTCTTTCAAGGATACCATTGACAAAGTTGAGCATAGATAAAGGCTAGGGAAGCTTTTCATATAGAACCGTTCTGCCTCGTTGAACTCTTCACGCGTTTTCTGAAAATTAAAACATCTTTATAAATAAATGTTTGTGAACGTCGGGTTGTCTTTCAGGGGAACCATAAGCGCCCAGTGCCTCGGTTGCATGCATGTACGCCTTCGAGGCGCTTAGAGCTGAGCTACACCATTAGTGGCGGCTGCACACATCCCATCACTCGACAGCCCTACTGAGCTCATAAGCTACGCGATGCATGCTGCAGGGGCCCATTCCAGCTGCCGAGTCTTTCACACGTTGTCAGTGATGGGGATCCATCTTCGTCTCGACCCATAGATTAGAGGAGAAGCCATCTCGCTAATACACTCACATCGCGCAAAAATGCCCAGGTGTCCAGTGACGACGGTCATCCAGCTCGTTTGAGAAGGCAAAATTCAAAAGCTAACTGACTGGTCGGCGTATGAGCATCTTGTCAGCTGGGGCCCGCTGGAAAGACTCAAGGCTCTGTTACCTCAGTATCAAACCTCGGTAGCCATCCTTTTTGTCGGTTATATCCTACGCCAGGTACCCAGCAGTGAGTGCTCGATCTTAAGTCCACGTGAAAGAACACCATAGGCTGATACCCATGGACATGCTCATCACTGGAATCCAGCCGTCCCAATTCATGGCATCCTTCATGGCTCTTTGGGCCGTCGTCAGCACCCTCACAGCCATAGCCAAAGATTCCAAAGGACTACTCCCCACCCGTTCCTCCCTCGGTGTTGTCGAAGCTCCTTTCTATCCCGGTGCACATTATATGTTGTCCATGTTTTATAATAAAAATTAAATCGCTACGAGGATTTCTATCCTCTTTAAATATTTGCGGCACCGCGTTCGGTGGCCTTATTGTTATTGGCGTTTTTAAGATGAGCGGTATCGCCAGTCTCGCAGGATAGAGGTGGTTATTTCTCCACTAACGTATTATCACCTTTATCGTGTCTATTGTTTCTATTCATCCTACCCGATGAGCCATAAAATACTCGGTGGTTATCTCAAGAGGAACGTAACCTCGCAGCTTCACGCATCGCTGAGGATACCGTCCGTCTCAAGGCCAGCACCAGCACTTGGGCCGGTCTCGCCGAGGCGTTGCGTGACCCATATCTTTGGGTTCTACTATTCATCCAACACCTACACTTGGCTGCCAGCAACCTTAAAAACCTTTCCCTGACTATTATTGAAACTCTGGGGTTCTCTCGGAATGTCATCCTGGCGCTGACTTGCCCCCTTACTTTGTGTCGGGTGTCATCTCCATTGCATAGGCAGCAAGCTCCGGTAAGTGGACAGGAATGCCGCATGCTGTTACCCGACCTGCCCTCGGAACAAGCTAACCAGGGTAGGACACTTTAATGAAAGAGTGTGGCACATTACGGCTTCCAAGTGTGTTGCGGTACTTGTATTCGTGTTTGCTTGTACAACTCTGGACATTGGGGCCGGGTACTTTGCCATGTGTACATTTGCCATGGGAGTCTACTCTGCCAATAACATCATCATTGGTTGGGTATCGGCAATCTGCGACCAGAACAAAGAAAAGAAAGCAATCTCTCTTGTCATTGTCAACACCTTTGAATCAATCTCTGCCATCTACGGCCCTGTAGGTCGTCCCGTTCCCAAGGTTAACCTTTTCCATGTCTGACCTGTCTAGTACCCTTGGCCAAAGTGGAACGCGCCACGTTATACCATTCCTATGCTTGCGAGTGCTGTCTTTTCCATTGGTGCTGTTTTACTGGCCTGGCCGTTGAGGTGGATGCTTGTCAGGGCAAACAAGAAACTGATCCGTCAGTCCGGTAATATCCGCCCCAACCTATACCATTACTAGCAGTATTAATGGTTTCAAGGGCATGTCCTAGTTGACAGCATCTTTCAGCTGTTGCGGACGCGTCTAGTAGGGAGAGAATGTCACCGATGACATGATTTACATGGATATGTCCCCGGCCCTAAACTCTTGGGGGACGTTAAAGCCGGAGGAATTGAAGATCTACGAGTTTCTCTGAACCAACATTATTGTGAAAAAACGCATCGTTTGGACCCAACACTGGCCTCTTCTTTCCGAACACCGAGGTCTTGCCCATGATGTCATCGCTATACAGGGGCGATCGCTAAAGCGGTAATAGTTACGAGCGGTAAGTGGGAGGGAGGCCTGTTCCAGCCACGAATGCACAGCCACTCAAGATGGGCTGAACAGGGGTAAATCTACCTTTACGATGGCGATCTATCCATTCCAACGCGAGATGAGGAGGCCAGGTCCCCTCCCTGGAAAGCGGGCAGCACCGTTGCTGTCGCATCCAGAGACAGCCATGACGAATTGTCGCTCTCGATGGGACCCGACAGGGAGGTTAAAGTTGTTTCGTCCGGAGGCACAGACGCACCCCCAATCAATGCCCGACCATCCACGCCGAGATGTGCTGTATCCCCAGGGCCCCCTCCCCTGTAAGATAAGACTTCCCAAAGGAGAATCCCGACCGTGAATCCTGGACTTCAGCTCTCGAACATGTCCGAGGGTGGGCTTCAGCTTGCTGCATTTGGTGATGTTTGCGGCAACGGCAACGCCGTTTGAGGCGCAGCAATCAGGCTCTAGGTGACGACGTTTTTTTTTTCTTGTGTGAATTATTGATAGATGATGAAATGTGATTTCTTAGCCTTGTCCTTTTCCCTCCCCGTCATTTGTCTTGCCGTGTCTCTCTCGCCTTGACTCGCCACATGCGACATCAGATCATCAAGGAGCCACAAAAGCAATTCGTAGCGCGCGATCGTCGACGAGGGAAGGTCTGTGTGAGATTCTGATCCGCGGGAAATGGCGTCGTTGTGCTTTGTCTGTAGAGGTCTAGACCACTGAAGGACTCCCGTCCGTCTGTTTGCGCAATTGTCACCTCCTCAAACCCTTGACCCGTCTCCATGGCGATTGGACCCTGGTTTTTTCGTTATCCAGGGCTGCAGCCTGCATGATGCCCAGGCGAAAAAAAGATGATGATTGGCGTCTTTGTAGGGGACACGGAATGGCTTACCGGCCATGGCGACCCCTGTTTTTTTTCTCATCCGGGTTGATTTTTTAGCTGATTTTGATCATCGCGAATCACATTTCAACACAGCTCAACGCCTCCTCTCGTCAAATTTCCCACCTTCTCCATCACATCACACCCTTTTTCTTTTTCCTCATTCCCTTTTATCCCAAGATCGGGTACGTGTGTGATTTCCCCATCTTTTTGACTTTCTCCCGCTTTCCGCACCTTTTTTTTGCCAAGACATTAACTCAACGGGCCACCCTCCCCCCAATCACAAAGCGGGAGGAGAGAGGCCTTTGCCCTGGATTCAACGGACGAGAGAGGGGATTCCGAGACATTTCTCCATGGATCGGATCGAGCTCACCTGCAGCGCAGTCCCGGCCCAACTAATTTAATGCCCCGCGAGCCCCTGTTTATAACGGCTTACGCTGCCCACACGCGCCCACACACACACATTCACACCTTTTACCCGACTTCAAACTCCCCTTGGCGGTCCCCGCTAAACGTGTCGGGTCCTGAGGTGTCAAGAAGCCCGCCCACTCCTTCCTACCTGTCAACCTAACGAACCAACAAGGCTCCATCTCTCAGAAACATCCCATCCCACTTTGACATTAACTTGACATTGCGACATCTCCAGCAACCATCGTTGGTATCTGTCTCTCGTAGACATCCAAGCTATGCTTGGCTCTCTTGCTATTATTCTCGCGCTCTGACAATGCCGCGCTGCAATCGTCTACTGTCGCTGCGAGCCATCATCACCAATCGCTCCATTCTCGTTTCTCAGTCGGATCCTGCTTTTGCCGGTCCGACAGTATCATCATGACCTCCAGTTGGGCCTCCCTCCTTCCCAGGACGGACTTTCAGTTCGGTGTTGTGCGTCTCGTCCGCTCCTTTACGTATCAACCGCATTGTCTAACTTCTCCCAGGAAGGTGATGATTCCCGTGTCGGCTCTACCAGGAATGGTAGTAGCGGAGGCACCCTCAGCGCCAACAGCAACGAAAAGTCGTCCTCTCTGCAATCCCTCGGAGCCACCTTTATTCCCGTTGCCATCTATGCCACATGTTGCCTGCTTTTCTTCTGCTGCTTTCGCCGGAAATGCGGTCGCGTCTATGCTCCTCGGACAATGCCCAGTCTGAGATCACCACAGTATGAAACCCCAGGATCATTTTATATGGCGTACTAACTGTCGATAGCCCGGCAACACCCATCCTCCCTAATGGTTGGTTCAATTGGGTCATACCCTTCTTCAAGATCCCAGATACCTTCATCCTCAACCATAGCTCCCTTGATGGCTTCTTCTTTCTGCGCTACCTCAGAGTCTTGCGCAACATCTTCCTCGTCGGCATCTGCATTACATGGCCTATCCTTTTTGCCGTCCACATCACCGGCCACAATGGCGTTAACCAGCTTGATATTTTGACCATTGGTAACATCAAGGACCCCAGGCGCATGTGGGCACACGTCGTCGTCGCGTGGTTATTCTTTGGTAAGTGATAGGCGATACTTACTCGACCGTTTAGTCCAGTCACGAAAGTACCGAATCTAACCAACGTAGGCTTTGTCCTCTTCACAATCAGCCGAGAGTGTATCTACTACGTCGGTATTCGTCAAGCGTTTCTCTCTTCGCCCCACTATGCCAAGCGTCTATCATCCAGAACCCTCCTAGTCACCTCCATACCCGAACGCTATCTCGACGAAGCTCGTATCCGGAAGCTCTATGGCGACGCGGTCAAGCGTGTGTGGATCCCCCGAACAGCCAAGGCCCTCATCAAGCTCGTCGAGGAGAGAGACCAGACGGCACTACGACTGGAAAAGGCCGAGATCACGCTCATCAAAAAGGCCAACATGGCCCGCAAGAAGCAGCTGAAGATTCAACCACCAACCACGTCCTCTTCTGCCGAGCCATGCGCTGCACCCTCCAATTCCTCAATCAGGACAGAAACCGACAGCGAGCAGCCTCGATCTAGTGGACCTCGTATCGAGATTACCGAAAATGACAACACACAGAACGAGAATGGCCAAGACCAAGGTTTCAAATCTAACCTGACACAAGTGTCTCAGACCGACACACACGACTTACTCGAAAAGGCGGCTGAAGATCCAGAGTATGTCCACCCATACGGACTCAACCCAGACCTCCCCGACGTCCGTGGGTCTGTGGCCGCTCAATGGATTCCAGTCACAGTTCGACCCCATCACCGACCCCTTCACAACTTTTTTCGACGTGTCGATACCATTCGGTGGTGCCGCAAGCGACTCAAGGAACTCAACCTCGAAATCTTCAAACTACGCCGTCAGGTTCGTCGAGGAGATGGCACAACCCTGCCCGCCGCCTTTATCGAGTTTGATACCCAGGAGAGCGCCCAGGCTGCTCACCAAATAGTGGCTCACCATCGACCTCTGCAGCTTGCACCGCGTATTCTGGGTGTCCGTCCCGATGAGGTTGTCTGGAGTTCGCTGAGGATGCGTTGGTGGGAACGAATCATTCGTCGTTTTCTCATTATGGGTTTGGTCACAGTCGCCATCATCTTTTGGTCAATTCCATCCGCTTTTATCGGCATCATCTCCAACATCAAGTTCCTCAGCAGCCTCCCCTTCCTTACCTGGATCAAGCTGTTGCCAGGTGCCGTTACTGGCTTTCTCCAGGGTTTCCTGCCCGCCATTGCTTTGTCGTTCTGGATGTCGTTGGTCCCTGCGATGCTTAGATGTATGCTTCATCTCCCCCGTGATAATTCCCCTGCTAACTTGTGTAGTCTGCGGTATCAGGGCTGGTATTCCGTCTATGGTATTGGTTGAACTGTTTACACAGGAGGTCTACTTTGCATTCCAGATCGTGCAGGTCTTTTTGATCACGACTCTTACCTCGGCGGCCTCGGCAACTGTCATGACCATCATCAAGGAGCCTTTGAAGACACCTGACCTTCTCGCCGAGAATCTCCCCAAGGCGTCCAACTTTTACCTGTCGTATATCCTCGTCCAGTGCCTGGCCATTGGCGCCACTAGCTTACTGCACATCTTTGAACTTATTCGGCATTATGGCTTTGCAAAGCTCACACAGATCCCAAGGGCTCGGTTCAATATTTGGTATAAACTACGGCCTCCTCGATGGGGTGGTGTATACCCTGTTTACACCAACATGGCCGTCATCGGTAAGTATTGGCTACAGGATTATCTCGTAACGGGGACGTAACTGACTCTGTGGCAGCCCTTTCTTACACATGCATTGCTCCTCTGATCCTCATCTTTGCTTGTGCCGGAATGACATTTGTGCGCATCGTTTATCGATACAACATCCTCTACGTCTTCGACTCGGAAATGGACAGTCTGGGTTTGTTTTATCCGAACGCCCTCATCCATCTCATCGTCGGATTGTACTTGGCCGAGATCTGCATGATTGGACTCTTTGCCCTCAAGTTTGCGTTCCCGCCCATGGTCATGATGCTCATCTTCCTTATCATCACCGGCCTTGTTCACCTATCCCTCCGCGATTCGATCTCGCCGCTACTCACGAATCTCCCGCAGACGCTGTCGTTGGAGGAGGAGCTGCAGCAGGAAGAGAAGGCAGCGGCAGAAGCAAGGTTGCAGGCGGCTGCCGAATCAGGCGAGGCCGGTGCAGGTACTGCTGCCAGTTACTTTGATACCGAACAGAATTTTGGCGAAGAGATGGAAGACGCCCCGAGCGACGACGAGGATGCCCATGTGCACGAGGGACCCCAAGGTTCAAGAGCGGTCGAAGGAGCAGGTGGCCTCGGATTGATGACGACGGAATGGATCAAGTCGATGACAAAGGAGAAGCTGAAGACGGAGGCGAAAGAGTCACCCGTCATGAAGTTTCTGAACAAGTGGATTCTCGTGGGTGGTAATGAGTCGTCTGAGTCCGATCAGCCCCCGACATTTTTGAAGCGATTCTTTCACCCCGAGGTTTACGAAGACTTTATCGCCCTGCGAAAGCTGATTCACGTCGACGATCAGCCCGAGTTTGACTACGAGATTGATGAAGAGTTGTCCAACTATTGGCCACCCGAGCTCTGGAGGCCCAAGCCTGTTCTATGGATCCCGCGAGATGACGCCCGTGTTAGTCGACAAGAGGTGGCACACACGAGAAAGATTACGCCCATCACGGATGTGGGTGTGAGTCTAAATGAGAAGGGACTGGTTGTGGTGGATGTTGAAGCAGCACCGTTCCCGAGGTTGAGGCTGCTGCACTAATCAATCGTACATGATGTAATTTATGATGGAGCTTGTCACGATACCCTCTTTGGCATATAAGCGTTGTTTAGTTGCTATAATTACAGAAGCGCCGATGGGTGCATTGTGTTGAGACCTTGTGTGTCTGGTGAACTGGTGATCTCGGAGTAGTAGGCCTCATCGTTGGGTTCACGTCCTAGAAAGTTGGTGAGACTCTTGAGTTCTGGTTGACTGCCTCCAGGTTGCAGGACGAGTTGACGGTACTTGAGACCGGCGGCTTTGTCCATGGGGTTTGCTTTGAAGGCGCTAACCCAAAGGTCTGTGGCGTAGACTTTGGACCTGTGACTGTGAGTGCATGAGCTGATACTATGGGAGAGGGAAGCTTACAGGGCGTAAGTGAAATATGCAGCATCATATCCTCTGAATGGATGGGCAAATGAAGCCTGGCCGATGCTGTCTTCCCTGAATAGACCCATGATTTCCGACTTGCTCTTGTTCCAGAGCTCAGTGGTATCCACGGGATGACCTTCCTCGGCGTTGTGAATGGTAAGATCAAACAACGCAAGGAAGACTTGGTGGAGCATCGCATGTGCCCCGTTGACATGTTTCGTCTTCGCAAGATCCAACGCCAACTTTTCCGGCAACATCTCACTCGTTCTCTCCCGCTCACCCTTCTGACTCTCCCAAAAGGCCAAGCCTTCGTCATTTAGGTAGCTATAATGACGACCCAAACGACGCAGGACAGACGGAACCCAGATCCAACTCTCGAGGAGAATACTGGGAATCTCCACAAAGTCGCGGGCACAGCCGTGCTGGTGCGCCGTTCGCGTTACGAGCTTGTGGATGGCGTGCCCGAGTTCGTGGAACATTGTCTTGAGCTCCGAGTGCATGAGGAGCGTTGGACGGGAGGGGGTGTGGATTAGGGATGTTACGAGGGAGGAGGAAGGGTAGTGGCGTGTGTTTTCGGGTGTTGTGAAGCCCTGGGGGTGTTAGTAAGGGATGTGTATGAGATGGGCTTACTTACTGGTTGGATGAGAGAGCTGTGAGCGCCAGAGTATTTACCCTCTCGCGCATACAAGTCAAGATACAGATATCCCAAGAACCCTCCACCCTGCTCCTCCGAGTCCCATGCTTCATACACGGTGACATCCTTCTGCCACGTCGGCGCATCGGTGGGGATAAAGACCATGCCAAACAACTCTTCAAAGATTCCGAGCATGCCCTTGAGACTATGGTTGACCTCAAAGTACTCGGAGATAAGGAGTGAATCAACAGAATACCGCTCTTTTTCGAGGATGCGTGCGTAAAAGGCCCAGTCCCACGCGTTGAGCCTAGACGCATCATCCGAGTCTTCGTCGGTGCCGTGATCTTTGATGTACGTCTTTTTAATCCCATAAAGAGTCTTCATCTCCTCTTCAGCAAGTGGTTTAAGCTCTGTCCTTAATCTTTCAAGTCTTGCAACGACACTTTCGACATTCTTGGCCATTTTATCTTCCATCTTAAGAGCAGCGTGTGTCTTGAAGCCTAGCATTCTCGCGGTGCTGTTTCGTAGCTCTACGGCTCTCTCGAGTCGCGCCACGTTCTCGGGGAAACGCTGCTCCTTCGCTGTTAGAAGAGCTTTGCGTGTACGAGCATTGATGGCGTGTTTCATGACGGAGATTAGATGGCCTTTTTTGAATGTTACTTTGAGCTTTGTGCCGTCTTCGTTGAGGGCCATGGCGTCGAGGATGCTAGAGGGTACGCCGGCGAGTTCATCTCGTGAGAAGTAGATGCCTTCGTCGGATTCGCTGATGGTTTTTCGTGCTGCTACGAGGACTTGATTTCGTTCTTCAACAGCCGCCATGTACTTTTCCCTCAGAGCTTCATCTTGAATGCCAGCGCCCGTGTTTTGATAGGCGCGGTGAGTCTTGAAGAGAGTATACGCCGACTCATCATCCAACACCTCTTCCCCACGTTGATGTTTCTCATACACGGCTTTCACGAGAGAAGCGACGTCTCTGCGCATGAGACCTTCGGCGTTGGCTTTGAGAGTCATCTCTTCTACCTTGCGGGACGCGTCGCGTAGGTCTTTGTCCTCAGAGACGGAACTAAAAAGACGAGCGATAAGGCCAAACTTGGAAACATGGTGATCATGATGTAGAATGGGGAGGAGGAGGTTAGAGAAGGTTGCTGTTGAGGGTGTGAGTGTCGAGACGAGGGTGTCTTCGAGGGCGGTTGTGGAGGAGATGTTGGAGGATGTCTCGGCGAGGAGAGCGGAGGGTGTCTTTGTGAATGAAGGTGGTGATTGAGGTGGTTTCATTTTGGGTGTTAAGATGCGGGGGGTTATGTGTTGGAGACGGGGGAGTGAGCGAAGCATGAGATGGGATGAGAGTGGTTGAGGGAGGTGAGGCTTATGATGTCAGGGTAAAAGCGGAGAGAGCTAGTGGGTCTTGGTGTTTCAGAGATCAAAGCCACAGCAATCAATTACTTCTTCTCCAAACAAACGCTCTCAACTAAATCCTTGGAACTTCAAACCCTCCTAAACATCTCATTCGAATCATAATCAGCAACCATGCCTCTCGCAAACTGCTGCCCCGGCAACCTCAGCCTCTCATAAAACTCCTGATAAGTTCATGTGCCGCGGCACGTCAACGTCAACGTCACCGTCCGAGATCGTGTAGCAGGATCGCCAACAAGGAGACACGCATTGTGGAGAGGTTAGGGGATCATGTTAGATGATAGATTTTTGCCCTTTCTTTTTAGTGTGTCCTCTTTATTAACAGTTCTTTATATTTGCTTTTGGTGTTATGTGGTGAAATGTTGAGCTAACTTTGAGCCCTTGTAGTGTAGGGTAGGATATCAGATGGATGAGGTGAAGAGTAATCGGGTTGATGAACTTACGGAATGAGAAGAACTTGAGAGAGAAGAAAACTTGCACTGAGAACTTTTGCATAATAATTATTAGTGAAAATTATCGCTAGTGATATCACTTTCGGCTTATTCAACGACGCTTTGCAAGAGTATAGCGATTTGAAGCGATTTAAACACAGGTCCTTAATTATCATGCTTAAAAATGAGGGTACAAGAGGTCCGGTCAAGATGCTTTGTGCCATTGTTTACTTGGCATTTGACATGTTGACGAGGACTTCAAAAGGCAGTCTTTATGAAATGAGTGATGTTTTCTTCGTGCTACTTCGCTTCAACCTGGTATCTACACAACGCCTCTCAACACCTCGACTACATTCACTTCGCCCAACTCCAATCACCCCAAACCACTCTACAACCATCTACTCCATAACCAGCACATTCCTGAACCGGGGCTTTCCGGCGATCAAACTGTCAACCGCATCTTGCACCTTCTCAAAAGGATACCTCTCAATCATACACTTGACACCATGTGTCATGGCGAACCGGATAGCCTGCTCGCTGTCGATCGCATGACCGCTGGGCCAGCCAGTGACGCTCGCTCCCTTGGCGACAAGAGCTGCGCTGTCAATCTCGACAGGTCCGACGGGTGCAAGGCTCAGTAATTTTCCCTCTGGTGCGAGGGCTGCGACAAGAGGTGTGATGGCCTTGGGGTTGGGTGCTGTCTGGACAATGATGGAGGCTCCACCGAGTTTGTTCAGTTCAGCTGCCGCATCTGACTTCTTGGTGTTGATGTAGTGGCTAGCACCCAGTTCCTTTGCAAATTGGGCCTTGTCGTCGCCGGATGACAGGACAGCGACTTCGTAGCCCATCTTATTGGCGTACTGCACTGCCAAATGGCCGAGACCTCCGAGGCCCTGCACAGCAACGAGGGCGCCCTGCTCAACGTGTAGCTTGCGCATTCCGTTGAAGACGGTCACGCCGGCGCACAGTAGGGGAGCAGCCTCGGCGGGATCAATCTCCTTAGGAACGCGCACGACAGCTTCGGCGCGGAGAAGAACGTACTCGGCAAAGCCTCCGTCACGGCTTACACCATTGACAGCCTTGTTATTACACATCTGAAACTGAGCCCTCTGGCACTGCCGACAAGTCTGATCATGTCCACCATGCCAAGGACCACCAACACGATCTCCATCCTGGAAACCAGTAACGCCTTCACCGATTTGAACGACGTTGCCGACAATCTCGTGGCCGGGGACTCGGGGGAAGACGTCACCCATGTGGCCGGTTGCGACGCCTACATCGGAGAAGCAGACGCCGCAGGCGAGGACTTTGACGAGGATCTCGCCTCGGGAGGGTTGCTTTAGGGGAACGTCTTGGAGGGTGAAGGGGGAGTTTGCCTTTTCGAGGATGCAGGCTTTGTAGGTGTTGGGGAGGGAAGACATGATGAAGTTTGGATCAATTGGCGTATGAGATTTTTGTTCAATTGATGAGTGAAGTGATGCTCAAGATGGCCCAGTAGTGAATGATATACAACATTTACATCGGGGACAGCCCATATCTTTTATATCAACCAGACGCAACCAGAATCATATCACAAACATACCCTCTCTACCAACCAGACACAGAACAACAATCAACCTGTCTGAAACTTTCGGGATCAATCACCGTAAACTCCGTTCCCTCCCTCGTTGCACCCAGATGCGGAATTATGGCGTTCAATGCCCACCGACGAGCGGCCGAGGGTGACATCACAATGTCGACAGATCCGATCGGTCGGTTGCTCCCGCTAGCGTTTTTCGTTCGGAGATCAGAGCTTCAATGCCAAGGGCCGGGATTGCTTTTCGGAGTTGTTGAGAGGGAAATGTTCCAAAGCCGTAGAGTTGATCCGATGATTTTTCCGTGACAGCCACAGTCAGCCACAGAGATCCGGACACCAGCCACAGCATTAGCCACAGATGGAAATCCTCCAAAGAAATTTCCCCCACCATAAACTTCAGCCTTTCTGGCGATCAACTCCAAGCACCTTTTGCGCAAACAACAACAACAATGCCTCTCGACACGTCAACATACTCATTAGCCCTCCTCCGCGTAGACGGCCGTCGCTGGAATGAGCTCCGCCGTCTCAATGCCCAGATCCGAACCCAAGATGCCGCAGACGGATCATCATACCTAGAGATGGGACACACAAAAGTCATGTGCGTCGTGACTGGTCCGTCGGAGCAGGGACAGCAGCAGAGGCGCGTGCAGACGGGGCAGAGGGATGTTGCTGCTATTAATGTTAATGTTGTTATTGCTGGGTTTTCGAGCGTGGATCGGAAGAAGAGGGGGCGCAACGACAAGTAAGTTATACACATGATGCTAAAGGTGGTTGTGCTAATTCGGTGTAGGCGCACTCAAGAGATTGAAGTCACAATCGCAAACGCATTCGCCTCGAATCTTCACACGCATCTATTCCCCCACTCTTCAATCACAATCTCCCTCCACGTCCTCTCCCAAGACGGCTCCCTCCTCGCCGCCCTCCTCAACGCGACGACCCTCGCCCTAATCGATGCCGGTATCCCCATGACGGATTACATCGCCGCCTGCACAGCTGGCTCAACCTCTACATACGCAGCGGGCGACGACTCGGCGGATCCTCTTCTGGACCTTAACAACCAAGAGGAGCAGGAACTGCCGTTCCTTACCGTTGCGACGTTGGGTGGTAGTGATCGTGTTGCTGCTCTCGTCTGTGAGAGTCGCGTGCAGGTTAGCCGACTAGAGGGTATGTTGGTAGTAGGTGTGGATGG
This sequence comes from Fusarium euwallaceae, assembly GCA_002168265.2. Classification (NCBI taxonomy): domain Eukaryota; kingdom Fungi; phylum Ascomycota; class Sordariomycetes; order Hypocreales; family Nectriaceae; genus Fusarium; species Fusarium euwallaceae. The sequence continues at coordinate 1,161,487 of NHTE02000026.1, forward strand.
ATGCAAGCAAGTGAAGCAGTTCCTGGATCAGGTAGTGAAGGATAAGGGCGCCGAGATGGTCAGGGAGGGAGCAGCTGAGAGGAGCGACGCCATGGACGTCATGTTGGATGAATAGACTTGATACCTGGGTGGCATACGAGGTTTTTGTTTGTATCTGGGTCAGGCATATCCATGGATATATCGGAGTTTTTTGTGTTTTGTATGGTATGGTACAGGTTTGTCTCCGCCTTACAGTAAAAATCATAGTGTCACAAAGCTAATGCCTACATTCTCAAGATACCCAACCTCTTTACAGCTCCTCGTGCACAATCTTCTGCTCCTTAGGCTCAGCTTCAGCCTCAGGCTTCTTGGTCTCGGGCTCAGTCTCAGCTTCAACCTCGGGTTCGGCCTCGGGCTTAGCCTCAGTTTCGGCTTCCTTCGCAGCCTCAACCTTGGTCTCCTCCTCAGTCTCGACCTCAGCCTCCTTGACAGTCTCGGCCTTTTCAGGGGCCTCGGTCTCAACTTCAGGCTCGGGGTCAGTAGCCTGGGTAGCCTCTTCGGCACCCTCGGCCTTGGGCTCGGCGTTAAAGTCCTCGGGGAGCTTCTTCTTGGAGCCCTCGCCCATGCGAATGGCATCAACCCAGTTCTCAACACTGTGGAGGCTAAAGTCGCCCTGGTACTGACGCCACCAGTTTCGGCGTGTGTTGATGGCGATCAGGTTGACCTCATCGTTAAGGCCAAGAGCCTTGGGCAGAGTCGAAGCAGCTTCGCTGTCGCTGGGAATGGAGATGAAGGGGAAAGTGTGTCGTCCGCCGTGGACATACTTGGTGTTGAGATGAGACAGGGAGTCGACAGCCTTCTCGCCAGCCTCGCCAGGAGTAAAGACAAGGATGCAGGTGTGGGACTTGGGGGCGAGGCACTCCTTGGTGAGCTTCTCAAGTGAAGTGATGGTGTCGATGGGAACGATGGAGGGGATGGCAGACTCAGCGGCTTCAGAAGCGGACTCAGCGGTAGGCTCTTCCTTGACGGTCTCAGTCGACTTGCTCTTCTTGTCCTTGGCTCCGTTCTTCTTAGCCTTGGAAGCCTTGCCATTGTCGGGAGCAGGGTCAGGGTTAGGCTGACCAGCCTGAGACAAGAACTTGACCATGTCCTTCTTGACGAGCTCACCGTCGTAGAGGACAGGCTCCTTGCCCTCACCCGAGATGAGAACAAGAGTCGGGAAATCCTTAATGCCAAACTTCTTGACCGCAGCCTTCTCCTTATCACGGATCTGAGCCACAGAAATGACATCGAGGAACTCAATGGCGATGCTTCGGATGAGAGCACTGGTAGTTCCCTTCTTGGTGAACAGGATAGCCTTGGGCTTATCACCACCCAAGAAAGAGTCCAGGTCCTTGTCGCTCACTCGGGCGACATGGTTGTTGATCTTGCTCGAGACAGCCTCGCTGATGGCACCGGCAGTTCGCTGGCCCTGGTAGTCCTCGACAACAGGCTTGCCGTACTTCTTACCAGGACGGACAATCTTGAGAGTAGGGAAACCCTGGACGCCCATGGAACCGCAGAATGGCTTGTTGGCGTCATCATCGCAGTCAATAGCCGCGACCTTGGCGAGACCCTCAAGGTTCTTGGCAGCCTTTTCGTAGGCGGGCTTCAGGTTCTGACAGTGACCACACCAAGGAGCGTAGAACTCGACGATCTGATTTGTCAGTGAACAAAAATAAATGAGTATTTTGTGAATAGAAACATACCGAAGTGTAGTTGGACTTTGCAATGAGCTTATCATAAGTCTTTGCGTTCAACTGCAGAACGGGCGAGTTCTTGGTGTAGATGGCAGCGTCAGCCGCGGGCAGAGCCGCCAGCGCTGCCGTCAACGTCACCAGCAGAGAAGAGGTGGGGTTATGCATCACGAAAGTTGAATCAGACGACGAGATGTAATAAAAAGGAGAAAACTTGGGATCAGAAGAATAAATAGAGGAGAAGAATCTCTTTGTGTTCCAAGGTCAAGACCGAGGCCAGGTCAGCATCCGTTGTTTGTCTTCGAATGCAAAGTGGCATCTTCGGAATTCGTCCAAAGAAAGAAAAAGCCACCTGGTGCCACAGTGTAATGTGAAGCTGGGGGTATGTAGGTCTCTGATTGGTTGGAGAGCAGCTCGAGCCACCTGTGGCGTGAGCTGCCAAACCTGGGGAACTGTGTGGCGTAGAACCAGCCACCGTTACGTCAAGTTAGGCAGGCAGCCAAGAGAGGAGGAGGTGGTGGTGGGGTGAAGTTGGACTTGACATTGCTTGCGCCATTGCGATTCTTGCGGTGAAATCTCCCAGGACGAGGGTAATTACTACTCGTATAATTCATTCTATACTTCTTTGAACGTCTAGGGGATCGATATCGACATCATGGCACAACCTCTTCCAGCCGCGCTCAAGATCCCCGAGGTCAGTCGCTTTATCAACCGCGCAAATCAGCTGAGGAACCACAAGCCCGCCATCTCATACTGGTGTAGGCACCACTACCACTTGCAACAGCATGAAGTTAAACAGATCGCTAATGTTGGAGTTTAGGTGAATACCATGCCGTTAACCAGATCGTGGGAAAGGGCCTACATAACACGGACGACGAGACCTTTGAGTTCACAAAGACCCTCATCGAACGTCTAGAGTCGACAAAAACAGAACGCGCCGATGACGATGCCATTGTTGATAATGTCGCGGGTCAGGCATATGTCGAGCAGTTTGCCAACGAGACGTTTGACCGTGCCGATCGAACCCTTCGAGCCAACAAAGTAACGAGGTAAGCGCATCGTCAACCTCCTCCTCATCTTCTCCCCTGACCGGCCACAGACAGACTGCTGATACATTCGACGCCGCTGCCACCTTCTTCGATCTCACTCGCGAGTGGGGCGAGCCCGAGCCCGATGTCGTGCAAAAGATAAAGTTCGCGAAATGGAACGCCGCGCGCATATTCAAGGCGGTTCGTGAAGGTAAAGACCCAAACGAGTCCAACCCGAAGGCCCCCGAGCCCGAAGGGACGCCGGCGCTGTCTCCGTCCGACCCGGACGTGAGGCAGCTCATGGGACCGCCTCCGGCGTCGGTGGAGGACGCGCCGGATGCGGGAGAGCCCAGTGTTCCCGCCTTCACGGATGCGCCGCCACAGATTCCTGACCCGGGATACTTCCCTCCCCAGCCGCACCCCGATACGAGGGCGCCGGAGCCTTTCGTACCCTCTCCACTGAGCCAGAGTCCAACGCCAGGTCTTACCGAGATGCCTCCTCCACCACCTCCTGCAGCGCCGGCCGGCATCTCTCCCGTGCCCGAGATACCCCCTCCTCACCCAGCGACGCAGATCCCTCTTCAGCCATCGCCTCAGATCCCCACCAAGCTTCCCTCTCAGTTCGCGCCCCCTCCTCCACAGCCTTCGTCCGGATCGTCTGTACCTCCCTCCTGGTCCACCACCCCGAGCGTGCCCCATCCGGCCGTTTCGAACCCTCCTCCAGCGATCCCTCAGGCGCCGGCTCCTCAGGCGTACGTGCCGGCTCCAGCTCCTATTCCCGCGCCGGTGCCTGCCCCTGTGCCGGCGCAAAGCATGGGCGGCTTTACGGCGGATCATAGGGATATCAACCAGGCGCAGAAACATGCCAAGTGGGCGATATCGGCCTTGAACTTTGAAGATGTTCCAACGGCGGTCAAGGAACTGCGGAATGCGCTTGCTCTTCTGGGAGCGCAATAAGGAGTCTGGCGTAGTGAGCTGAGTATGAGACTGAGTATTGGTTATGATGAGAGACTTGCATCTAGAATGAGGCGGACGATACCACACGTTGGGATGGGACAGGCCATGCATAAGGAAGTTTCAAAGTCGAACATTGTAGAACAGAGGTGGATGAATCCAAGTGCTATCTGATTGCATAAACCCAATATCAAAAGACCCCTTGTACTCGTTACTATCGTGAAATCATTGGCACGAATGCAAACACTCGGTAAAGACTAGGCCAGAGCCATCAACCCGTGTGACTCGTAACCGGGATGTGGAAGGCCTTCCGGGTACACTACTGCAGTGACTGGGATATCTTGGTCGTCCTCCATCGCGTCGGTCCATCCTCTCTCAGGACCCCATTCAATGGCGCAGCCAAACCGTGTAACAGCCTCCATGAGGCCTTGCATCATGGCACCAGACTGCTTAACGCTGGTCCAACCGTCAAATTCAACCGTATCAACAGAGGGTAGTCCCTCTAAAACATCAGTGAGAAGGTTCACACTGAACCCCTCGTAGAATCCATCCGAACGACGGAATCCCCTAATTGCGCTGTCGCTCGGATCGATCTCGACAAACACCTTGAGCCGCTGCACATCGACACAATCAGAGAGCCCAAGCGCCGGGTTGACGACCCACCCCTTGGGCGGCGCATTCCACCCAGGACCAAGGCGCAATTCTAGAGATGTGATGCACCGACGCTGTTGCGGCTTCAGCCTCGCTAGCAGAGGTTTCTTGCTCTTGAAATAACGGCCGGGAAAGGTGGGGAATAGGCGAAAGGTACGCGTGCTGTAAAAGGCAAAGGTTGCCTCATCATGAACCTGTCTGCATACTCTCATGAGACCAAGTTTCTTGTGCACTTGCTTGTAGTTTTGTGGTCCTAGGTCGAGGACTGTGTCGACGTCATTGAAGAAGTAGGTGTATATCTGGATGCGGACTTCGGCGGGTAGTGATAGGAAGTGGAATGGTGTTCTAGGAACGCGACGTTTCGGCCTTAGGGGGGTGAGAGGAGTATCGAGGGTGAGGTCGGCGATGGAGAGCTTATTCACGTCCTCTTCGGTGACTGATTTGGTAGAGGTCGGATTCGCGGATGCGGTCTGCGCCCGGCCAGAAGACGAAGGCATAACAATGCGCAACGTGCCCACCGGGCGAGAAACAGAACTCTTGCTCGTTCGTCGAGCCATGTTATGAGGTGGTAGAGTCGTGACGCGGTTCCAGTGTAGAATCTGCTAGGCGAGGTGGCGAGGAGAATCGGTCTATAAAAAGGGTAAAGAGGCTTGTATCAAATCCTTGCGCAATGACAACGGTCGCAAATTAAGATGATGATATGGCCTCAGCAGGTCGCCAGGGTCGTTGCGGTCGGTCTCGAGGAACGAGGCTTATCATAGAGGGTGGTGCCATGGCGTAGTAGCATTCAACGACAAGGAGACCACCCTCTAGAAGGCAGCGGACACGGCCACGGCCAGCATGGTGTCTCTCGGGTAGTCGGGATAATCAGCGGGAATTGGGGTCGTGGCGAATTAGAGAGAAAATTGGTTCAAGAACCAGCAAAGTCAATTCTTTTGACTTGTCGCCCACTCAGAAGATGGTTGGATCGTGAGGCACAGTGAGGGGAAGGAGATGAGGGTTCGGGTTACAAATTGGAAAGGCCATGCCGCCGTTCAATGTCGCCTTCAACGTAAGAAGATGGGCATTGGCGCCATGAACCGAACCTGGGGGAGAGTGAGCAGGGGCCTTCACTGGATGACATGAGCATCATGGAGGGGGACGGCGGGGAATCGGAATCTGCTTCATGATGGGGGCGTGACCAGGGCCTCACGTGAAGGTCTCACCAATCAAGGCATGACGCCATCGGTTAATCTAAAAGTCCGTGACCCCGGCTAATCCGCGGCGACTCTCTCCAAAGCCAAAGCCCCACTACTTGCCCGCCGTCCGATTTTTTTTCCACAGCCGACGGGCGCGGTGCGTGCGACGGCGGAGCAATCAGACCAACTTCGTCAAGCTACGCCATTGAAGTCGAGTCCGCCTCCCCATCGACTCCCGCGCCAGCAGCCACCCCAATTCTTGTGGTATTATCCGGGACTCCTTCTTCAATCTTAGCCATGCTGTCTAGAGTGGCCCAGGCTTCGCGCTTGGGCTTGACGGCAGCTCGTCTGTCAAGGCCCGCCGCATCGCCTGCTCTCCGAATCCGTCCCGCAGCAGCAGCTCCCGTCTTTGTGTCGCCGTGGCTTCGAGCCTACTCCAAGGACAAGGGCCCTTCAAGCCAATCGCCTCCCAATGAGACAAACAATAAGCCCGCGCAACCCCAGAACGATGTCGATGCCGCAGCGAACGAGAATGCCGCCAAGTCTTCCGAGCAGAATGTCGACAAGGCCGGAGAACAGTCGCCCGAGGCCCCGAAGGAGGGCGAACAAATACCCTTCCACAAGCTCCCTGACTTGACACAGGGTATTCCTTCGACGTTGGAATATGAGATGGAGGGCGATAAGAAGAAGCCATCGCAGGCTCTACAGGAGCTTGAGGAAGAGGCCTCAGGCGGCCGTGGTGGACGGGAGCGATCGGAATATGTCTCAACCTCGGATCGCAACCGCAAGTGGTGGACAAGATTCATGCTCGTCGCGACCGCTGCTGGTGGTACCCTTGCCGTGCTATACATGGGTCGCAACTGGGAGGATACCATCGAGGCCGATCGTCATTCCGATATTCCCAATGGTCCTGGTCTCGGTCTCTGGTGGAAGCGTGCCAAGGCCCGAATGACCGAATCTGTCACCTACTACCAGGAACCTTCATTCGAGAAGCTGCTTCCCGACCCCGACCCTACTTTTGAGCGCCCTTACACTCTCTGTCTGAGCTTGGATAACCTCCTTGTGCACAGCGAGTGGACTCGCGAGCACGGTTGGAGAATCGCCAAGCGACCTGGCATGGACTACTTCATCCGATACCTCAGCCAGTACTACGAGCTGGTTCTCTTCACTACTGTTCCTTTCGCCACTGGTGAGCCTCTTCTCAGGAAACTGGATCCCTTCCGCTTCATCCTTTGGCCTCTTTACAGGGAGGCTACCAAGTTTGAGGATGGCGAGGTCGTCAAGGTATGTTTAACCCCTCCATTTAACGTCAACTTATGCTGACCTTTCAGGACCTGTCATACCTCAACCGTGATCTCTCCAAGGTCATCATTATCGACACCAACGCCAAGCACGTCCGCAACCAACCCGAGAACGCCATTGTCCTGCAGCCCTGGAAGGGTGAGCCCGGTGACAAGGAGCTCGTTGGTCTGATCCCCTTCCTCGAATACATCCACACCATGCAGTACTCGGATGTCCGCAAGGTCATCAAGTCCTTCGAGGGCAAGCACATCCCTACCGAGTTTGCCCGTCGTGAGGCCATCGCCCGTAAGGAGTTTAACGCCAAGCAACTCGCTGCCAAGCACAAACACAGCTCTGGTGTTGGTGCCTTGGGAAGCTTACTCGGCCTGAACCCCAGCAACATGAGCATGATGGTGAACCCCGAGGGCGAGCCGAACCCCACCGAGGCTTTCGCCCAGGGCAAGATGTTGCAAGACATTGCCCGTGAGCGTGGCCAGAGGAACTATGAGGAGCTTGAGAAGCAGATCCGAGAGAATGGTGAGAAGTGGCTCAAGGAGGAGGCCGAGATGATGGAGAAGGCCCAGAAGGAGGCTATGAACAGCATGATGGGCTCCTTCTCTGGCATGTTCGGCAACGGCCAACCCCCCGAGAAGAAGGCCTAAGAAGCCCCCAAAGAGGTGCCTGCACATCTCCACTAATTAATGTCTTGTAATCTTTTTGTGTTACGGCGAAATTTAACGGAGGGGATGAAGTCTGCTAGTCACGTCATCTTCAGACTGAGAAGGGAGAGAGGAAGAGAAAGTCGCCTTATAGAAAAATAGCATTTTGGGATGGGAAAGGCATTACGGGACATTCGGTCAGGGATGGGGAGTCTTGACTTGTAAAAGATGGTGGAGAAATGATGTGTATATTAAGTGTACCGAGATGTTGTATAACAAACAAAATGAACCAGTGTCTTGCTTCGAAGTGGTCTCCTTCGACGTGAGGTTGGGAAGAAGTTGCGATGTCGTCATACATCTGACTCAGTGAGCTGAGCTGTGATGTACTAGACACTGGACCTCATTCTCACTGTCTCGTTATCGCTGGACCGCTTTTGCTCGCAACACCGCACAGTGGCTCTGAGTCCCTCTGTCATCTTTTATGATGAACACGGGGATCCAAACATTGATGCAACATTCTATGCTCTAATTGAATGAACGCAAATGAATCTTGCCGTACCACAACAAGGCTACCCGGGACCTGGAGGGTGATGAGTCAAGCTGGAGAAACAAGGAACCTAGAAGCTGATGCTAAGCTATCTAGGCATTCTCAATGACTATCACGTTGGAAATGTGCTTGACCTCTTTCAGACTTGACTTCCTTGCGATTGGGGGACTTGGGACAGCTGTTTTGTGAGCTGCAAAAGGAATACCGTCATTAATGTCTAAGTGTTTATGAATGGAAGTAACCCGGCCTACAAATTATTCGGATAAGTCTCCTTGGAAGCAGCCCAAGAATTCTTCGGCCACATTGTAGAGGGCATTCCCGGGAAAGCCTTCTCGAGACGGACCGGAGCTCTCACCAAGGTCCGGTGGTCGGCGCCGGAGAGCCCCACACGGCCCCACATTTAGACCGGAAGTTGGCGTTTTGGGGAACATTGGGCACGGGGGCGGTAGATGGAAAGCGAAAATGAAGCCAAGCAATGCAATTGAGGCATTTATGAGCTACAGATAGAAAAATGAGAAGGAGGTTTTAGTCCAGGCTCTACACAGCGGGTTTGGGGACCGAACAAGAGAGTAACACCCGCAGAAAGACTCGTGACGTGAAGATCAAGAGAGATGATAACCAGAAGACCGGGAGCAAAAGATGATGATATCAAGGGGTAAAAAGAACAAAAAAATGTAGCGACAACGGCAGGATTCGAACCTACGCGTGCGAACACAATGCCTAGATATGCAGGATAGCAGGGCATCGCCTTAACCACTCGGCCACGTTGTCTTGTGGTGGGTTGATGCGGGACCATGCAAAGACGGGTCATGACGGGTCCGGTACAGGGGGTAGGAAGAAACTCGGCTCTGAGAGGGTAGATTGATGCTTGAGAGATGCTGGTATGTGTATGAGTTGGCAATGCTTGAACGGAGTTTGGCTCCTCTTGACTCTCGGACGGTCGCCGGAGTCACCAAGACGGACACTTGGTTGAACCAGGAGCACTAATCAATTTATAAGTTTTGCATGAGGGTTTACGTAGCGATTTGTTCGCTTTTTTTTTTGTCTACGTGGTCAAGGTGCGTTTCATATGAAACAACTCGGCTCTTCACGGGGATGTTGGTGTCTCGACCCATAGGTAGGTAAAGTTGGCGTCCTTTGACAACTGGCTTGATTCCGTACAGCACTCAGCTTGTGGCATGACCAAGAACTAATAAGACCAGAAACGGACTAGAAATAACGGAATGAAGACATCATCGAACGGCTTTTACCGAGATTTAACATCGTCCTGTCTGACCGGCGCGAAGTTGCTCTCTTGAACTTGGAGCTGTCGGTAAGCATTCAGGAGCAGAAGAAACTTTGGATAAGTATAACTAAGCAGGAAAAAAAAACTAAGAGGTAGGTTCCTCACAGTAAGGACTAATTCTTTGTCAATGTGTTGGTCACCACCGCCACCATCCCAACCTCAACACCGACCTTCTCATCGCCATCTCTCAGGGTAATCGATATATAAATGGCAAAAATCAAAGCGACAACGACAAGATTCGAACTTGCGCGTGCGAACACAATGCCTATACGATCAATGATAGCAGGGCATCGCCTTAACCACTCGGCCACGTTGTCTTGTTTCAGCGGAGCCCAACTGGGGACTAGATGCCGGGGGTTGGGCCTCAGATCATGGCCTCACCGCTCTGTTACTAGATCCTGTTTTTTTAATGCATTGAATCTAAATCACTGTCGTCTACCTCGGGCTCCCTACTTTTGCGTTGCTTAGTGAAAACACGACTGGTTGTCTCATCTCCCTCGACAACCTGGACACCGCATCATTGTCCGAAAATCCCATTTCACTTAGCCCATCCAGCTCGTCAGCTTCCTCTTGGACATATAAAGGCGGTTCAACCTCGAAAACAGACTGTATATCACCATGAGGTGAGAAACCTGTGAATTGCCATGGTCTAGATGACTTCCTTCCTGATACTGTAGTCCATTGCCGATGCCTCTCGTAGAGACCAATGACAAGTAACAGCGGGGCGTTGGATATCCTGACAAGTGTAACGTGCGTGAAGTGAAAGGTTCGTGATGAAAGAATGCACCTCAGAGGAAGAAGTATAGCGAGGGCGAATAGGTTGAAAGGCGGCGGATAAGCGAAGATAGCATCACTCTTGACGCCTTCGAATGTCAAAACCGCGCGCCTGAATTGTATCTCGACTGTTTCTGAGGTGACAATCTCAGAGAACCGATTCGTGAGTAGTGCGACGAGAATAGTGAGGAACAGCGTATTGCCGAGAAACGCAAAAGCAATTGTGAGACCTGGTCCGAGAATAGCGTGAAACTGAACAGATGCTTCTATCCCAGTTCCATCTAGGCCAAACCAGATCCATAGAAGCCACTTGATGATGGTAAAGTCTCCAGGAATAGTGGTCGAATCATCTCCTGTTGCTAACCACTGCAGCGCCAGCAGGAACCCGGTGAAGCACCAAGTTGCCAGAAAGGTCAGGATTAGAAATTCCTTCATCATTGCGTGGAGTGATATGAAGACGATGTGGTCCGGAAGAATGTTGAAAGCTAGCCGAGTAAGCAGAGCAGGTGCTGCTAGGCATAAGAAGTTGAGCGCCATGCCTTTTCCCATGGACTCGATACTGACTTCGCAGCCCCGGATTATGACGTATATGGTGAATATGAGCGTGAAAGTGAGGTCCAGAAATGACCACAGCTTCTGTGAGTGAATGGTCCATCCATGTTCGATAATGGCGGCAAACTCATGCAGGACCCAACCAGCCGCGTAGAGTATAAAGAGCGTCTCGTATATCCACAGAGCGTTGGTACCGCGGTGCATCATTGTCAAGATGTAGAATACAACAAGAACAATGTATTGCATAAACTCGATGGCATATCGAGAACGCGGCACGATAAGGCGACGATGATTGAGCAAAGGCGCCTTCTGGTGATCGTAAAGAGAGACCGGTTGATACTCAAAGTGGTTCGGTAAAAGGTCGACAAACGACAGTGGCGTGTACACAATCCACCCTTGGTACACTGCCTCAATGACTCGTTGGCAACCCGGCGAGCTGATAAAGTTCTTGCTCTCAGAGATGATGGCCAACTCGAGGGCCGTGATCTTTCTTTCGTGTCCACCGCGGTTTTGGATTGGCCACTGAGGGTAGCGACCGGAAGTTTGGATGTCCTCTGGAGCACCTGAGAACGGATCAAAGCCTTCGACAAGTACTTTGGAAAGTGTGAGTAAACCGCCTGGGCCAGGATTATCCTCTTGAAAGTTGCGCATGACGCGTATGGCTAGTAGCTCGCATAGGTTGGCTCTGGCGATGCTGGTGCTTTGATGAACAACGCTGGATTGTTCTCGTATGAATTGAACACGGTTTGCCAAAAGGCAATATACTGGTTATAGTAAGTCAGTGGTTTGTTTGAGACTCGGAGGACATGTATCACTGCTAGTAGACATGGTGAAGATATATAGATGGAGGAAGGACGCGAACCTATTGAGTAGTCATACTCGTCGTACAATCTGTCAATCAATGGGCGGATAACAAGTTTGTTGAATCTTGGACTAGTCATATGATCCAGAGAATATGGATCATCTGTGACAGTTAGCATTTGCCAATGTGATGTAATCATGCCAAGTAGCATACCAAGACTCGCGAGAATAAATTTTCGTATCCTTGGCAAGTTAGCACAGCTCTCAGAGAAATATCTATTCCCTTCAAACTTACCGGTGTATGGTGATGAACACCGGAGGTGCACGCCGGTCTTGCTCCAAGTCGAGACATGGATCCGTCTCGACGCTTTCATCCGCCTCAAAGAAGAGCATGTCGTTATCGTCTTGGTCGATGTGGCTGTCGGGGCCTAGGTCGGTATCGTCTACGCTGTCGTCCATTGCATGGACGTATGAGCAAAGGGGAAGAATGGATGTAACGCCAGAGTACAAGGCCAGTCCTTTGCAAAGGCGAGTAGAGACCATAGTTCAACTAGGCACAGAGGGATTTTCATTGTTTACATCGCTTGACCTTTCCCCTCTCGTGAACTAAGGGGATTAGCGGATCGTGAGGCTGTGACCTTGGCATTGGGATGTGTGGAGAAATTTGCCGTTGTGTTAAGAAAGTGTCGACCAGGAGGTGAATTGGAGTACACTACGGGAAATATCATACTGTACTACGTACGGCCTTGTTCTCTACCAATGACACCTGAGAGTATCAGGCACATGTGCGACTTTCCTAGACACTCAAACAATACCTGTCTTCAAAGACGGTTCCTACGGTACAAACGAAATACTTTGTCGGTAGTAACCTGATCGACATACCTGACAGTCTCCAGGGGACGGATAACTCAAGAGGGGAGGGGGGCTGTGTCGAGGGGCATATGGGATCTGAGCTGCGCCTCATTGGAAAGAGAAACGAGCTGCTGCTGCGTCATAAGGCACATGTCAAGCTTCCTGTTCCCCTCGGGTAGCATGACAAGGGTCCAAGAGTAAGCTTTTTAGCGTCGGTCACAGGGAGCTTGGCAACGTGGTCAAGATGATGATCCACTCACCCACCGGAGATGAGAGTTGTGAAGGAGGGAACTTGGAGTATGAGGGATAAATCTGACCTGGAATTCTAACGTCTGTGTGGGCTTGGACAGCAGAAAGCGTCAGACTAACTGGTTGTAGGGATTGCTTCATGTCTGCACGGAATATTCGGTCGAGTGAGTGTAAAATCATGAAGTTGTTCCCTCACGAGTACCTCAATTAACCTCGATTCCTTGGCCTGTGCACACACAAGACAGACAGGGGCACAAAGCTTGGCATCCCCGGACAATGTTTGCGTTGGTTGTGCGACATGAGAAATGACGATGACGACACGTACAGAGAGCGTTGCTTGAACATGCAGTGGCGGTGGATGAGGGATTTTTGGAAGGGCGTTGCTGTGCGGCGATGCTAGATTGGGGCATGGTAATGTTCTTTCATATTGTATCAATAGGTAGAAATCTTGGTGTTTTATATGCATGTCGACTACTTGATACACACGACACATTAGCTTGAGTGGAGATGTTATTCCCGGCCCCCAGTCGGATCAAGTCAAGCGTATCCATGCTTTACGACTGGCGGCCTCCCGGTCTCCATCTCGGTTCGAGACGGAATGATCAAATCAGTGCGTGTCGAGCCAATGTACAGCGAGGTAGTGAGAGGCATTTACCGGCAGCATCATCAAGCATAACGCCTCCAACGCTGATCGGTGAGTACGTAGGTAGGTAAAACATGTTCTGGGCCCCGTGCTGTGGAGAGCATCTGATCAAGGAGGGTTGTCGACGGTGACAGTGTGGTACGTAGTTTGCGGAACGATGAGGGATTCTAAAGGCGTGGCTGCTTTGCATTTTTGATGCTTTACCTCTCTGCAGTTCGTTGACTCTGATAGAGTCTTTATTTGATATACCTCACATCGCAATGCCTCGTCGGGTATCGACAACCCTACGAGTATCCCGTCGAGACTCTCTCTTTTCTGCAGACGACGATACCGCTGAAGTCGAGGCTGATGCATGCTGACGCCGTCTTGTAAACCGCAGGAAATCAGCTCCGCCTGGCTTTGTTCCCTCAGAGCATCACCACGCTGCTCCATCCGGAATACCTAGGTTGGAGTTGACAGAAGCCCCGGATGAGCTACCTGTGCAAAATGATGCGGAGGTCGAGTCGGATGCTGGGAGCTTCACCCTCAAACTCCGCCAGCAAGCCATCAACGAGACACACCCTTTTGGAATCAGGCTATGGAAACCCGCTCTGTACCAACAAGACGGACCACCTGACGACGATGGAAGCATACCAAGCCAGAAGGTCAATTTGTGGTCTTTGCTGTTCAACATCCTCTGGACCACCTTGTTCGGTTGGTGGCTGGCCGTCCTGGCTACTGTTGGCGGTCTTGTTTGTATGACATGTCCAACTTCGGGTTCGCGAGAATATGGTCAAGTCTTGTGTAGCCTGGCCAGATACATCATTTATCCTTTCGGAAAGCTTGTGCGACTTGAAGATGGAGAAAATCTCAACCGGGGACGCAGCATGCATGAGTATGAACAATGGCAGAATGGCAGCCTGAATCGTGGACATCTCTTCTTCGGTCCTAGACAAGGGCAACACACGGGGCAGAGTACCATGTTTGGCCGAGGCCAGTGGAACGTTATTTTCCATCTTGTTCTAAACGTTTTTATCCTCCCGCCGTTGTTCCTGGTTTCAATCATCTGCTGGGCCCTCGTCTTTACCATTCCCATGGCCAAGACCTGTATGCATCTTATCCATCATCTTCGACTTTGTCCTCTCGCCCTTTCTTTTGACTCAGACGCCGGCTCAACGCCATCAGACGAGGAGCAAGAGTCCAGAGTCTTACTCTGCACATACTCTGCCGTTGGCTTTCGATACTGGCGCTACTCGATAGGCGGGAACAGCATCTTTCTCATCGACCTCATGGGCATTGCCTTGATCATTATCTTCAACTGGCTTGTACTTCAGAAGCTACTACATATTTACACCTTTACGCTTCCGCCTGGTCTACTCTTCCCAGCTAGCCTTCTTGGCATCATACCGCTGGCTTATTTTATAGGCAAGGCTGTCGCTTCAATCTCAGCTCAGTCATCCATGGGCGTGAGCGCCGTGGTAAATGCATTCTTCTCTACGATATTCGAGGTTCTCTTTTACTGCGTGGCCCTCAAGCAAGGAAAGAGCCGTCTTGTTGAAGGATGCATTATTGGAAGCATCTTTGCTGGGGTTCTATTCCTCCCAGGACTGTCCATGTGTTTTGGCGCCCTCAAGCGCAAGACGCAGCGGTTCAACTCCAAATCAGCTGGTGTCACCTCGACCATGCTGCTTTTCGCCATTATCGGGGTGTTTAGCCCTACGCTTTTCTACGCAGTCTATGGAACTCATGTTATGAGATGCTGGGGCTGCTCCTACAAGCCTACCCAGAACTTGATGGTCAATTCTCAACGAACTATCGCAAGTTGTCGAACTTGTTCCATCTCCCAGGAGCTTGATCTTGATGGGAATCTTTACGTCCATGTTCTTCGACCATTCAGCTACTTCTGTGCCGCTCTTTTACTACTGGCATATGTGATTGGGTTGTTGTTCACTCTTCGCACTCACGCCGCCGTTATCTGGGCCAGAGACGCAGAGGATAAGAAGCACTTGTCGCATAGACGACGGTCAGTGACTACACCTTTGATCCAGGGAAGACCAACGACTACCATAGATGCACCCTTTGACTCTCGAAGGTACTCCTTTAGCAACCATCGTGGAAGCACTGGGCCGACCACCATAGTGGGATCTCCACGGAGTCCATGCAGAGCACCATCCCCTCTGTCGTCCCCATTGCAAAGGGTTGATATCAACATTACAACACCAGAGATCCCACCTAGGAATCTCACACGAGGAGACTGCGATGTCCTACCGCACTTACCCGAGGAGGACGACTCTCGGGATGGCACAAACAGAGCATCCATCTCATCCACAGATGCTCGAGTTGCCAAGACGAGACCATCAAAGGAGAATGATTGGCATTCTGTTCCCAACTGGAGCAGAACAAAAAGTCTGCTGATACTACTTGGAGCAACAATTCTCTACGGAATTCTTGCCAATATCATGATTGAGATGGTTGATTCCATCCGTAAAGAATTTCATGTTGATGAAAAGTTTGTCGGACTGACCATTTTCGCCCTCGTGCCAAACACGACAGAAATATGGGTATGTTTCGTTGCCTTCCGTCTGATCCCATCACTAACGCAAGCTGAAAGAATGCCATCCTATTTGCTGTAAATGGTAACATTGCCTTGTCGATGGAGATTGGCTCTGCCTACGTGCTCCAGGTCTGTCTCATCCAGATCCCGGCCCTCGTCTTCTTTTCCGTAGTGTTCCACTCACAGCCTGGTCCTCACGAGGATTTGAGGAACTATGTGTTTCCCCTTATTTTCCCACAGTGGGATATGGTACTTGTTGTTATTTGCGTGTTCCTTCTGGGGTACCTGTATGGCGAGGGGAAGAGCAATTATTTCAAGGGAAGCATTCTTTTGCTTGCGTACGTGGTTGTCGTGGCGGGGTTCTACTTTTCAGGGGTACGATGAGATCAAGATAGGGTGAGATTTTATGAGTTCAAGATGTAACTAATCCCCACAGTCCCTTTGAAGCCAGCCCTTTGGTTCGACAGCAAAACAGACTACTTGATACAAGGTACATCTCAGAGCATACTAACTTCAACCAGTAGCCCTGCTGCTGTGGATGGGAGCCAGACGAGCTGCAGGGGGCTCCCTAGGAATAGCCATGCCAGACAAAAGCGCCAGGTCAACTCGACTTGACATTGAAGATGATTCATGTTAGCTGCTTGCCTGTTCATCTCTGACCTGGACTTACTGACCATAGGGGACAGGTACGGGCGCGATCCATCAGCCACGGATCTATACACTGTGGGTGGAAAAGGTGACCACAAGGTAGTTTTCTTAACTTCACTCCTTCGGCAAAGTCTTCAGTGCAAATAGAGCACAGAGACGAGACTTCTGCTGTCTTCAACGTCCCAGACTCGAGAGAGGGAGGGGAGATGCCTGGGTGGCGTTGGAACATGTAGAGTATCGAGCGTTTTGGCGTAGCTGGTTTTGTGCGAAGAGCTGGAGAATGTCGCAAAATGTGCATTTTCTTCGGCGTTGGCTGCGCATGAAACTCGACGGTCGGGATGTTCTCTACCGCATGTCTCCCCAAGCCCCTGGTCGTTCTCAACCGGACGAGTTGGTGGGCGATGAGACGGGGAACTGGTCGAGGGTGCAAGGCACGGTCGGCGATGTAGATGATGACAAAGACGGTGACGATGAGGGCAACTATGAGAAGCCCATAAAATGTGCTAGAGCCGATGCCATGGCTTTCGTGGTTTTTGTAGCTTTCGGGGCTCTCTTCGGATTTTCCCATGGGAACTCGCGGGTGGACACGATGCGTGGAAGGGTGAACGTTGGATGAGAAAGGGGAAAACAACAGGTTGTTTCAGCTTGTCAGATTAATTGGACCCGCTATCAAATTTAGTTCTTTCCCGTCTTGAGGGATTTGAGGTTATCAGAACATTGGCCCCTTTGCTCCGAGGCGTGGATGTGGGCGTCCATCTGTCATCACCCATCCAGGGGTTTAGTCACAAATGACGGGGTCAAAAGAGCCGCTAGTGGTCACAAGTACTGTCCAAGTATCTATACATCAGGAGCTGGCGTGCGGGGAACTATGATGAACGGCAGTATGGCACATGCCTTTGGAGGGGATCAGTCAACGCATTTCAGGACTAGGAGACCTCCTCGTGTCGCAAGATAGCCCGCTTTGAGGCATTTAAGAAGAGGCGATAGGCTGGGAAAACAATTAGGTAAGTTTAACGTTATGAATTGTCTTTTGCAGGGTCTGGATGAGTTGGCCTTTCACATGTCTGACTGGTTGTTAGAGGCATACCGAATCTGTGCTTCCGTTGCGGGCCCGTGGATTTCTGTATATGACTGCATGTACTCGGGTGTTTCTCCTAGTGTTGTGTTGCATCTTGTCTATATACTTTAGGTTTCGCACGATACGTCGGTTAACCTTGCTGTTCTGACTGATGAGTGGCTGAGATTTGTTGGGAGATATATTGTCAGAAAGTCACAACTGAGTTAAAAAGCATAGCGCAACACTTCAGTTAGTAGTGCTTTTATTATAATGTAGACTTATCCTTTAATCTATATAAATTATTTATATTCTTAATCGTAAGATAGTTAACTGATGGTTTTTATAGGTAGGTAATAGGTATTAGGATGAGAGTTAGCAGATGCAAAGGCCATTCTGTTAGACTTTGGATATGATGCTATGATGTGTTAGAAATGTCTTCTTTATCATAGTTGAAGCCAGGGTAACCGACATACAAGATCGAAGATCTTTAGCAGATGCAGTATAAATCCACGTCGCATTCTAATAGCATTCACTTCATCGCCACCACCTCGTAGAGCTGGAAGACTGCTCCGTAAGAGGGCGAATAACAAGCCCATACATAAAAACTGAGCAAGCCTCCCGTCGTGTTGGTTCTCCGTCTACAAACGGGCATAGACCGATTCAGGCCTGCCACTGTGTCACCTGTAACGGCCGTGGCCGGGACTTTGCTGAATGTGCAAGTAGGACTCCAGCCAAGCATTGCCGGCCCGTAATCGCCCATGTGGCTGGGGGCTCAGCAGCGCCCTGACGGGCTGAGACCTGCAGACGATGAGGCAATGAGAGTGCTGTGCTACGCGCCGAGGCAACTGTCTCGGGCGGAGTGGCAAGCCAGCCCCCGCCTGTGCTACAGTGAATATCTTTTAAAGTACTCCGTAGCGAATCACCATTATCTACTGCATAAAGGAGGTGCGTTTGACCGCTACTTTGGCCAGGTAGCCGATAAACTGGTTCAGAGCCTGGTGGCCATTGCTGGTATTTATGCAGGCACACAGCCGCTCGGCGTCCACACACTACCTAGTTAATTGATAGGAGGTCAAGGCTTTCCGCCAGGCTCAACCGTCTGCCGCGAGCCTGAGACGGGGCTGTTTAGCGCTGTGTCAAGAGGGGGATCCCAAGACAGTCAGGTTTACTCCATAATGCCGAACAATCTTCACCCTTACACGGGGTTCTCACGCCCCTACGTCGCCCTTGGAAATCCGCTTTTTCTTGTCGCTAGAGTTGTTCATGGTTGTTTCGCAAGGTATTCGCTCTCCCACACGTACATACACCGATCTGAGTGGCCCTGAGGCGTCACTTCATCTGCTAGGACGGATGGCAACAGGTGCAGTAAATATTGTTGGGGGCCGTGACAAAACAGGTGGCTGCAGACTGGCTCCGCCCTTTCCCTCCCTTTCCCTTGAACTAATATGGATGTATGCCTTGTATGGTGCTGCGGCGAAGCCTCACCTTTTTTTATTCGCCCTCCTATCCCCATGGAGGCAAAAATCTGCCATGCGCCAGGGGGCCCGTTGTCTGCCTGACTGATGATGGTCCGCCAGCCCGTCCACATAAATAAATGTCGTCTGATTTCCGAGAAAATCCATCGCTTGTATCTCAACCCTCTGCCTTTTCCCGCTAGGCGTGTCCCAGCCTGGTAGGGTATGTCATCCCTCGGAAGGTTACAGGCTGCTCTTGCAGCGGCCACCAACGAGGTGACTGTGGCAGCCGCAAACATCAACTTCGACTTCACGCTTGTCAAATATGAAGCGCCCAAGGAGTTTCAACCACTGAAAGGCTTTTTGACCACGACGCGAAAACATGACGCGGAAGCAGGCAAAACGCACGTTCTAGCACGACGCCTCGGTGCTCTCTTTGACGGAATCTGCCCCGAAACGCCGGCACTCATCAAAGCATACGGGGCCCGAGTGTCGGAGATTTCGAAAGAGGCAACTGAAAAGGAATCTCGCGAGTATTCTAAATCCATCTTTGCTGCTTATGTTGGCGTTGACGCGACGTCGATTTGGGCCGCCGCCACATCTTCGAAACAAGCAATCCATGTTCATCTGCTCGCATGCATGCTTGCCGAGATCTGTGACGCATCCGAAGCGGTCTCGATCTGGGTGGAGCTGGTCGAAAGCCGACGACGAGACATTGCTCAGCGGCTTGAGCAAGGGGAGGCACTTCACTTCGGCCTCGCGTCGGCTGCAGTACAGCAAGAGATAAGCCGAGACCAGCTCGCTGCTTGGGACGCCAGCGCTCGAGCCTGGATCCAAACCGCCAAGTCTGTCAAGAACAAACAGGACACGCAGTTAAGAGTCATCTTGCGCAGTGTACACTACGCTGTCAATGCCATCGATGCACTATACGCCAGTGTCATCGACGCTTGGAAACTCGCCCTAGAGACTACTGAAAATCTGATTTTGGGGATGCCCCAAGAGGCTCACAACGGGGCCGCCATTCTAGGCCTCGCTGCATGGCATATCTATCCGGACATGCATGTTTACGGAACAAAGAACGTCGTCGTCCCTATGAATGATGAGCTCGTGGCTCACGGAGGAGTTCTATCTCTTGTCAACTCTGAACCGCGCCAGCCCAAAGACCGCGGAGTTTCCTGGTCTCTTTGTCTCAGCCATCTCACATTTTACGGCCCTCCCGCCAGAACGGAGCAAACGCTAGAAAAGGACCCCCGTCGCATTTCATTCAAAAATCTCCTTCATGTGACCGTTGGATCAATTCTTGGCCGATGGAGAGTTGCTGCCAATGAATTGGGTCACGGTGCCAAGCTCCTAGTGGATGTCTTCGAGGCGATCTATCTGGAGGTTCCAACCCTCTATTTACCCTTGAACATGTTAAGAATCGCTGCCATGGAATGCTTGGACGACGAGGAAGTGCAGACATATCTGTCGTATGGAAAAGGTCTACCCGGCTTCATCAAGAACCCGGACGTACACACTTTGGGTGCTCTGAGGCCCTTCTTTGGATTATCGGACCTGCGCTGTTTGCTTTCTTGCATCCTAAAGGACGAAGACCGCATTTCCTTGCTAAAACGAATGACCGGGAGACTCGACCTTACTGGTCAAGACGTCATCATTTTTGACACCCCTACCTCGGTTGCACATCGTGTCGATTCTGAATCATCACCGACCTGGAACGCCCAAGATGGGTACAGGAAAAAGCTGCGACCCCGCTCGGAGCAGGAGCAGGGAAGGGGGTTCACAATGTGTGGCAGTCAGCTTTTTCAAGGGGACGGCAACGGCTGCTCCGTTTTCGATTTCTGGTTTGGGGATATAAATTCCTCTGCAGTCTTCAAGAAATCAATGGAAAATGCCCTCCAGCCTATGGCACCGGCTGTACTCATCGAAGACTTGCTATGGTGCTTCAAGAATGGATTTGTGTCCTCAGAGGCTTTCGTATCGTTTCTGGATTGCCGAGATCCGATCTTGCAGACTGTTGTCTGTCTTTACCGAGCGTCGGCTGTCTACAACTTTATGCCACGATTATCGGTCCTAATCAAAAGTATCCAAAAGCCTTTGCTTGACAACTTTTGGGCAACGGGACACAAATGGCTTGACTCACTATACAGCCTAGATGGGTGTTTCCGGCTCAAGGATGCTAACCTCGCATCACAGCTCAGCCCACAAGTTGGCATGGAGATAATTGCTCATTTGATGTGCGGGTACAATATTCACAAAAGTGCCATACCCACAAATGTCATGGGCATATCCTTTGAAGATTCGATCTTTGTTCCTTCAAAGGTAAGTAAGGAGGGCATCGCTGAAACAACACCCTTTACTAAACCGTGGCTGCAGATTGTACATGATCCAGCGAGGGAATACGAAGCTTCGCATGTCACACAAATTCTGGGAAATATCGGCTGCCCAGGGCTTGTGATGCTCACTTCGCCGGCTAATCCCATGCTCGCACCTTTGGACGAGGCCAAATGGAGGATCTATAATATGCATGAATTCAACGGAAAACCTGAGGATATGCTTGACGCCACATCACTCCATCTGTCATTCACCAACTGGAGTCGGCCATTGAATTCAGGAGGACCGAGCGGTATGCAGGGTGTTGAAGCCTTACTGGTGGAAGCTGTTGTGAGCATCAGAGACTCAGGTCAGTGGGTAGGGGACGTGGATGCTACGACAGCACTTGGATGCGACATGATCCACCAGGTGAAACCCAACCCCAACTGCAATCACGAGCCTCACTCTCTTCCAACGACTGCCATGATCTCAATCGAATGCTGGGATGAGCTGCGAATTTGTCCTGAAGGTTTGGCAGTCGTTCGAGCGAGTGGAAATTGGGTGGCTCGACTGGCAGCAACTGCTTATCTTGTTCAAAAGATACTGCTGGGAGAGTTGAGACGTCGTAGAATCTTTGTCTGCCCTGACAATGTCTGCTGGGCTTGTATCGAGTTACAAGGCCTGCCTGATATTTATGTTTATTAATACAGTAGAGCTTCGTTGCAGAAGGTATTGATGACAATGGCACCCTGTTTGTGAGAAGGCGAAGGCTGGGTGCCGCCCAAGGGAAGACTTTGAAAAGCAGACTCAACTGGCAGTCTGAAGCCGATCGAGCTATCCTCGTTGTGAGAAAGTAAAGATTTAGAGGCATTCGAGGCTCGCCAATAGAAAATCCATGTCCTCGCAATAGAATCTTGCCACAAGGAATGTCCTACACTACATTCCCTTTCCAGCACTCGCGTCGGAAGGGGAGAATTCAGCGGTATCAATAAAGTTGCGCTATATCCTAGCCACTATCATGGCGCTGAACTAGGTTTAACCACTGATCCCTGAACCGCCCCAATCTGACCGGGAACTGAAACTTCTCGGCCATGATTAAGTGCTATGCCGTCAGGAAATTGATGGACTGGAGCGAAGAGGCGTTCTAGGAAGAGGTTTCGAACCTTCGGCGGTTCAGTTACAAGGATCATCCTCCCAGCATGGGTGACTACGACCCGCCGTTGAGCAGAGCCATCGTGACAGTACCGCAATGGCAATGTTGCATCATAAGACGGAGGTGATTGAGAAGATTGAGGGAAATGGCAATTTTCTCTTGTTTCTCGTATAGAGGTTAGAGCAGTTAAATGACCCCTGAAAGGGTTAACCTTTAATTTTATGCAGATAGGTATAAGTCTTCGGCCGCAGGCAACAAGAAGGCTAAAAAAAGGCCACTATGTTAGCAATCGGATACGATGCTATGATGTATTGAAAATGTATTTGAAGCCGGGATAACCGACATACAAGATCCTCCGCATTAGGAGCAACTGTTCACTCCCCTATAGCTAAGGCTCCAATGTACCATCAACGGTGTTTCCTATCCAATATTTCTCAACTCGCTGAACAAGTGCTGACGGCTATCGCTTCCAGCATCTTCAGCTCTCCACTTGACCTGGCATCTTCCTGCTTCGAGAGGCGCTAAGGCGCCCTGGGCCCCTGCACTGTCCAATTGTAAGCCTGGATGGTCAGTGACAGAATGCAGGTGAGCAGCGACTGGGAATAGGATCAACGATGACTAGGTATCCCGGAAAGCTCGGGGAACGAATGAGGCCCTCTTTGCATAAAAGCGGGGGGCCAGTGGTCTTAGGAAAGCCCAATATGCGGCGCAAGCTGTAGGGATACTGCTCGAGGGCTTGGATGGTGATGACAAGGTACAAGGGTTAACATAACGGTCTACCGCAGATAGCCTTCATAAGAGTATAAGGTTCATTGGTAGTCATCTTACCTGCGTGATTGCCTCTCCCTTCCGTATCTAGCCATCAGTTAGCCACATAGGGTCTCTCAGCTCGTTGCTAACGTCTGATATGCAGGAAAGTATTGAAAGGTAATGCTAATGCGTGTTTAGGTGGCAGCTGATGATGAAGCTGTGGATGATCTGAGTGAGTCTGAGCTTTTAGAGAAGAGGTGGACAATACAGAAGAGAAGAGTTGCGAGACTATAAAGGACTCACTAACGCCTGATAATATGCAACTTGGAAAATCTCTCTCAGCATCTCCTCGAAAAGCCAACCTCATTCAACTCATACCTCCTAGACTTCACCTCTTTCCACCATCAATATGTTTGTCTACTCTGGAAAGCTAAACTGGGGCACCTCTGCCAAAGACGAGCTCTTCATCGTCATCCTCCCCGACGGCACGGCCCGTCGCGGCGATAGTGTCTACCTCTTCTCCCAGTGGACCAAGGATGCCGCCGGCGTCAAGAAGCCCAACTGGTTCGACACCAAGGTCGTCACAAACGTGACCAAAACGGAGGATGGCGAGGACATGATCGAAATGTCACACAACTTTTACACCTATGTCATCACCACTAA
This sequence comes from Fusarium euwallaceae, assembly GCA_002168265.2. Lineage (NCBI taxonomy): Eukaryota > Fungi > Ascomycota > Sordariomycetes > Hypocreales > Nectriaceae > Fusarium > Fusarium euwallaceae. The sequence goes on from NHTE02000026.1 coordinate 1,185,224, forward strand.
GCAAGCGTACGGGAAGCTCGACATTACCATGTCGAACCCGACTAACTCCAAGAGCTACATGAGCCTTGATCGCGTCTACCAGTCCCAGGGAGAGCTTTCAGCAACCGATTCCTTCAGAATCTGGACTGGGAAGCTGGACTGGCCCAAGTATGCCAGCAACGAGCCAATCTTGGTACTTGTCCCAGAGGGCGTCGGAGCTGGAAAGCCTGTTCTGGCTTTCTGGCAGTGGACTGAGGACGCGGAAAAGAAGCCAAAGGTTCCGTTCTCCATCAACACAGTTCAGAGAGTGGAGAATGGACCAGATGAACCTCTGAAATTTGATTTCGACGGCCCCCCTTACAGCCTCTGCTGCATCCGAGATGAGGGGACTGCGAAGCTTGCAGTCCATATGAAGGGGCCGGAAGGTGACAAAGAACTTGGAGATCTTACGCAAGCAGTGAGCAAACAGTCTCACTCTCAGTAAGCTGGAACCCCTGACTTTTTTTCTTTTTGACGCTGCTAACATTGTCTCCTCAGCGAGATGACTCCGCCAGAACCACCCATGGAAAAGTCTGAACTGAGCGTTTGCTATCCTCGGACTGAGGCTGCACTTCCTCGCATCCAGACTCAGATGCCGTTCCCCCGCGATCTTGTCCAAACCCTAACGCATACGGCCTCTTTCGTCGACCAGGCCGGCTACTTAGCCAAGTATGCGACCGAGGTATGTAGTCGCCTACCATATGTTACTAGGAGTACACCACGCTGACCATGTCCAGCGATTCAACGTCCTTGACAAGTCATTCCACGGGCTCAGGGAACAGGTGGACAAGTGCAACAAGCAGATCCATGACCTCAACAGCAAGATCAGCGAGCTCACCCACGAGAACAAGGTCGAGAAGAGCAAGAGCGCCGACCTGGAGAAGAAACTGTCCGACGCGCGTGATGAATATGTCAAGAAGGAAGCAGAGCTCACCAAGCAGATCCAAGACCTGCAAAAGACCATCTCAAATGATCGTGATCACGACGCAGCCGACCACAAGGCCCTCGATGACGCTCACAGGATGATTGCCGAGGAGCAGGCAGCCAAGGCCAAGCTCCAGAAGCGACTGGATGAGACAGAGATTGCCCTGGCAGCAGCCCAGGCCCGCGTCCAGCAGTTGTCAGCACAGATCTCGGAGCTGAACTCCGAGGTCAGCCACCTCCGCGGTCAACTGGACGTGGAGAGTGCGCACAACAAGGAACTTGACAAGAGTAATAAGGAGCTCAACCAAAAGGTCGCCAAGCTGGAGTCCGGTCTGGCCTCAACGCAGAAGCAACTTGCTCGCACCCAGGAAGATCTCGAGCAGGTGAGGGCTGAGAGCGATGACAAGGACAAGATCATCGAGGGTTTGGAAGCCGGCATGGTGGCCATCAAGAAGGATCGTGATGCTAAGAAGAAGGCGGTTGAAGAGCTGAAGAAGAAGACAGACACCACCATCCAGGATCTCGAGACCAAGGTTCAGGATCTCGAAGCCAAGCTCGCATCGTCAACGGGCGGCAGCGCCTGGCAGCCACCAAACGACTCCATCTTCCCCTTCAAGCAGACTACCCCTACCCCGCTGAAGCAGAGCATCGCTAAGCACGAGAGCAAGTCCACCTGGGCGAGGCTGTCACCCTGGATCGGCACCATGGCCAACCGCGGCCACTTCTTCAACACGCTCGACGATGCACCCGAGACGGCCAAGCTCAAGACCCTCCGTATCCACAGCGACGGCAACTGGATCAGCGGTTTCACCGTAGACTGGACAGACGGCAGCAGCAAGAGCTACGGCGTCCTACACGGGTCACCAGTGCACACTGTCTCCCAGACGCCCGACCGGCCTATAGTGACCATCAACGTAGTCACCGATAATTTCGGGCCTCGCCTCCCTTACCAGACGCTCGCCAACATGACCTTCTTTGGCTTCGACAAGACCAACGGGTACCGGCAGGTAGACGAGTACATCGCGCCACATGCCCACGATCGCTGGACCACGGCCGTTGCTAGGACGTCGTTTGCGCCGGCGCTTGATGGTACTTGGGCTCTGCGTGGAGTGTATGGGTATTATGATGGATGTATTGATGCTATTGGCTTTGTTTGGGGGATTGAGAAGTGAACTGCAACTGTGCTACGTAAATTCGATCCCGGGTCTGATGATGTGGTATCTTTGGCAACGTCATATAGAGCAACAATAGGATTAATTGTGTTAAGAACCGTATGTCTCTTACTGGGTTGCCTTGATCTACCTTTGGGTATGCTATGAGGTTAAATATCTTAATCAACAATAGGAATCATGAAGTGACTTGTATCTCATCCTTTGAAAAGTTCGATTTGAGGTAGAGTTCGGCCATCACCCCTCTGCCTTTCCCACAGGCACATCAGGGATTTTCAAGCCCCGAAGAAAATCCTTGGCACCTTGAACAGACCTCGCCGTCATCAGAGGCCTCTTCTTCTGAGCACTCTTCTTCTTCTCCGGCCAGACGACCTTGGACTCGTCGTCATGACTCCACCAACCAGATCCTCTTTGCCGCCAGATCTCGCTCCGACGTTCTCTTGACGCCTTTAGTTGATCGTTTTGTAGCTCTCGATAAGCTTCTAACGGATCCGTAGGGGCCGTCAGCTTGGCCAAGCCTTCCTGTGTCAAAGCACCTAGCTTCTCTAGTCTCGCCTCGTCCCAGAACACGTACCCCCATCTCTGATAGCTCCGAAACGCTCTCTGCGCAACCAACTCATCGGTTTGGCTATCATGATGCACTAACTCGAATATTCTTGACGGTCCTGGGTCCCCTGGAATGTCCGGGTAAGTCGGGATGCCCAGGGCCAGAGCCTTTTCGTCTGTAGATAGTTCTGATATGGGCGAATCGGTGATCAAAGCAGCGTCGTCTGTCCACTCTAGAAGATCGCAGAGAAAGCCTGACGCACCGATGGGCTCGTCTATGCGGCTGTCACCCCGATGAAGGATGAGACGACGTTCGTCATAAGTTTTGGCCTGGGCAAGGGCATGAAGGGTCTTAAGGCCTTGGCTTAGGGCACCCTGGGCTAGGAAGGACCCCTCGTCGGTGATGAGGTCCACTCCAAAGTAACCCCAAGAGACGTCGTGTTGTACGAGGTCGTTGAATGCTGTAAGGGATTTTAATACGTCTGCTAGCAAAGGTGTGAGGATTGGGAGCGAAAGTTACCAGGTGCAATAAAGTGTGCAAGGAGATGATTGAGGCAACTGAGCTGCTCAAGCTCAAACTTTGGGAGTTTGGGGGACCATGAGTCCCAACTGTCGTCTAACAAGAGAAGCCTGTAGAGGCTGCAGCAGATCTCAAATCGGTACAAAGAGCGTTCGAAGCGATGCAACTCGGCAGTTGATGGTGTTGAAACCGTCCTGTTATCGGCACCATCGTCATCTTGCTTGCTATCGGCTGTCTAAAAAGGAGGGCAGCTAAAGAGCTAACAAGACAAAGCCTGAGAAAAGTAACTAATATGGGTATAAAGGCGATAAGCGGGTAGTGCGTCAGCCAAAGTCCATTCCAGTTTAGAAGAGGATGTATCTTTGGTAGCGAGCTTTTCCGCGACGAATGTCGAGTGTGCAAGAGGGTCCTCGGTCGGTAATCGAGAGGCAGCTAGTGCAGCGACAGCCTCATGCTGGACTTGAGGGTGGATGTGACGTGACAGCACGGCTGTGGTGGTTGCTTTCTCAGAGGCGGCGAAGGCATCATAAAATGCGCGGCACGATAATGCTAGTGATCGGAGAGAAGGGGGGTCGGGGCTTAGACGGAGGATGTAATAGTGAAGCTCTATAGGGGGACTCTCGATTGCCGAGCTTTCGGCTATGATGCAAGTTGTGCTTAGGGTGTATCCTAACCACTACTCGGAAGTGAGATGGGGATGAACAAAAGCGAGCGGTTTGGCAGATATGTTGGGGGTAGGCGAGATAATAGGAAATGGTCCTAGAGGACCTACTGTTTAGTTGCTGTGGTGGGTTGACGTGGTCATCGTGCTCCCTTGGCAGTTCGAGATGCTGTGAGACAGGCTGACTAAATTTTAGGCAGCATAATTACCCCGCTGGTTTATATGGCAACAAAATCTCAGTAACTAACATAATTGGCCGGTCAGTGTTATCTAGTACATCCTGTGCTGCAAGTCTTGAACGGCAACGCCTCAACAAGCTTACATCTGAGCCCACCACCCAAGTGCACTTTTCACTTCCAGCTCTCTAATCATCCATCCACATATCGTCATGCAGTAGTCATGTCTCGACCGTGTTGTTGTGTTCCGTGTGACCAAAATTCCTAGCTGAGGCAGTGGTATATTGCATTTTGGAAGTGGAAGAGGGAGACAATGGCGAGATGTTTAGAGTGGAAAATAGAAAAATCTGCGTATTATAAACCCTCGTCTCGTGTTCCGTTATCTATATGCTCTCCTCTGCTATATATCCTCAAGGACTTGATTACCGTGCCTTGAACGCAATTGAATAGTCTCCATACCCCAGTACTTCTCTATAAACACAGTGGCTGGCGTTACACTCACGAGTGCCGCCACGTTGACGTTGACGATACGCCCAGCTCCCCGGACTGGGGAACAAGCCCTACCATCGCCAACACCGTGCCTGTCGTCATAGGTCAAAACTAACAACCTTGCGACTAAGGCCCTAACAGCTGGCCTGGTACTGCCCTCCAAGGGTACGAGCACCGAAAGCACGGCGGCCACAACGACCCCATAGGAACTGGAAATCTGTGCGTTTCTCCTGTCCTTTCCCTTGTCACTCTTGCCAAATCATTGGTAGACACTGAACCGCGATTGAAGCTGACCGTATCGACATAGAGGGGAGATCAGATAGCTGAGGGTAAGGATAGGAAGGCTGTTGAAAGGGTCGGTGAGTCGTCTTGAGTGATACTGGAAACGGCCTCTTGCTGTATGAGAATTAAGTTGAGCAAATTGTTTGATTGTTGGATCGAGCTGTAGCTGAAGAGAGAAAGGTAAGGAGATCTGTTGGAATTTCCCCTATTGTGTTGGCGTTGGGATATAAAGATATGATGGGTTGGAAATATGTTCTTTGAAGCCTGGCCCTCGATGGGATAACTAAGCTAGAAGATCGTAGGCAGTAAAAACAGGGTGTGAATTCTTTTTCTTCATTGTGATTCTTAGCCCTAGCAGGGACTTTAAAAAGCCTCCTCTATAACAATAATTCTAACTTGTTCGCCATGATTCATCATCGGGCACTGCCCATCGTCGTAAACCTCGTAACAATAATCATAAACTCAGGCACTGCATTGCCTCTTGAAGATGTGGTCGCTATACTCCAGCGTACTGGGGGAGTACGCCATCGCCAGTCGATACTGGTAACCATCCTCACAAACTCCTGTCCATCTCGTCCACCTCATCCGTTCTAACCCACGACATCGAACTATGGCAGTCGCGGTACAAGTGCGCCGGCACAGGAGAAATGTTTGACCTCCCTGGGTTGGCATACTCCCTCTCATCACCATGGTAGCTACCCACGACGGGAAGATTGCCACGGTGCTTGATGAGTCGGTCAACCAGCTGTTCACTAACCTGGTTGCCGATGGAGTTGCTCTTGCGACACACAAAGATCAAAAAGTCGAGTGCACCACGACCAACAGCAGCTCGCTCGTTTGCCAGAGAAATATCGACGGCCCTCAAAAGACGCCTCTTAATTTCCTCATCTTCCAGGACAAAGGCAATCGATAGGGGCTGAGAGATGTCGGCAGGTTCTTCGTCCTTATCCCCGTGGGCCAACATCTTGAAGTACTTGTTCTCGATCATTTGTCTGGCCTTGTACCGTTCCAACCGAGACTCGTTCTCCGGCGTCCTGGGAGTTGGGGGCATGCTTTGGCCTGTCTTAAGGCAGTGTGCTTTGCCAAAGTGGACAGACTTGAACTTTTTCTCCTTGCCAAATCTTGGCATCCTCCCGGTTCTGGAAACATTGTCCCCGTCAAACGAGTGACAAATGCTGTTAGTGTCGCTATCATCATCAGAAGAAACCGACGAGCAATCGCTGTCACTCTCTCCAGAATCCAGGTCATCGCAAAAGTTTACGCGAGCCACCTTCTTCAGACACGACTTGACGGGTGTCCTGGTCCGATGCTTGGGCTTTCGAGGAAGAAGCTCCGGATGGTCAAAGTCGTAGGCCTTGTCAGATGGGGATGTGAGATCTCCCCACGATTTCGTAGTTAGGAGAATACCCTCTAGACGAAAGACCTCCTCATTCTTGTGGGCGATAGACTTAGGTGAACACCCACAAGTGCTGTGATGATGTTCAGCAGGCTTAGCAGGGGGAGGTTTGGGCTTATTCTCCTCTACTCTGGCCATGCGTCGAAGCGATTTTTTCTTGTCGTAGTCCGAAAGAAAAACACACTTCGGTCCACGGCCTCTCCCTATGCCACTAATCCCACGGGGACGCGACATAGGCTTGACACTTCGATGAGATGTCGAGCGTATCGACCCCGCTCCTGAGGACATGTCGGAGTCGGACTTTGGGGCGGTCATATGGAAATTGACCTGTACCCCCGGCGAGCGAAAAGCGAAAGAATAAGAGTCGACCATTGGTACGTCGACGGTTGCGCGGTGAGGGACGGCGAGCTGGAGAGCAGAGGAGAGGCTGAAAGTCGAGTTGCAGCCTTCAGGGTTCATCTTCCTGAATTGCCTACCAAAATATGGGGCAGTGGTTCGGAAGAGTGAGAGCGGGAGGGAGGCTATTCAGCCAAAGGACAATATTGTGATATGACCAAGGATTGCCTTGATCCTGTTCTTTCTTGATGTGTTTAGCAATCCAAGAAGAACCACGAAGAGAAGAGTGAGTATGGGCCAAAAACGGTAAAGTGCCCAAAGAAAGAAAGAAAGGGTTAAAAAAGAAGAGGGAAAAGGATAAGAAAGAAGTAAAAAAAAAGTCCGAAGGTGTCGAGAAAAGTATAGGGGGTGATGGCGAAAACGTAAGGACTTTGGTGATCGGGGTAGACTGTCGGATGTGTGAAAGCCTGCTACAGTAAAGAAGCCAATGTTAATTTATGTGAATGTATCACAATAATGATCAGAGCGGAAGTAAGAGTGATTGATCAAGGAGAAGACGGAGACAGGGAGCTGCCTGGTTAAGTAGATGTTGAGTGTGGACTGAAAACTTTACCACGTCACAAGTCTTCGCGAAAACATGTCAACAGTTCGGCCGAGAGAGATATTCGGATGCGGTTAAGTAAACAGACGAAGAGGGAAGGGAGTCAGTGTTATGTACATCGTGAAAGAAACTCCCGTGCTGCAGTTAAGTGGCTAAAGTTAATCTCTCAACGTAGTCACCGAGACGGTGAGTTTTGGAAAGCAGAGTGATGCGGTCATAGACATGGCGGAAATTTTTAGGTCTCGAGACTTATCGACTCTTGGATTTGAATGTTGAGAATTGATATGGGGTCTTGGATCTGGGTGATATTGGATGAGGAGAGGTACTAGATGCGGCAACGGTTGTTGTCCCTGGTCAGCTTGTGACACTCCCCCTACTACTTCTTGTGGACCATGTTTCCAATTATGGGCACACAAAATGAATTGAGAGGAACTCTTGATCTCCCTTTTGGGAAACTCGTCATCTCGGCAGCATCAACAGGAGGAAACGCATAAACTTTGTTTGTGACCTAATCAAAGATACTTACGTTATGCATTCGTTTGCGAGATAACGTGTGTTCTTGTGGTTGGTGGCTAACGCTGGAGAGGAGGCGTTTGCGTGAAGAGACAGATCTGGGCTGGAGAGTGGGTGGTTGTTTGGGAGCTACTGCAAGGAACAATAGATTGCGTTGAAAGCCACTCGTCCACTAAGATCTACTAAATGCATGCCGGAACTGACATTATGACGGATGTTGATGTGATTGTCCCGCTGTCTCTGAGTTGGAGTACCGTGGGTCTGGGTGGCAGGACGACAAACTCAAAGACACCAGAGCTTTTCATCCGGACACAAAAGATAATTGACTCTTCAATTGCCTAGGTACCATAACGGTAACTCCTCAGTTGCACTGACTTGGGAAGTTGTTAGAGTTCTGTCCTGCAGGGCTTGGCCCAAGAACCCTAATTTCGACGACTGGTTTTCATCCAATAACATTGGTGAGATGGCCGAGTTGGTTATGGCGTCAGGTTAAGGTCACCTTAACAACCTAAGATTCCTGATGGAGCAATCCTCCTGGGTTCGAGTCCCAGTCTCATCAAACTCTTCTTTTTGACTTTTTTGCTGTTTACCTTTGACAATGACTGACTTTTTACGGACTGTGACATTTTTGCTGTTTGAATGAGAGAAAATACCTCGTTGTTAGATGCCTTTATTAAAAGGAATTGCTTGGCTTTTGTTTAGTGCGTAGTCGTAATCACCTCCTATCC
>NHTE02000026.1:1193592-1234945 GCA_002168265.2 Fusarium euwallaceae
GGCTATTGGTTGGTTATGGACTTTGAAAGCGCGATTGAGGAGTTTACTAGAGTTAAAATGTTTATTTTGTTGTTTTCAACATTTTCGCCTGCATTACCTGCTGTTTTGTAGTCAAGGTACCTCCAAATTGTGTTTATATAAGCCCATCCGTGAAAAAGCTAAACAGCAAAGCCTCCGTCTCCTCATCAATAACCATATTTCCAGGTTCAAAAACATCAGAGTGTGGTATTTCCGTCGTCCCAATGTTACTTTGAGTGTTCGCTTTTGAGTTTTCCTCAACCCTTTTGCAAATATTGACAAACCTCTCGCGTAGTTTGGCGAACATGGTAGGAAGAAACCTCTGTGGAGAAGAATTAATGCCTTCGTTCATAGCCCCTTCAATCTTTTGAGATAATCCCTCGAGAGTATCTGAAAAGTCTTGGATGCTGGTTAAAAGTCCTGGATCCCAGAAGCTGTGGTGTGTGACTAGTAGACGGGAATAGATCAAGATTGCATGGCCTATTTGGATCCAGTAAGGGTACGGCATTGATAGGATGACCGAGTTGGGCAGAGACATAACGGATGCAGCTTCGGCTTTTACTGCATTGAAGCAGGAAGCGAGGATGTGAGATACTCGGAGGGAGTATGTGGATGAACCGTCTGTGTCTACACTCTGCAGTAGACGATCATCCATGCCCACCTTGTACAAGAAGATTTGCAGCACGTGACAAGACATCAGCAATAGCTCTATGATTGGTGAGTAGCCGATCTTAAATAAACGTTATGCTTCATACCTTGTTGAGGAAGTCCTGATGGCAAGGAGGTCTTAACCGCCTCGACGTCCCTTTCAAGATGTGAAACAGCCATGAGCACCGCACTCGGAAGAGTGGCTTCTGTTGTACTCAAATCTTGATAAAGTGTCTTATCGATAGTGTTGCTGACTTGTTGCACTCGAACAAGCTGGACCAGATATTCATCGCAAGGAAGCTCTGCCGCTTGTTGCAACGCCAAACGGGCTTCTTCAATAGACTGGCCTCCTAGCATGGGACAAGTGTCCTTTACGCACATTCTTAACCTATGGCTGATATTAGTGTCTGAAAGTAATGGGGCTTGTGTTTTACAAACACTGAGTTGATCCAGAACAAGCCGAGGTAGCATCGTCGTTCTTCGTTCGTCTTGTCTCGAGTCCCTTGGTTAGTGGTGAAATAATCATTCAATCCTCCTGGGGAAGTCTTGGCATTCATGGATTTCTCCCTGCTGATTCCAAGCTCTTCGGCTAGTGACATGGCTGTATGCATGAGGTTGTTTAGTTGGGAACCGAGCTGTAGATGAATATGGTGCCTACTATGATGTCAGCTGGGGTTTGATCTTCGGAAATGAAGCCATACCAGGCCAGGTATACCAGAACTCCCTGTAGGAGATGGATGTTCTTTTCTCCTTGAGCCCAAATCCTACGACCAAGTTCCTCTCGCCAACGTTGAGCCAGCTCTAACTGAGCATCTGCGTTTTGTTGGCATGCGACCACCATGATGGCCATATACAGCATAGGCCTCTCTCGGAAGAGCTTTTCAGGTGACTCATCCAACGAGATCCAGACAAAGGGGAATAAGGGCATCATCTGCCGGTGATACAGCTCAAACATTTTGTAAGCTAGCAATTGCGCTTCGGGTGTCAATGGCTGTATGAAGACGGCGGTGATGGGAGAATCGGATGGCGATATTGAAGTTAAAGCTGGTCCTGGGGAACTACCCGCGACGGCTGAGGAGTTGGATAAGAGCTGGGCAACTGAATCGAATTTGGACTCGAGCCGCAACAAGTCCCTGGCCACTGTTAATCCATGCGCAAGAATGAATCTGTGGTACTGACTCTCTCCCATATCCTCGGCCACCATTCTTTCTACTATGGCTTCCCCGTGGTTGTATATTACACTCCTTATCCAGTCGATCGCATCTTGTCAAGTCTAGGTTAGTATCACGGTGGTTGACGCGCGGCGTCGATAGTACCTCTTGCATCTCCTTTGACCAGCTATTGTTTCGCATCGAACTTTTGCGGAAGCGCATGTTGTGCATGCCTTAAGGCCTTTAACTCTTGAAGCGTCAGAGTCCATCTTCTATCAACTAATTTGTGTTTGGAGGAGCGTTGGGATGAGTGAATGGGTTGTGTCAGATCATGCTCTGGCATGCGTTAGCGAGCTCAGCCTCCAACGACGCGCGACGCGGTTGGCTGAGTAAGCTTGTTAACTATTCAACCAGGGCAGCTTTCAATGAAGCATCTGTTCTTGCACTTCTTTTCATTAATTGTCAATTTGACCATGTCCACCAAGTCCTCGCTCGAAACGACTGCTGCAAGTTTCCACCTTGCAGTATGTACAAGACACTATGTAACAAGTTGATTCACACATTATTAACCGGCATTTCTCTCTTTCATCACCTACGCCTTAGCTCGTTCCTTCTTTGCTCCATCAAGAATCGCAGCGTGATCCAAGTCATGAGTTGTACCCGACTCTGCAATTGCATCTCTCACCCACTGGCCTCGAGGATGATACACAGCCTTGAAAGGCTTGGGAAGTGTCACGAATCCTTCTGTGCAATCCATATCATCCACATTGTGCTTCTCTCCAGTCGTCTCGTTGATGCCCGCCTCGACATTGAACGCCCAAAGCATACGTGCCATCTGAATAAACAGTTGATTCCGCGCAATGATTCTCCCAGTGCATACTCTCCGGCCAAAGCCGAATCCTGTATGAGGTAGATCCTTGAGGGCGGTCGTGTTGAAGCCACAGGCGTCGATATTGGCTTCTTTTGTATCGGCCTCGTCGGCGAGCCATCGCTCTGGCAGGAAGGCGTCGACATTTTCGCCAAAGACGGATTCGTCGCGGGTGATGGCGTAGGCGTTTCCGAGGACGATCGAGTTGGCGGGGATGTAGTAGCCCATGTAAGTGTCTTCTTTCTTGGTGAAATGGGGGACACCGCCAACTACAACGGGACGCCATCGCAGAGTTTCGCTGGCTTTTAACGTGTTAACACCTGACCCTTACTTCATAGGGAGATTTGCTTACCGATAGCATCAATGTAGGCCAACTTCGGACGGTCCTCAAACGTAGGCATACGGTCTCGACCAACAACCTCGTCCAGAAGCTTCTGCGCCTTGCCAACCCATCGTTCACCACAAGTAATCCAAGCAACAATGAACCAATCCAAAGCCACAGTCGAAGTGTCCAAACCAGCATCGGCAAGAATCCCAAGATCAAAAGCAAGCTCCTCAGTAGGCATGTCGGTAGCCTCGGGCGAAGCCTCCATATACTTGCTAAAGTTCCAGCCGCGGTTATTCAAGCCCTTCTTAAGGTTTCCGACATGAAGCTGTCTCTCAAGCTCGTACAGTTCCTCGGCTTCCTTCTTCCAGGGTGCGAGGAACTTGGGGAGGTAGTTGAGGGAGGGGAATGAGTCGACGATGTAAGCGCCAACTTGGCCGGTTCTGGCAAACTCGGCTTGTACCTTTTTTCCGTCCATGAGTTCTTGCTCGTAGCCGGTCTTGAGACGGTAGCCGTAGTTCATGCAGTAGATGAAGCTGGCCATTGCGCGCTCATGATGGTGATGGAAGTCAACACCCTTCTCACCAACCTCGTTCGACTGACCGAGGACGTCAAACAGTAGCTGCCTTGACTCAATGTCCTGGAGAGGACGATATGTGCTTGCAGAGCGAAGAGTAAGGAGCGGGGCCTCCATGCGCTGGTGAAGCTTGTACCTCTCATCGTAGGGACGGAGAAGCATGTGCATGTTCTTGGTGACGAGCTCGCCAGCCATGACCATGCGTGGCCGGTGCGAGTACTGCCCACTTCGTCTGTTGAGGAGATCATGGGCGGCCTGATGCGTTGAGAGGATGATCAACGGCTGCCCGCCCATGCTAAGATGCATGATAGGACCATATTCCTTGCTCCAGTGGTACAAGTGAAGCCACTGAAGACTCTTGGGAAGCTGATGAATGTTGCCAATCACTGGAGCCGGCTTGGGTCCTGGAGGAAGAGGCCCCTTTCCTCTTCCGCTGAGATAACGTTTGAGAAGCCATGCGACAACAGCCCCAACGAGGGCGATGCTCACAGAACGCCGATCTTGTAACAACATGGCGAAAAAGGACACGAATGAGACAAAAGAGCAAAAGCAAACACCCTGAGACACACTTCCACGTGGGAAATGTCTCGGGGGTGTGATGTGTTCTTCTACCTTTGCACATCTCCCTCACCACGTTGACGCAGCCATCGGGAATTGACCAATCGCGAGATACGAGTTTGATACGCGCAAAGAGAGAATTATGCATGGGGATCTTCAATCTCTTTTCTCCAAGTGGCGTATCTCGCGGCCGTTGACGTTCCATCGTTTTCATGTATGAAGGTGGAGTTGAGCTCGGTTGCGGGATAACGGAGACAAATGCAAGATTCCTTGCAAGGTGGGATCTAAACAAGCCATCTTTCCTCCTTGGAGGATCTCGAGTCTGGATTGAGTAAACCTCGAGTGAACCAACAGGCTTGGGAGGAGCCAATTCCCTGTCTCGAGCTCCATTGGTGTTGGTGATTGTAGAGTGCTTGCTTTTTTCGTTTCAACTACCAGAGTACTAACTTCTGCAGCGAACTTTAGCTGAGTTGTAGAGTCTCATCGTAAACCCAACTTGCGGAGGGATTTTCAGGAGGACTGGAGGTGATACTGACATGTCAGTTTAACAGGGTATACAGGAAGGGATATCCCCCAACATGTCTCCACAGGGCTGCTGCAATGACACTCTTTGGTCATGAACTTTTTCACTCGTCTTTATACGTACCCGATATAAGCGCTAAATTAGCGATTTACCTTCCCCCGGGCCGTTGGTTACCCGCTGTCGCCGGCGTTCGCGGGGCACTCCCGCGACAAGGTTCCAACAGCCCGGTGGCGGGAATCTCTTTCTGCCCCCCTGAAACAAAGGACGTTAGCCGAACATGTAGATCTTGACCTTGGAGAAGAGGCAACTTACATGGGGAGAGGCTGGGCATATTTACTTTTTGTTACTTCTGTGAGGCTCGAGTTACGTAAAGGCTCTTATCAAGAGTGAAGAGCACAGAGTAATGACCGAATGCAGTGTATGATCCCCTAATACCAAGCCTCTTAAGTGATACCCCAGTAGAGCGATCAGTGGAGGTAATGCAGAGTTATGCCTCGTGCTGGACTGGGATGCCGCGTCTTGAGAAGTGATACACAGGAGGAGTTTTCTCTTTTCTCACGTGGGGAAATGTGACGCGCCGGTAAGGTTGAAATATCAACGAGCCGGTTCCGAGTTGTTGGTTGTTCTGCATACTTCCTTGACAACCTTTTTGAGTATCGACGAAAGCAGACGATGAGGTTCACGTTATGGACGGTGTTGGCCGTGGCTGGCCTAGCTGCGTTTGTACAAACGCAGGAGATGCCAAAGTGTGCGGTACGTTACCCGAGAGATGCTTGAAAGAAGAAAAGACTTGCTAATACTTTTCAGAGCGACTGTTTGGTCAAGTTCCTCAAAGACTCGAAATGCGAACCGACCGATGCCGACTGTATATGCGCCGACACAGTCCTCAACGAAAACGTCGGTGCCTGCACACTCACAAGCTGTACCATTGTAGAAGCCCTCGGTGCGTCAACACTCTCCTTTTCCTACGGCTGGACTCTAACGTCGATACTCAGCTGCTAGGAACGGAACGGCAACACTCTGTGGGGAACCAGTACGAGACAGAACTCTTGTTGCTCCAGTTGCGACAGCTGTGTCTGGGTCTTTAGCACTGGCATTCATTGCGCTGCGCGTGTTTGAGTGCTTGTATCACAAGGAGTTTCGGTGGGCGGATATCTGCGCTATTTGTGCGATGGTGAGGGAACATTCTGGCTGTCATCTACTCGTACTAACCGTTGCAGGTGTCTTCTATACCTATGGACATCTTTGAGTTCTACAGTACGTTGCCAACCCCCTCTTGACCCGATCTTTATACTGACAAAACACAGTGAAGGCCAACGGTTTCGGAAAAGATATCTGGACACTGAGCGAACAACAAATCACAAACGTCGTCAAGGTAACAACCCCCCACAAACTCTGAGCCAACAAGTCCCTGATAAGCCTACAGTATACCTGGGTCACCCAAGTCTCCTACATCCCAGCCATATGCCTCACCAAGATTGCAATCATCTCCATCTTCATCCGAGTCTTCCCCATCAAAGTCTTCCAGATGGTATGTTGGGGCACGATAGTACATTGTGCTCTGTTCATGATTACCACAACTATTGCTGCTATCTTGGCTTGTGTTCCTGTTGAGGCTGCTTGGACGAATTGGAAGGGGACCAAGGAGGGTGTGTGTTATGATAACAATGCCTTTTGGTGGGCTCACTCGGTAAGTCTGTCCCGATGTGATGAAGTGCTGATATTAATTCGAGAAGGCCATCAACATTGTTACAGACTTGTGGATCCTTGCCCTTCCTATTCCTCAGCTTCTGAAGCTACAGTTGGGAAGAAAGAAGAAAATCTATCTGATTCTCATGTTTAGCGTCGGTATCATGTAAGTTATTCTCTCCAACACCGCCAATGCCGCAACTAAGGTTGGATAGTATCACTGTCGTCAGTATCGTCCGCTTCTCTGGTCTTGTCACCTACTCTGCGACCTCAAACCCAACTTGTACGTAACTCGACTTGAAAAGATTCCGATTCATAGCTAATATTCCCAGACAACAACGTCATGGTCGCAACATACAGTGTCATCGAGTGCAACGTCTCCATCATCTGCTGCTGCATGCCCGCCTTACTGGCCTTCCTCCGCCGAGCCTACCCAAGCCTCTTTGGCAGCACCAACCGCTCCCTCGAGTATCGATCAAAAAGCGTTGGCGGCTCCAAGTCGCCCTTCCCGAGCAATGGAATCCAGAAGAGCGTGACACAATCAGTCTCGTACATGCCACGTTCTAACGATTCCGATATAGTTGAGCTGATGGATGTGGAGGAGAACAAGCCTGACCGATACCACAGGTGGTAGAGCGTCGGAACTTGGGTATAGAATATTATTGGTTATAGTTGATCTCACGATCTTTTCCTAGTACACGCAGAATTGAGGGGGTAGTTAGAGCAGCTGGAGCACCTGCCTGGGTGCTGCAAACTGGTTCGTCACAATGGATTAGCATCCTTGAAGGACAGCCCCTTGGAGTATCAGTCACAACCCCTTGTTCGGAATGTTATTCGAGGTATTTTTCGGAAATTGGGCATTCAAAAAGCTGAAAATAAATCATGAAGTAGTATCACGGGTATAAACCGCAAATTACATTAGAAAAGATGAAATATAGCTCCATAAGGACTGAACCGAAAGTCAATCTTGCAATCTACGATTCAGCGGGTTCACAAACCCTTGCGCAGGAGCCATCAAAGGTACCGTTCACGTCTCATTCCCCGGACAGGGGAGGATCATGATCGTCGGTCGGGTTAGGCTGCGACAGTGCCTGAATTAAGCGATCCTACGTTGGTTCCTCTTGACAGCTTGACGGTGCCCAAAGCGCAGGCAGGTGGATTGAGCTCAATGTCGCCAAGAGAATCCTTGTTAATGCGCTGAAAGACTTTGACACTCGACCAACAACGTTATGAGTTCGTAGGTAAGGCAAAAGGGGCCGACGAAGGATCATGCCCATTGACCCTTTCAACGGCTATTTTACGGCCATGCTTGTACGGAAATCCAATTCGTTGTACCTTTAAGTACCGAAATTTGCAAGCCGAGGGAAGCTACTGAAAAATTGTGTCCCTGAAAATAACAGTTTCAACAGCGACTACTCAGGTAGTCACAACGCTCACCTCACCCCTTCGACACATGTGACGATTATTTTCTCAATTAGTCAACATTAGTAACGTTCAAGGATGGATTAAAGCTGCTGATTGTTTCAATACCCGGTGGATGGAAAGGGGCGAGAAGCTAGGCGATGCAACAATCTTCAAGCTGCCCAGACTTGCAGAAGTGACATTTCAGTCCCTCGACGAACCGTGGGAATATTTTTTCTCATAAGTCTTATACAGGTCTTGTTGGCATCGAACTGTTTGAATGTAAAGGTCAAAACTAGTAACTGAACTGTATGCATGACATAATTGTGAACGTCTTCCGTTGCCTCCACCGTCTCGTGCGAGGAGCATTCGCGCTATTCGGCGCACCTCCCGCCGTCTAAAGCCCTATGTGGTTGGCAGACGCGTCGCATCGAGCCCCTGTTTCCTGTCAAGACTTCTAGTTATACTCTCTAGAGAAGGCCAAGATGTTCAACTCCACGAGATACTCTGAAGCCCGTAGCTCCAACCGCGACACATGCCCCGGCTAACATGCTATCTCCAGTTCTAACAGCACCCTTCAACAGCTGAGACACCCTGAAGTTAGTATTCCGACTTGGATATATCTGTAGTGGTAGAAAAACCTACTGAGTTGTCCGTATCCATGGCATTTCCAGCAGATGGCATAGAATTCGCCTGCCTGGTTGCACCGACGGCACGGGTAATAGTTCACAATACTAAGAATCTTGCCTGCTCCACGACAGGATGGGCATTGCTGCAAGTTCTTTCCAGTGCCTGAACATGCCGAGCATGTCACTTGCTGTTTCGCGAACCACCATGTCAGAGCAAAGGTGTTCACGGGGCTGCCAGTCACACTTACCTTTGTCATTGTGTCGGTATGTTAGGTTGTGCAGCTTGGTCAACTGCGAGCACCTTGAATGAGATAGAGCTAGGCAGTCTTTAGACTGGATGGCGCAGAGGAAAGGGAGCTGGCGGGAGGACGAGGAGAGAGTGGAAATTGGGCGGGGGATATATGCGCCCGACTGCAACCCGTAGGAGGGTGGGAAGGCATATCAAGACGGCATTAACTGAGCCAGGATATCGATATGAGAGGCCAATGGGCTGTCAAGAGCTATCACGGCGGGCGAGAGGAATGCATCATGAGACCTTTGCCTTAAAATGCGTTTGATTGGCGGCACTGCTGCCAAAACTGTTGTTGATGGTGTGTTGATGCAACGCTTACTGAGTGTGAGTGCGGAGCCTCGTCTCGCTTCTCAGCATCACTTTGGCCTACGAGGAGAAATAACGGTACTTTTGTAGACTTATCTAAAAATGTCTCTTTGCAAACACGTATTTTACAGCCGGCAGGCGCATGGCTTTGGAGAAGCAGGTGTCTTGTACCTCTTGATGGTTCTATTGCAGCCGTGGTATGGAAAGCAACTGCAATGACAGAGAAAAAGACCCTGTCAATTCTGACATGTCCGAAGTACTGATGGTGGTTACATTAGGCCACCATCTTAGCCCAAAAGCACCATCATCTCCACATCCTCCCTCTGTTTGACACGTCTAGAACAGCATCCTGATCCATCTCATACTTTATGCCTTAGCATTGTCGGTTGAAATCATCTATAAACTGATACGGCATATCTAAATAACTACAAATGAAACCCTTGTACTCAATGATCATCCTCATCACGATGATGCTCCTCCAAAACCCCAAAGAAAACCTGATCAAGAGTAGCCCTACTAACACTATAATACTCAATCCCAAGCCGGCTCATAGCCATTTCAATCCTCTCCATTACATCTGCCAACGAAAAGCCGACAGCGTCCCCACCAAGGGAAATCTCAAACTTCATCTGTCCGTGATGCATAGAGTCCGTGTCGATACTCTTCAAGTTGCGGAACTGGCTATGGATCCAATCCCAAATTTCCTCCATGTCAGCCTGACTCGTGTTTGGTGCGTCGCGGTGAGCTAGGTGGACTGAGTAACCGTCGCCGTATCTCATCTTCAACTCCTTTGTGGTGCCCTGGGCGAGCATTCTCCCGGCGAGGATTCCAGCTCGGCTTGCGAGTGCATTGGCTTCTTCCATTGAATGTGTTGTCAGCACGAGAGCTCGACCTGGTATCACGGAAGCAAGAGTCCGCCACATCAGGCGTTTACTCAAGGCATCCATGCCTGACGACGGCTCGTCAAGAAGCAACACCGTCGGATTTCCCATCAACGCAATGCCAAGAGCCAGTTTTCTCTTGTTGCCACCTGAAAGTTTGGTCGCCTTTCTGTCGACATACTGACGAATGCCAAGACCATCGAGAATAATGTCAATGTTGTGATTCGGTTTGCTGATTCCTCGAATCTCAGCGTAGAAACGCAAGTGTTCACCAACCGTCATGGTGTCCAGTGGATCAATCTGTGGACAAACCCCCAGCTTGGCCCTAGCTTGGGCACGGTGTCTGACCATAGAAATGCCATCGACCGAGATTTCGGCATCACGGTTACTGGGCGGGAGATCACCTTGGATCATGGAGAGACAGGTTGTCTTACCCGCTCCGTTCGGACCGAGAAGAGCGAAACACTCGCCTTTGGGAACTCCAAAGCTGACATCTTGAACAGCGAATTCACGCTTGAATTTCTTTTGTAAGCCCATAACCTCGAGACAGTTTCCCTTGATTGTTGAGGTTCCGTTGCGTCGTGATCCCAACTCGAGCTCGATCGGATCGCCATCTCCGTTGCTGGGCTTTGGCTGGGGTCGTCGGAGGCGGAAACTGAAGCCCAAGTCGTTCCAGAGCAGGATGACCAAGAGTAGAAGGGATTGGATCACAAGGTAAAGTATGGGCCCTCCATATACGTCGATGGCGCCTGGATAGGACGCAAAATCTCTTCCTTGGCACGAGATCCCCCACAAGTTGATGGAAAGGTAAATTGAGCGACCCAAGCTGGCTACAGGCGAGACAATACCCATGACATAGAAAATGATGTTGAGGATGGAGCTCTGGTCTGCTGGATCCTGGAAGGTAAACGTTGTGGTGTTGGCGATGAAGAAGATTAGGTACAAGAGTACCTGAACTCCAGCTGAAATGGCAAAAACAGCCAACTGAGACTTGGCTCTCAACGATAAGACATAAGAAAATAGTGTCGAAGTAATTCCGTAGAGAAGAAGGACCGTGAAGAGATACTCGAGATGATACCAAACTCTCGACATGGCCGCAAAGATAATTGTAGCAACCGTGCTGACTGACAGCGTAACAAGGAAGTCAAAGGCAAGATATGCCAGCCATAGGGATAATGCATGTACTCCATTGTTGTAATGCATCGCTCTTATACCTCGCAGTCGTTCAAAAGTTGGATAAAGTCCAAGAAAAGCCGGGTACACAGCCATGGCTAGAGCAAAGATGGTTGAAAAGATGAACAAGTCTCCAATGCTTCCAGAATATGGAACCGCGAGAACCTTGTAGTTGCTGGAGATGCTGATGTTGAGGAGTTCAATATCAATCAAGTTTTGAACAGTGTGCCCAAATATCAGAGGTCCATCAGCGCGCCAGGCAAAAGTCGGTTCATCCCCTAGGAAGAAACCTCCCGGTGTGAGGTTGGCGTACTGTTTCTGGACCTCCTGGTGGAACTGCTCAAGAGTGTCGACAAGGGTAACAGATCCTTCAGGACTCTTTCTGATCGTGCTCATTGCGGCCTCTGAAAGCTGGTTCTCGGGTCCTGTAACGATGCGATAGGATTGTGGAGATGTCGAGTCTGAACTTGACTTGAGTGATTCGATGCTAGGGTCGCAAGTCGTTGTACTTAGCCCGCCGATAAAGATTGAAGCACAACCTGCAGCGATAATGGGTATGGCAATAGCCGCAAGGTATGGCGTTGGGTTCCTGCGGAAGATGGCGAATCTCTTGGAGAAGAGCACCTTCGCCTGAGTAAAGACACTCGTTCGCTTCCCGGTCAAGAGGTTCTGGATCGAGGAGTTCTTGTTGCGTGATGACCCTACCAAGGAGGCAGAAGAGTCAGCAGAGATTTCTCGCTGGTAGCGACGGCTTCTCCTGGACCTACGGGCTGGCTTTGCAGGGTCTTCATCTGCAATTTTGAGAAAGACATCTTCGAGTGTGGGGCCGTCCACTTGATACTCTGTGATGCCATCTGCTTCCAATCTCCGCAAAAGACGACAAGTGTTTTCGGAACTCCCAGATAGATAGACCGTCTCTTCATCGTGCTTTGTGTGCAGTTCATCGCCATAAACTTGATGCTCAGCTGACCCAGGTGGATGGTAGACGTGAATGCGATAGCCCAAGCCTAGAGTTTGCTTCAGCTCAACTGAAGTGCCGCTCGCTTTGAGTGAACCATGAGATAAAATCGCGAGTCGATCAGCCAACAAGTCAGCTTCGTCGAGAAAGTGAGTCGTGAGAAGAATCGTCCGTCTACCACGTTGAGCAAGGAGAATATCCCAGAGTTTTCTTCGTGAGAGAGGATCAACGCCGGAAGAAACCTCATCGACGCAACAGACTGTAGAGTCACCAACCAGCATTAGAGCGAGCTGTAGCTTTCGCTTTTGACCACCGGAAAGAGCCTCGGCACACGTTGACTTTTTCTTGGACAAGTCGCATCCTTCGATAAGTCTCTTGATTTGGGTTGCTGAAGAGTATCCCCTGGTATTCTTGATGCCGTCAAAAATGTGGATGTGTTCCTCCACAGTGAGTTCATCCCAGAGGACATTCTTCTGAGGACAGTAACCAAGCTTCCCGCCGCTCATTTCGTAGCTCAGTGATATCTCCCCGTCAGAAGCAGAATGCATGCCGGCAATGGCGTCCAGGGTCGTTGATTTGCCGCTGCCGTTGGCACCGAGAAGGACCATGATCTCTCCTCGGAAGGCCTCAAGGTCAAGACCCCGCACAGCGTGCACCGAGTTCAGCGGGCTTTTCGCAAACCGTGATAGGATTCTTTGAATGAGTTGTGGCTCGTAGGTCTTTGTAAACTTGTCGAGTCGAACTGCTACCGGAGAGTTGGGGGAACCAATCTTGCGCTTAGCTGAAGTCGCTCCAAATAATGCTCTCTCAACAAAGGCACCGAGGACAGGGTAGACGATGGCGTGAAGGATAGCAAAGAGCCAGAAAGCAATAACAGGGCTGGTAGAATTCGAGTCTGGAGCTGCTCCGGCGAAACTTGCGCCCTTGCCGTGTCTTTCCCATCGTGCCATGAGAACAATGAGGTAGATAAAGTTCATGGGAGGAAAAAGAAGAGAGAGGATAACGACCAGCCAAGTTTGAATGTTACCAGAGACTTGAGCGAGGATGGCAAAGACAAGACCAATGAGGACCGAAGTGATTCCACTCAGTTGTGCCTTGCGAAAGAAGCTTCCAATAAACATGGTAAAACCAGTCAAGGAAAGTCCACAGAGAATCATGGAAAGAATGGGAATGATAATCGTAGTCTTCTTGAACGCCATCCCGCCCATGACAGCACCCATAGCAATCCACCCAGGACCATAAAGGATAACAAAGGCAAGGTAGTGAGTCAAGAGACGGACTGCTTGGGGTTGCCATGTTGCTTCATTAGGCATCATTGTATCGAGAAGTTGTGACATTCCTAACTCTCGCTCGGTAGCCATGACGCCAGCGAGTTGGTAGAGAACACCGATCAAGGCGAGATAGAAGAGAATTGCCAGAATCGAGATGATGTTCTTCATGTATTGTTCATCGATGAATCTTTTTTGTTCCTTGTTTGATCGGCTCGTGAAGGGATATTCGAGGACTTTGGTGGACAGAACGTCTTCGGAAACAGTTGAGTTGATGCTACCAATAGCAAAGTCGATGGCATGTTGTAGAGGGAGACTGTATACTTGAGCATCATTATTCGACTTGTCAACGTTGATGCCAGAACCGCCGAGAGAACCATCGGTTTGGAGAGTGTAGTTCCAAACACCCCACTCTCCTTCAGAAGGCGAAGAGTGAAAGACTACCGCGGCGACACAAGGAGATGAGCCCTGACCAGAAGTACTGCAGAGATACCGAAGATCTTTTTCACTCTTGACAATTCTGATGTTTATGTTCGAATCGTGGAGGGGTTTGGTGACTTTGGAAATGATTTTGTCGATGTCGCCTCCCGTGAAGCCGTTGTTGACAAAGACGATGCGATCTCGGTGTCCGGTTACGGCGCTTATGGCCTCAAGAAGGGTACGAATAGCAAGAGGATTTCCGATTCCGTATGTCGAAGGGGGAAAGAAGAGGTTTTTTGTATAGCATCTGGTCAAGTTAGTCTTGCGTCGCTTCTTGGTGCAAGGGAGACTTACAAAAAGACAACAAAAAGCAGAGGTAGGACAAAAGCACGAAGAGGAGTCCAAATCCATTTCCGAAAAAGAATAATCCTCAAGTCCTTAACAGTTAAGGTCCAAAGCTGTCGCCAAAAGAGTCCCATCGTAAAAAGAGGAGAGAGATATATCTAATTCAAGTTGTTGTTGATAGTCACCTCATCAACACATGATGGCCTGACGTTCTTATAAGAATAAGCTTAAAATGATTGACATTAAAGACGCGCGTTTAATTGTCTAAAATTGGAGCTGCAAGGCTGATTGATCATGTTTTTGCATCGAGGCGTCGTCAACTTGGTGGTTTCCGGCTCGAACGGGATTCCGTTCCCGAGGGTTTGGGCGCATGGGAGTGGTTGGTTGTGGTGGTGATCCCTGTGTCTAAGCCTCGATGAGCGGAATTTCGGAGCCCGGCCCGGCCTGATCGACCTTGGGCAGTCAGATTATTGAGTTTGTCGGATATCGGGAATTTATTGATGTAAAAAGTCCGTCAAGGGATTTCGACCGGGTGGCAGTGTTGTATTAAGAGGCGGTATCCTGACGCTTTTTGCATTGTAGTGAGTGACCTATATACGATGAAAACATGTACCTAGTTAGCAATTGTTACTCCCCCCGCACCCTCCCCAATATCACTCTCACCAAGACATCCTCACCCACCCTGGACATCATGCATGGAGGGAGGTGGCTGGCTGGTACCACCTCAGCCTTGCTCCCGGGCAAAAGATGATCCATACCTCTGTTTGGGTCAGGTCAGCTGGTGCCCAACTCAACTGTTGGTTCGTTCAGAACTCATCCCAAACAATGACCAGCATTGAACTTCTTCTCAGACCAAGCCTCACTGAATCGCTCCGCTGTGTAATGCTTGTCGAAAATGGCAGACTTCATAGCCTTCCTTGAAGATCTCGTCGTTCAAAACTCCAATTTGATACCCGAAATCAATCAACTACCTGCTGAACTGCGAATCAATATCACGCGGCAAGATGAAGTCTATGCAAAGATCAGGACGATCCTGTTGAAGATCTACGACTCTATCTCTATGCTTAGCAAGCAGTCTCGTCATCCCGACGTACGAAACCCCAACATTCTCCCCGCCTGGAGATCCTTTCTGGAGCCCATCGGCGCCCTATCTCAGCTTCCTTCGGGGCATTTCCTCTCTGCGCGCATGACCCTGTACTTGTCCAGCGGGCTATTGACTCAGCGCTCTCTAGCCCTCAAATTCTCCAAGATCGGATCTGCGATAGAGGGACGACCAGTCTTTCGGCTGTGCAGGGCGGTTGACGACACCTTGCTCGCTTCTCTACGAAACATCTGGACAGCAAGTAGCGAGAGCGAGAGATTCGACTGGGTCTTTACACAGTACAATCTACACCCCGAAGATGATCTCCAAGATGAAATGAACCGTCGCCGCAATCTTGCGCAAGCCCTCACGCCGGAGGAACTGGCTGCCATGGATGGAATCGAGGGACGCCGATTCATCTGGGCAATGTCAGCCGACGAGCGAGAAGGAGACCTTGAAGAGTGGAAGCCGTTCAGAGGGGGTCTCCCAGGTGACGCCATAGAGCGTGCCAAGCACTCAGTTCCAGACGACGACCAGGTGAAGCCTGGTGAATGTTTCTGGAAGCAGATCGGGTCCGATGGTCCAATCCGACAGCGTTTTAGCTACTATTCCAGAGTGTCCGGCCACCTCCAGCCCGCCAGTTTCAGACTTGACTTCTTTCACCAGTATTTCGAGTTTCTTGATCGCTCGCGTCGATTCATCCTCGACGTGAGACGCATAACGGAACCGTGCTTGACCGAGGCGGAATATGCCCTGGTGAACAAAGTGCTCAGAAACGCCAACATGCCGCCAGAGATACGACGGAATATCATCAGCCATCTGGAGTTTCCAAGAAGACACCCTTACCTTCGGAACTTCGATATTGCCAAGGCTTACGCTCCCTTCCCAGAGGATGAACAGCCTTGCGAAAGGTGTCATGGAACGGCAAGGACGGATAGATACAAGGCGTCTTGTCCGGAAACAACTTTTCTCGTGTGGAATTTTGCTCTCCGGGCATTTCTTACTTTTCACAAATATTCCGGCAACGGCAGCACGGCGGTTTGCAAGTATGGCATTGATTGTCAAGGTCATCATGAAGAGGATGACTGGGAAGTTAAGAACGAGGACGACCTTGTCAACATGGTTGAAGGAATCGTCAAGGAACGCTGCGGGGATGACACCACTCTGGATCAAGTCGGTATGAGTCCAAACACGGAAGTCAGAGCCATGGCCCAAGAGCAAATTGAAGCACGGGAGTTGAGGTTCATACAGCCCGGAGGTCCCCTTGAAGATGTAGCGGCCGAGTTGACGAGTGCCGGCGGCTTCCGCGGGTTAATCAACTCGATGCTGTATGGGAAGATGCTTATTGCACTGTCGCCGATTCATTACAAGCACCCAGCTCAATGGGGGTTGGCTCGAGATCGGGGGGAGTATCTCAGGGCGATTCGTTATGTTTGGAGACTACGTCGGGTTGATGAAATATTAGACCCTAGATCGAATCTGGGTCGATGGGAAACCCGCGGCTGAGCGAGCTACGTACCGACAAAGATTGCCAAAGGCCACTGTGTTGGCATTGGGATATGATGCTATGATGTGTTGGAAATGTGTTCTTTATTATAGTTGAAGTCGGGATAACCGATAGATAAGATTGACAAAGTTTGCCGTATCTCCGAGTAGCCTAATAAACAAAAAAGGCCATACTAAGGCCCTCAGAACTCCTTAACTTGTAGGTGAGTGGCTTGGTTGATCAATATGGGTTCCAGGATAGACAACTTGACCTACCTACTTGAGATTTGCAGTCACATTTCCTTGAAAATTTCTCTGGGAGCTAGCAGGTATATAAAGGGATGGTGGTATTCGTATACTAGTATTTGCAAAGCTTATAGCGAGTAGCCTACAGTACCTAGTAATCACACAGACGGCAAAACCTGCCAAACTTCTCTGCGCCCTCAAGGCATTCCTTTTACCCACCATGTGTTTCTCTTCCAAGTTTACACGTAGTTCACCGCATATCTTCCCAAATTGTACCCCCCCACTGCATACCTATCCGCGCATATGATTCGCCAAACACTGCCACAATCTCATTCTCAGGCATATCCTTGGGCACACATTTAGGCAGAAAAGCCAAGTCTCCGAGGTTTTCCTACATAGCCACAATTCTAATTCCAAATCGTGTAGTTAATAAAAACTTGACTTTTCTCGATTTAACGCCATTCACGGACGTGACATAGGCATCAATGCTATACCCCATAGCACCGTCATGGGTGATATCAGCTACTGACACCAGTCAAGCCGCCATCTCTAGTTTCTCTAGGCTTTTATTTCGGGAAATTTTTATCTTATTCCTCTAATTACTTCTGCGGTTCCTCCATGGCAACTCCTGTGGAATTGTCGACTCCGGGGATGGCTTCCAACGGGGCTATCCCTGGAGACAACACCACAAATCTAACGACCTCGGCCCCTCCAAGGTCATTATCCGTGCCTGTTCCCGACATGTCTGGAAATCCGCTCCCTAGGACCTGTCCGCAGTGGAAGTGGTTAAACGCAGCATTGGAATCCCAAACTCGCAATAATTACGAACCAATCGAGGACCGTCACTCAAGTAGTCTGGAACTGTGCCAGCAGTGCCAGCAGTGCCAAATCTTCCTGCAGTGCTATTCTCAGTTTATGGGAAGCGGTTGGAAAACTGCTCAGATAGCATGGCGCTCTATTGAGGAAACTTCATTCTTGAGATTCCGTCAACCGGTTTTTCTAGATCATTCTATAATAATGTCTGCAATCGGGGGTGTGTGATATTCCTTCTCCGTTGTAACTTGGGTACGGATACTTATATCATTGAAACCCATAGGTACTCCGAATCCTTGGCTCCTTCAAGGCCAGTTGCCCTCGGTAGAGTCAACGGGGTCTCCCGCTTGTGTGCGTCTTGTTCGCCGATGGTTAGACGACTGTATCAACAACCACGCGTCATGCGGGTCTCCAGAAGATCCAGTCCTGCCCACCCGAGTTCTAGATTTGGGCACAGGTGCATCTACCAGGGTATCACTGTGGGAACCAAAGGGTAGGACCGGTCGATATATGTGCGTCAGCTACTGTTGGGGAAGGTCCAAGTTTAAGATGACGACACGGGACAACTTGAGCGAACACCTAGAGGAGGGAATTGACGTCAAGAGCCTGCCACAAACATTTCAGGACGCCATCGAGATCGCCCGGGGACTGAATGTGCGGTACCTGTGGATTGATGCCCTCTGTATCATCCAAAATGAGGACGATCACGAAGATTGGAAGCGCGAGTGCGGTAATATGGCCAGCATTTACCGCAATTCCCATGTAACTGTTGCTGCGGCTTGGGCAAACTCAGCCAACGATGGCTGTTTCACTTCACCAGATCCCGGCGTTGTGATTGGGCCTCTCATGATGCGCAATGTGTCCCATCTCCCCCTTTTCGCAACTCCAAAGAACTCGGAAGACTTTCCTATACTCACAAGGGCATGGACGTATCAGGAGCGATTACTAGCACCCAGGGTAATCTACTTCAGTCATCAGGAAATACTGTGGGATTGCCTGGAAAGACGGACTTGTGAGTGTGGGGGAGCACAGAGATATGGCGTCGCGAGGATCGGCTTGCATAACCAGACCACCGTCGACGACAGTCGTGAGCTATGGCGCCAGGTGATCCATCAATACACACCACTGCAACTCACATGCCCTGATGACAAGCTACCAGCCCTATCTGGATTGGCGCAAGCGATGGGGCCTAGGCAAGAGAGCTACCTGGCAGGACTCTGGGAAGATACGTTGTTATCTGACATGTGTTGGGTTGCGCAATCACCTATGGAAATGAATCGGCATCAAGCGAGATGGAGAGCACCGAGTTGGTCTTGGGCTTCAGTCGATGGGCCTATATTGTATGACTCAGAGCTTCGGATTCGTCGCGGAACTATTCGCGAAGACCACGTGCGGGTTTGTGAGGCCAAATGTACTCCAGCAGGCCCTTCGCCGACGGGTCAAGTCATGGACGGATTCGTTACATTGGAGGGATTTTTAATTCCCGTAACTTTCGACGCTCAAAGGATTCATGCTCACTGCTCTGATCTGGACTCCTTACGTCTGGCGTGGTACCCAGACAGAACTTTTGATACTGAACAAATACCGGATGCTCATTTTATTCCATTGGTGACATTCTCGAACGAAGATTGCGGGACTTTTCATGGCCTTGTCGTTAAGCCCCACGGTCAGGGCACAGAGATGACACGGATAGGACTAGCGACCTTGTGGGAGAGAAGGTATTTCAGCTTCTTTGATTGCGAAAAGCAGGTAGTTAGGATTGTTTAAATAGTTTTGGCCCTGGTTGCGAGTTCAAACATACCATCAAGTTAATCACGGCCTTGGCCCTCACTCAGCATAGTCTAGCAGGAGCTCAACTCTGGAAATGGAAATAGATTTTGATTCACCACGGGTTTTCCCCTGAGCTGGCTGGTATTATTGCAACGTCTGCGGTCATTGTGGAAAGTAGTAGACTGGGCATTGCCTCTAGTCATCAGTACCAGGCAAGGCCCCTTTAATAGTAATACATGAAAAGAATTTAGTACTTGAATCCGCCGACCCTCGTCCTCAAAACACCCTCAGGATCCGCCTCAAGCTGAAGAGCCTTAAACTTGGCATAGTCCTTGTAACTCCCCGTAACATTTTGATCAGCCATAGCATCATTCATAAAAAGAGGAAGATACTGATCAGTAGATTGTCCATCAGACTCAAGCCACTCTGGAATCCTGGTCTCGATCCAATCCGTCAAGTCCCTGGTGAACTGAGGCACAATGTCATCTTGAGCCTTGTCGGTCCAACTACACTGAAGCTCAAGAATGATGCGGTCCGGGTCGTTCTTGGTGAGACCCATGGCGTTGCCGCCTCTTTGCTCGGAGTGCTTTCCGATTATGGAGGTCAGGGGTTGGAAGTCTACGGAGCATTGGGAGGCTAGGTTGAGGAGGTTGGAGAAGTATTTTTTGGTGATGGACTTCATCTTGTCTGAGATTTCATCGTAGATGCCGGGGTAAGAGGCGATGTATGGGATTGTGATGGTCTAGATATGTCAGATGAGGCTACTCGCAGTGAGGTGAGGTGACATACTCTGAATGATTGTCTCGAGTTCAGGAGAGAAACTCCAAATCCATTTGCCTTGAGCTAATGCAATGTTAGTTGAAAGCCCTCTATCAGTCCTTTGAGTAACTCACCAGGTCGGGATAAGGCTGTGTCTTAGTCGTAGAAACCAAAGTCTTAATCTTCAAAAGCTTGGCAAACGGCCCAGTAGTCGGGGGCTTCTGGCCATGATAGAAGTAAAACACAAAGAAAGACCTCGAAGCACCAAGAGTGTAAAGGTTGCTAACAATAATGGCAGCCTTGTTGTCCTGGTTGTTGTAAGGAGTGAACTCGTGCAGAGCTTCAAAGATTTCGTCCGACTTGGCCTCGTCGTAGATGCGGATGCCGCCCCAGACTTCGTTGACGGGGTAGGCCTTGATGGTGAATTGTGTGACGACACCTGAAGAGTGTTAGTTGTGTGATTATTGGTGAATCATAGGGGGACCAACCAAACTGGCTACCACTGCCTCGCATGGCAACGGCGAGCTCGGGTTGTTTGGCAGCATCGACGTGAACGATGGTACCGTTTGCCGTGACGACTTCCCAGCCAACAATGTTCTTGAATGAATGTTAGCATTGTTCCAAAGGCGTTGTTGATTATGTCTCTATCAGCCACAGTAGCCAAGACAGATGGATGACGGCATGAAATTCCAAACAGAGCAACGTGGATCCTGTTTCCCTTGCATGGCTGCAGCCACGGAATGTAAAAGAGGGAAAGGGGAATTCCGAAGTGCATCATGCCACGTTTCCATTTCCCAGGAGAACAAGGGCAACATCAACTTACATCGGCAGCGAGACCATACTGGGAGCTTAGGAAAGAGATGCCTCCCTGGAGAAGAAGACCACCGACTCCAACAACGCCTGGCCTTAATTAGTATAGAGTGATCCCGGATCAAATGTCCAACTCACCAAGGCGACCTCCAACAACGGCAACACCTTCTTTGTTGAGTTCCGAGATAACATCATTCCACTCTCCACCAGGCTTCACATACGCAACACCATTATCCCTATCATACGTCGCACCCTTGAGTTCCCCAAGAGAAATAAGAACTCCATTGTCAACAGTCGCATGTCCAGCATTGGGATCATGTCCACCACTCTTGACGGCAAACTTGACGTCAGGATACTTGTTCAAGATCTTGACTGCAGTAGAGACATGCTCGGTAGACTGTGGGATGACGACGCAGGCAGACTTGATGCCACGGAGGAGAGTGGACCAGTAATCGGATTGTTGAGAGTTGTAGTTGATGCTGATGGGGAAGAAGACGCGCTTTGGCAGGGCCTTGGAGATTTCCTCACAAGCGTCTTCAGTAGGGGTAGTGCTTGGAGCAGCCCAGGCCGCCACTGATAGCAGCGAAAGGAGTGATGCCCGGAACAACATTTTGATGGAGTTGTTGCGTGGAGCTCCTAGGCGTCAGAGGACGGGTAGCGTCGAGTAATAAACGCCGTCAAGCCATATTTAATAGACAGCTTCGGATTGTGCAAAGGATCTGTCGGATCATGTATATCCGCGCTGTCAGATTATGCCCACAGATTACAAGGGTTTCATGCGGTGCGTGTTCTGTCACTTTGACTGACTGCCGCGTTTGTTAAGGGGAGACCTGCGGCTCAGAGCTGAGCCCTACACGATACTTGAGTTGACGTGAATTTCACCGCTTGTTAGGTGTACCCACACCGATCCTCTTTGTAAGCACTTAACATGATCCCCCTGAGCCGTAATTAGATTTGGAGGCGCTCAGTCTCTCCCAGTGGATACGCTAAGATGAGCAGAGTCTATCGTTTCACGGCAGTTGGCGATTTCACGACCACGTTTGTATTAGAGTTTCCACTCTGACTCGTGTCCTCCCTTAAGCGAGAAGAAGCTGACAGAAATATAAAGGAATTGGTCGGTTATCGATTCCGTTGAAGCCGGCTGGAATATTTCTCTCACGTCAAAGTGGCTTACCCGAGGTCAAAACGTGGCCCACTCTGTCAGACTAGCTCCACCGCTTTGACAATCCTTTGCTTCTTCTAAAGGTTAGCTATGTATGAAACGGACAAGTTCATGCCTTCTAGCTACCTTGGTTCTAGGAAATGAGACAAAGATCGTTCCTTATCTTTCTGCCGTGTCGTTTGTTTCATAAAACACGTTGATCTCTCCCGAACATCTGGAATTGCCATGTTTTTTTGCCGATCGTGTGACTGGGTTGTCAAAACAGCCGGCGTAGCATTGCAGCGTCAAGCGACAGGGTAGGATGCAATACCTGGCGATCATAATTTGCTCAGGCCGTCTCCGTTGCTGGGTTCGGGGTCTTTCTTTCGAGAAAAGTTCCGGGTGGTTTTCTCGGTTGGAGCCTCAGCTGAGACAATAAATGAGCTGTCAATATTGTGCAGTTTTTATGCTTTATGGCTCGTGTTCGGGACAGTGAGGGAATTCGGGCTTCTCTATGGAGCTATAGGGTATGCTATCTCATCACTCAAAGGACCGGTTGACTGGCGAATAAAGACAACTTCTGACCACTTGCTGCATGTAAAAACAGTTTAAATACTATTCGTTACTAGCTATCAATGATCATTCTATCGGTTCATGCTGGTATATATCGCTCATATCCATTCTCGTTTCTACAAAAGAAAAACACACATGTCTTCCTCCATTCTTCACCGACTGTTTTATGCCGCAGCCCTTCGTCTTCGTCGCGGCGCCAACGCTTCATCCACTGTCCTCCCAAAAAGTTGACTTGGCGTCAATCCATTGGTGCGAAAGATGCAGTTCTGACCATGTGCCTCCGGATTGTGTTCTCCCGGACGGGGCGTGATCAAGTTCCAGTCTGCGAGGCATATCCAGCAGAACTCATGGTGACAGTTGGAGCCTATAAAAAGTTATTACTTTTGGCTTGGGTTTGAGATGGATTGCAGACTTACAAGTCATGTGGAAGCAGGCCTCGCCCTTTTGAATATTCTGGTTACAGTTCGGACACGGCTTGGTGTTGTTCGCAATCCAGTCTTGCGTCTGTTGGTACTGCGGATCACCGTGATCTCTTGCACTTTCAAACTCCCCACAGCTAAGACCTTCATGCCAAGGAATCATGTGTTTGTAACACATTTCAAAGGCACACTCTTGGCAGTGAATATGAGGGTCCGTCTCATCACCGTCGTCGTAGAGTTGGCCGTTGGGACAGCCTTGGCGGAGACACCATCGGAAGTTTTCGAGTTTGCTTATTGCGTTGAGGTGAAGGTAGCGGTCGTATCTAGGATGCCGTTAGTAAACTGTTTGGATGGATGAAGAGGTGACTTACAGCTCGAATGTTTCTGGTTCGGCATACAGCCGGACTTCCTCGTACTCAAGCCGTCGAGCACAACCATCAGAGGGACAAGCAAGTTGATCGCATCTGCTCCGTCCATACTGCTCAAGTTGCGTCTTGAGATGCTGCTCCAAACAGCCAGTGCAAAAGTCGATTTCATGATTACATCCTATTCGCAGCTTCACAGGGAACAAGAGAATCTTCCACATCCACTCGCCGTGGAAGCCAGCGCATAGATCTAGCCATTCTTCCACAGAAGCAAAGTCGACATCAAAGAATTCATCAGTACAGACTGCGCATTCCTTCGGGGTTCGTTGTCGTCGGATGAATCTGATGAACAGTGGGACCAGGATGCTGCCTCCTTCGTGGTCGACACGGATCATCTTGATGTTTCCAGGGTTGAAAGGAGGAATTCGACCAGCTTCATCGGGTTCCGTGTTGTTGAAGACTGGATCGAAGAGTGAATACATTCGGCCGACTACGGCTAGTTGATTGTGCATTCTGGCTGCAATCTTCAAGGCCTCGTCGCTTGGTTGAGGGTTCATCTTGGCTAGAGCAGTTCGGAAGATGAGGATACGATCGTACCTATTAGAAGTTAGCAAAGAACATGTGAATTGAATCTTACAGGGTGGAACTTACATGGCCATCTTGTTGTCTGCATCCTTGTCACCCAACTGCCGCAGCAAGTTCGCAAGAGCTCCCCGATGAGTAAGACGCAGACCACTATCACAGTTCGGCGCCGGACAAGTCAACCAACTTCCTCTCCCCAAGTTACCCCACCAGTCATTGGTAAGGGATTCCGTGATAGAGTTCAAGTAGCAGTCAGTGCAAATGAACTTGGAGCAGCAAGCAGTCGGCTGCGATGCACTCGCAAACTCGTTGACGCGGACCCTTGGGTTGTTGGACTTGTTTGCAAACTTGGGTAGTTGACACAAGTCGCAGGGAAGAATCTTGAGATCTGCAGTCGAAATGTTTTCGGCTAGCCGTCGGGCTTGTTGAGTGTCGAGTTTAATGTCGAGAAGGTTGTTAGTTAACATGGCTAGCGAACAAGACTGCAAGAACGGAGCGGCGTTTGGTGCATTTCCAGGTTCTGCCGCGTTCTGAAATCCTTGGGAGAACATGTTGTTGACGAGAATCACTCGAGGTGTCGGGTTACTCCAAGGAACTCGACCCGCTTCCTCCATCTGAATCTCATGTCTCTGCCGCTCCTCTTCAACCTGCTCCATCTGCTGATTAAACACAGCCTTCATATCCTCCATCTCTTGAACCTGCATAGCCAACTTCTCAGCCATGTCCCTATTCTCAGTATCAACTTCGCGTTTTCTTTGATGCATTTCGAAAAGTGCTCTTCTTCCCTCATCACACTCTGCCTTTTCACGTGCTAGATCAGTTTCCAGAGTCCTGACCTTTTTCGCGAGCAATATTCTTTCTTGTTGTATCGTGGCGGGGGCGTCTTCGGTGGGTTGTAGCAGGGCGCTGTTCTCGGTTTCGAGCTCGGCGACTTTCACTTGGAGGTGACCTTGAGCTTCGGACATTCTCATGTAAGAGATTTGATAGTCTTTCAACTGCTCGGCGTAATCCTTTATCAGCGACTTTTCCTTTGCCAGGGAGGTGTCCCGTTCGTGTAGCTGTCGTGCATGCTCGTGCAGTTGCTGCGTAAGCTCGTGTCGTTGCTGTGCGTGTAGGTGCTCCAACTGTTCCTTCTCTTGTCTCAAGCGAGCAACCTTTTCATTCAACTGTCGACACCTTCCTCTATCACGGTCGAGAAGCTGTCGTAGTTCTTGAAGCTCCTGATGTGTCGCTTGAAGTTGCTGCTTTAGTTGCCCGGTTTTGGTAACCTGCTGGTTCCGCTCCTGGTCAAGAGCCCTGATCCGATCACGAAGAGACTCGACGACGGCATCTTGGAGATGAGTCTCGAACTGGACCTCTTCGTGAACTGATGGTTCAAAAGCAACGCCATCGTTAAAAGCATTCGACACATGACGAGGCTCGTGGGGTTCAAGGTCGGGAAATTCGGCGACAGGGGCGAGGGGAATAGTTGACCTCGAGGCCTTCTTGCCCCGAAAGACCTCTGAGAAGCTTCGTCTCAACTTGGTAGACATGATTGAACTGTAGAAGAACAAAAGAAAAAACGGGAGGGGTAACCCGTCATATTTTTGCAGTCGTGAAAGAGAATCAGGCTGAGGCGCGCAGTTTCGTTTTTCCACAGCGGCAAGGCGACCGCATCCAAGACCGACCAAGTTCAGCCGTGGCTGCATAAGGCTCTGGAGAAAACTGGATTTACTGGCTAGGTTCGCAGACACATCATGTTGTCAGATGGAAACTAGTGGTTTGCTAGTGGTTTGCTGCAGCCTGTAATGGGGTGACAAGTCTTTCTGCCTGGGTACGTAGTTCGCCAGCCGACATGATCTAGACCCCGGTTTCAAGTGGTGGATGTTCCGGATTGCTCTATTGGGGCTGGTGTTTCGATGGCGCAAGGCAGATACTGTACATGTTGACAGGGGGGGTTGTCAGGCATTTGGATGGCTGTTTTTGCCTTGGCGTGGACGCCACCACCAAGCTGAAGGCTTGGGGGATAAGGCACACTTGGCAGCTGTTAACTATCACAGTTGCGGGATGAGACAAGTGGAATGCGAAAGGCGAAATAAATACCTATGACTTACAGAACCGTGTAAAGCCCTAACTGCATTCACTTGGGGCTTTAACACAACTGGAGCATATCCTGCAATATAGCCAGTTTATTCAATGATCGCGGTGTGCACCTGTCAATTGACTCTGCGACTATCGCTCTTTCAGCACACTATTTAAATATTATCCAACTATTTCTTATATGTCTTGGCATAGTATATATCCATGAATTAAACAAGAACATCTTCCGACACATCGCCTTAGTAAGTGTAGTGGAACCGCGGGTTGTGCTCTCCCAGCTCCTCGGCCTCCTCCTCAGTCAAACCCTGCACCCTGTGGTCCTCCTTACCAGCCATCTTTCGCTTGTTCTGGTGGCGAAAGAAGGCCCAGAACGATAGATAGATGACCGAAGACATGGCAATCAAGGCCATGGAGACTGCGTGTCCCTTGACGAAACGAGGGCCTTCATGGGTTTTGTACAACTGCACTGTGTTAGAAGCCGTTCTTCAGGTTCATAGAAGGGGAATGAAACATACGAATGGGGCTGGGATGCCAGCAGAGTTTCCGATCGTCAGCTGAAGTCCGGTTGCAACTGTGCGCTTTCCATATCGAGGGTTGTTGCTAGGAAGCCAAGCGAGAGGCAAACCAACGACAACGTACAAGCCCATAGCCGCGAGGAAACAACCAAAGTACTTGACACCTCCAGGAGCAGTGCTAACCAGAATAGCATATCCAGTCGTGCAAACAAGACCGAAAATCACAGTAAAGACTGCACGGCGTTGACTGCGGTCAGACATCCAAGCGACAACAATGTAGCTGATAGCCCCAAGCGCATAACAAGGGATCGTAAGAGCCTGGACCTGCGCAATACTCCAATCACCAAGACCACGGATAATAGTAGGCAAGAAAGTCGAGTAACCGTAGAGAATAACATCACCACCAAACTGACCAATGCAGAACAGCCAGATCTTCCAATCCTTCAGACCAGCATACACATCCTCCTTGTGCATCTGATCCGAAGACTTGGTGTGTCCAATCTGCTGTCGCATACGCAGATCGATAAGCTCTCGTTCGCTGATGGTAAGGTAATGAGCAGAATCAGGCGTGTCGGCCAACCAGAACAAGATGGATATGCCCAGGATTACAGTGGGAATGCCTTCAAGGATGATGATCCATCGCCACCCGCGTAGCCCAGCAACGCCATCCATGTGGCCGATTCCGTAAGCGAGGAGTCCACCCATTGATCCGGCTATGGCAGCTGACACGAAGAGGTAGCCGATTCGGAGGGCGTATTCGCGCTTTGTGTAGAACATGGTGAGGTAGATTGTTAGACCGGGGAATAGACCGCCTTCGAGGGCACCGAGGATGACGCGACAGGCTACCAAGCTCTTGTAGTCCTGTACAATGCCTGTCAAAGTGGCTACAATTCCCCAGGCAGTTGTGATGAAGGCGATCCAGCGCGACGGAGTGAATTTCTTGATGACCAAGTTCGAAGGCAGCTCTGAGAGAATGTACGTGACGAACAAAACCGAGACTGCGATTTGGTACTGGTCGCCAGTGAGACCGAGGTCTTCTTCCATGCCGTAAAGTCGAGCATTGCCAATGTTGACGCGATCCAAGAAACTGAGAAGGTAGAGAAGCATGACGGGAGGAACAATCCACCTGTCGAGCTTGCGAAGGAGAGCCTTTTCGGCCGCTGGGTCGATGTAGATGTCATCTTGAGCAGTACGCTGCTGCTCCTCAATCTCCTTGTCAGGAAGAGTATCAGAGAATGCTGCATCAGTCTTTGAAGCCATGATTGCAGAAGAGGAAGAAAAAAAAGGGTGATAGGAGGGTGTGGGAAAATGTCAAAACAGAGAGTCGGGTCATGGACCATTTATGGGCCTCGTTTACTCCGCAATACCCCGGATCTTGAAAAGATAGTGAGGGGGGGAATCTTTGTCTCTGGAGATATCACCAGATTATCCACGGTGACGCGCAGGGATAAGACCGGGATTGCTCCCGTGCTTTCTCGGGGACCTGCCTTGTCGGGTGTGGAGAGGGTCCGGTCCGTGAGGGGTTTGCCGGATGACATGAATCAGTAGCAACCGGTATTTTCTACGTTGCCGATCATGTCAAGGCAAGGGTTTGACGTCACTGGCTGAGTCTCACAAGGGTTTTCTCCGCCCAGTGGAATCCTTCTCGAAACTGGTCAGGTGTTGCGTTTCACGCGAGTCATTTAGACTACAAACCCTGGTAGATACGGGATACATCTCATAACAACCCCGATAACAAACATATGATTTCTGTATCTCGGACCCTTGTTTTGGTTCCCCATTGTTTAGATAGGCGATAGGTATAAGCGAGGATATCGGTAAACTTTGTGGCAACTTTGAACTTGCCGACCGATATTACCGTAGTATCATGTTACGTTATCGACTAGGCTATTTGTAGTAGGTATTCCGTAACTGGTTGATAGCCGGCCGATCAAGGAGCATAGTAGGACAGTGTAATTGCAGGGACAGCTTCATTTGCTTGTCAATCATTGCAGTCGTTGCGTACTATCGTCATCTGATTCAAGGGCTCTCTACGCTCCAAACTGAAACTGCTCTTCAATCTCAGAGGCAAAGTCTTTCCAGGTGCCGTTTTCTGAGAAGAGAGCATCTAACCACTGTACCTGGTTCCCATCTAAAAAGCTACCAAGAAGAGGATTACCGAGAACGTCGACGTTCGCATAGTTTATGATACCCAAATCTCCTCCTGCACTACTTGGCATGTTCATGGTCGCTTGAAAGGAATGCCTTGGATCTATCGCTGCAGCTGGTGTCGCATCCGCTTGGCCAGCAAGCGGAGGCTTCTCGATGCACACGGGGTCTAATCGACCAGAGGCTCTCAAGTTCGAGACACCTGCCTGGATTTGTGATAGTCTCTCGCAGAAATCGACAGCAGGAATGTTCCCGTCGGTCTTTAACGATCGAAGCACGCTCAACAGGGTCTCAAGATGATCCGAGTTGACAGCCGTTGGCTTCATGACAGCTGACATGATCAAAATCATGGCTGCTGAAAAGATATGATGTGCATCCCAATATCCAAAAGTCGCCATTGAACCATCAAGAAAGAGGCCTTCAACGATCCGACTTGATGCTTGTGCCGCATTCACACAACTCTCTGCCAAAGCCAAGGTGATGGACGAGACAGTTTGACGTGGAGGTACATCCTCTCGCACCTTGGAGCCCAATTGGAACTGCATCTTGAAGAGATGTAGAAGGACAGGACGGGTTGTTTGGATGATGCATTGGTTGTACGCAAGGTGCAAGCTTGCAACAGGTCGAGGAGTGCCTCGTTCTTTTATTCGCATTTCAGGCGGCAGTTCGTCGTTCCATGCTCGAAGTTGCTTGAGAATTCCGTGTACTTGGTGGATATAGAGCCCGTTCGTAGCTTTCGGTATGCCGTAGATATGTGTCACTGGGCGAACCAAATCAGTATGAGTAAACAAGTAGGATGGACAACTCACAGATATTTCCGATGATTCGTGCGAGCTTGATGTTTATAATGAGGTTCTGAGGATCTAGAAATTCT
Organism: Fusarium euwallaceae; assembly: GCA_002168265.2. NCBI lineage: Eukaryota > Fungi > Ascomycota > Sordariomycetes > Hypocreales > Nectriaceae > Fusarium > Fusarium euwallaceae. The sequence continues at coordinate 1,223,283 of NHTE02000026.1, forward strand.
GCCATCTCTTCCCTTGTCAGACCGTCCATACTTGGCATCTCGACGTCAATATCTTCGTCTCTGACCGTGATGGGTTGGCCAAGTTTGGAGGCCGAAAATCGGTCAAAGAAGTAAAGGACCCACCACGTCCGCCTTCGACTTTCTCGTTCGACCGGTGTTAGAGTTGTATGTCTTGAGGCGGACCTGTGCATGCCTAGACTCTGAGCAAGCCTCATGGCGATGCCACTGTAGCAGTATGCAGTTCTGATTCGACCGAGAATATTGGACGCCCATGCCTGATTGCCTATTAGCAAGGTAGCAATTATCGGACTCTTTCTCTTACCAGTAGTGTCAAAACCTCGACCTGCATCAAGGAGGGCTCCTCGTAGGCGTCTTGGTTCTCCTGAAGCAAGTTCACTGCCCGCACATAATAGTCTGTGCCGGGGACTCTGTTGTTATCACCGACACCTCTTCTATGAGTATAGATCTCCCCCAGGGCCATCAGAGCGTAGAACTTGCATAGCCATAGTGTGGATGGCATTAACTCCCGTCGGTAGACAGCATCAATCTCTCTCATGAACGTGACTTCTAAGAAGAGTGGATGGTAATTGCCAATGAAGCGTCGAGCAACGTTCAAGAGTAGCTTGACGTGCATCCGCTCAGGAAACTCGGGGCCTTCTTCAGCAGACATTTGGCCATGTGTATTCAGACGATAGTAGTTGGATAGGCCGGCCGTGGACGGTGTATATGTGTCATCAAGACACGACATGAGTCGGTTACTAAAGGCAGCACATGATGCTTCCCCGATGAAGCCTGGCTCTGATGAGCGTTCGTGAACAGGCTTTTCTGGTTGACGATCGAATAGGGGGTTGAATAGGTTGCTCTCCTCTTTGGAGAGTGACGGGGGCTCGTCCTCGGTCTCGTTATCATCGAAGGGGGTGTTGAAGCTCCGCTCGCTCTCTGGTGTTGGGTTCTGGGTGACTGCACGTAATCGTTTGCTGTCCGCCTCGAGCTTCTTTAGGTAGCTACAGGAGGTATTCGAATAAGTCCATGGAGTTTGAAGCATTCCTAGAGCACACACCTTTCGGAGATTGTAACCTTTCGCTCCCTGGCAGGAAATTGACACTCGTTAACCCTGCCGGTACTCACGCACGACTGACACGGCTGGGTCCCTGAGCATTTGATCTTTTGAGTATGACATCTATGGCATCTGCATCGAATCTCAGTTAGAATATCTTGTACGTAACTGGCGAGAAGTGGGCAACTCACGCTGCCAACAGTCTTCTTGGTCGTCTGGTGGTCTGAACGCTCATCCTGGAATGCGTAACAAACTGGGGTGGATTCCGTTCGTATGCCTGGTCAACCCACAGGTTATGGAACAGGACTCGGTCTTCCGGAGAATGCGGGTCCGACGCTGTCTTGAGTCTGGGGTAATCGGCCTGGCTTCGAGTCGAGTTGCCGGTTGGTGAGCTTAGAGAGCCGAGGACGGAGGTGGAGACGTCGGCAAGTGTCACGTTACCGAGTGGGTCTAACGGCAACCTCAACTTTGCCGATTACTCAGCTTTGAATTGGCCAATGCCGTTTGCGGGAGACCAAGCCAAGGATCGCATCACGGAGTTCCCCCACAACATTGAGGCTTCATCATTGCGCCGAGGGTTGATATAATACACCATGGAGGCGTACAAGGTCCAGATAATCCTAAAACTTCTTTTCTACCCTAGTCATTCTCCCCCACCCTAGACCTCTTTGTCCTACTCTTCCTCCTCCACGTCCTTTCACAATGGCAACTCAAGGCATTCGCATCGCCATCGACCGTGGTGGTACCTTTACAGATGCCTGGGCAGAGGTTCCTGGGAGAAGCGAACACATCGTTTTCAAGATCCTATCAGTATGTCCAGATGAGTACGACGACGCGCCGACAGAATGCATCAGACAAATTCTCGAGATTGCCTTGGAAAAGTCTATACCCAAGGGATCCTTGCTAGATCTCGAACCCATCGAGTCGATTCGCATGGGAACAACAGTCGCCACAAATGCTCTCTTGGAAAGAAAGGGAGATCGAGTCGCTTTCCTTGCTACAAAGGGCTTCCGAGATATCCTCCTTATCGGAAACCAGACCAGACCAGACCTATTCGACCTTGCTGTCCGAAGATTAGAGCAACTCTACGAGACAGTGGTTGAGATTGATGAGCGTGTCACAATTGAGGGTGCTAGCGAAGCACCCGAAACTGCACCAATCGATGTTGCATCAGATTCAGCCCTTGTCATGGGCCAGACCGGAGAAGTTGTCAGGATCATGAAGAAGCCAGATCTCGCCGCTGTGCGAGCCGATCTTGAGAAGCTCAAGGATCAAGGCTTCAAGAACGTTGCCATCGGTCTCATGCACTCATACACCTACCCTGAGCATGAACTCCAGGTCAAGAAACTCGCAGAAGAGATGGGCTTCAAGGTCTCGGCCTCTTCTGTTCTCCAGTCCATGGCCAAGTATGTGCCTCGAAGTCAATCTGCCGTTGCAGATGCGTATCTGACACCCATGACCATGGCCTATCTTGATGGCTTCCGCAAGAACTTCAAGGGTCAGTTAGAGGATGAGAGCGCGAACAAGCTTCTTATCTGCCAGTCTGATGGTGGCTTGACGAGTTGGTCCAAGTTTACTGGTTTGAGAGGTGTCTTGAGTGGTCCTGCTGGAGGTGTTGTCGGTTTGTCGAGGACATGCTACGATGACGCCGATGGCACGCCAGTTCTTGGCTTTGATATGGTATGTGAAGCCCTCCATTCACAGCTTTTCTTTCTTGGTTCTAATCATTTTTCAGGGCGGTACAAGCACAGACGTTGCCAGATACTCCGGTGCCCTCGAGCACATCTTTGAGAGCACCATTGCCGAAGTCACGATCCAAACTCCTCAACTCGATATCAACACTGTTGCTGCTGGTGGCGGTTCCATCCTGGCTTGGGAGGGTGGTCTCCTCAAGGTCGGCCCTAGTAGTGCCGGTGCGAACCCAGGACCTGCATGCTACGGAAGAGGAGGCCCCTTGACCGTCACCGACGCCAACTTCCTCCTCGGTCGAATCATCCCCGACTTCTTCCCCCGACGACTAGATCTCGACATTGTCAAGTCCAAGTTTGCCGCTCTTACAGACATTGTCAACCTTGAGAAGGATGGCGGTGAGCCCTTCACCCCAGAGACATTGGCTCTTGGCTTCCTCGCTATTGCGAATGCTACCATGACTCGACCTATCCGGACACTGAGCGAAGGCCGTGGATATGGAGCGGCGAGCCACAACCTGGGCTGCTTTGGTGGTGCTGGTGGACAGCATGCCGTCTTTATCGCCCGTGATCTCGGTATCAAGCGAGCCATCATTCCCTGCTACTCCAGTATCCTGTCCGCGTACGGCATGGCCCTGGCCGATGTCGTGGTTGAGAACCAAGAACCTGCCGCCATCACCTTCTCCGAGGAAGTTGTGCCTGAGATCAAGGCTAGACTCGAGGCGCTTTCCTCTCAGGGAGCGAAGGGCCTTGTGTCTCAAGGGTTTGACGCCAAGTCAACCGAGCACGAGTACTTCCTCAACATGAGATACAAGGGAAGTGACACATCTCTGATGATCCCCGTTTCTTCCTGCGTGGAAGATGCCGGCCAAGCTTTTACTGCCAGACATACGCAAGAGTTTGGTTTCTCTCAGTCCCGAGACATCTTGATCGATGATGTTCGTGTCCGAAGTGTGGGCAAGTCTCGCGTGCTCAACATCTCCAGCCCATTCGCAGAGCTCAAGAAGTACAACTCTGATGGCTTGACTCCTGTGCCCACACCTATCTTCTCCCGGAAGATTTTCTTCGAGAAGCATGGCTGGACCCAGACAAGTGTTTATGAGCTCAAGTCGATCAGCCCTGGTGTTCACATTACTGGTCCTGCTATGATCATCGATAAGACGCAGACTATCGTTGTCGATCACCTAAGCAAGGCTGTTGTCCTTCCTGAGCATGTTGTTCTTGAGGTCGACAAGGCCGAGCAGCAAAGTGTGACTACTCAGACCGTTGATCCCGTGCAGCTCAGCGTGTTTGGCCATCGCTTCATGACGGTTGCGGAGCAGATGGGGCACACGATGGAAAAGACATCGATCTCAGTCAACATTAAGGAGCGACTAGATTACTCGTGTGCCATCTTCTCAGCAGATGGGGGTCTCGTTGCCAATGCCCCTCATGTTCCCAGTCACCTTGGATCTATGAGCACTGCTATCGCCTACCAAGCACAGCGATACAAGGCTGGTGAGCTGAAGCCAGGTGATGTCATCATCAGCAACCATCCCACAGCTGGCGGCACACATCTTCCAGATATCACTACCATCACTCCCGTCTTTGATGATGAGGAGAACCCCAAGGAGATCATCTTCTTTGTCGCTAACCGTGGTCACCATGCCGATATCGGCGGTATCGTTCCCGGTTCCATGCCACCAAACTCCACTGAGCTGTGGCAGGAGGGCGCCGCCATTGAGTCGTTCAAGATGATTGACCAGGGCGTGTTTGATGAGGCTGGACTCATCAAGCGTCTTTACGATGAGCCTGCTTCCTACCCCGGCTGCAGTGGAACACGTACTCTGAACGAGAACATTGCCGATCTCAAGGCCGCTGTCGCTTCCAACCAAAAGGGTATTGAGCTGATCCGGTCTCTGATCAAGGAGTTCACCTGGCCTGTTGTGCAGCTTTACATGCATGCCATTCAGGACAATGCTGCCCAGTCGGTCCGTGATCTGCTCAAGCAGTTCGCCGTAAAGCATGAGGGTGGTGTTCTTGAGGCGACAGAGTACAACGATGATGGCATTCCGTTCAAGCTCAAGGTCACCATCGACAAGGATACTGGCGAGGCTATTTTCGACTTTACTGGTACAGGACCTGAGCATTCGGGTAACCTCAACGCTCCTCCTACTTGCTCGTACTCCGTCATCATGGTAAGTTTCGCTTCACTGTCTTAAGGCTATTGGTCGCTAACACTTTTGACAGTACTGCCTTCGATCTATGATCTCTACAGATATCCCTCTCAACCAAGGCTGCCTTAAGCCTATCAAGGTTGTCTGTCCCGAGAACACCATCCTGTCGCCCTCACCCACCGCGGGAACTGTCGGTTGCACGACCGAGACATCTCAGAAGGTCGCCGATCTCGTCCTCCGCGCCTTCAACGCTGCAGCTGCCTCTCAAGGTACCATGAACAACCTCAGCTTCGGCTGCGGTGGCACCGACCCCGTCACTGGGGAGGTGACTAAGGGTTTCGGATACTACGAGACCATCTGTGGTGGTGCTGGAGCTGGTCAAGGCTGGCATGGTGCAAGTGCCGTTCACACACACATGACCAACACACGCATCACAGATCCAGAGATCTTAGAGAAGCGATATCCCGTGATTCTCCACGAGTTCTCAATCCGCAAGGGAAGCGGCGGTGCTGGTCAGTGGCGAGGTGGTGATGGATGCATTCGGGATATGGAATTCCGCATGCCCCTTCAAGTTTCCGTCCTCACAGATCGAAGAGTCACCGCACCATACGGACTCGAAGGTGGAGAGGATGGCCAACGAGGCCAGAACATCTGGGTCCGCAAGGATCCTGTCACCGGCACGACAAGACAGGTTTCGCTTGGACCGCGGAAGACGTCACATTTCGGAGTTGGAGATCGTGTCATTATCATGACGCCTGGAGGAGGTGGTTTTGGTCCTGTGCCGTCAAAGAATGGCGTCAAGGCACCTCAATCGTTGGGTACTGGCTTTGAGATGAAGGAGCGGGATGCGAGGTCTTTGTTGACGAATGGGTCTTTGGGTGTGAGGCATAGCATTGCCACTGGTAATTAGTTATTAAGTAAATTGCCCTATTGCATGAACTAAATTAGTTAAATGTGTTAAATCAGTTGCCTCAAAATATCTGGAGCCTATTTTATGATTACTTGTGAAATTGCAAACGCAAGCTAATAGAGAAGTAGTTCAGCACTTCTAGGCTCCATCTTATCTATCGGTTGTCCCGACTTCAACTATAATAAAGAGCACATTTCCAACACATCATAGCATCATCTCCCAATGCTAACACAGCACTTATAGGCTCGACTCCCTATATCCCTCCCTCCCTGTATTCCTCGAATGCAAGAACTCCTTGTGCGAATATGACTGGCATTCTCGCGTCAATGACCCGCAGAGTCTCATCACAGTTGGGGACTGTTCACCTGTTTACCTACCGACGCAAGGTCGATGAGGAGTGTGTGATTTCAACCACATTCATCTACCCCCCATTTAATATAATTAAGAAAGAATAGTCATAAAATAATCCTCTAGGAAAATATATAATTTATAAAACTCATTATAAAACTCTATATATTTTTAGAAGAGCTTCTTAGAGGGTTATTACTCGCCTACCCTAAACTATTGCGAGGAGTCGAGGAGTTACTGTTAAACCGACCACAAGGCCAAAAACATAGGCGCGCCACTAGTTAGTGACCTCTTAGGTATCTCGGTCTATATGTCCGGTTCAACAGTTACGTTCATCAAATTGGTTTGGCGGGGAAAACGAGGAGAAATTCGTAACCCTCAGGCAGATTTCCCAGTGGCCAACGATCGTGACTCATGGCGATGTTCAGCGCATCATCAGGTTCCTCGTGGTCGACAAAGAATTTGGTGTCGGCGCCAGAAACAAGAGACTCTGAATCACTGCCGAATAGAGAGCCCTTGATAACGGCAGTTGCGACATACTCGATCGGCGAGGCCTTTAATATCTCTTGCGCGTGTTGACGAGTAAAGTCAAGAGGTGGGTTCATGATGGACTCTGTTAGGCGTCATTAACATCTGTGTTTAAGTTGAGCGAGTTCACTTACCGCCAAAACTGGTGGCCGCCGCCATACATGCGAATGAGTGCGAACTCAAGATGCCATTTACGTCGTCAGACTCGACCCTGGCCAGTCGTAGCAAAGCGGTCGCGATGCCTTGGTTACGATATTCCCTATGAACCACCAGCTGCGTCACCCAACAAACACGATTCCCATCCCAGTCCCATCGACATGTGATAGCATGGCCCACAAGCCGACCCTCTGAAAGGGCTCTGGTGTAGTAGCAGTCGGCATGCTCAGGTAAGTACTGATCTTGCAGCCGCTTCGGGGTGACCCTGACACGCTTCCCTGTAGTAAAGATTAGGAGGTTGGCCTTGGAAGGATGTGGGGCATGAAAGCTTACCAGACAGTTTTGCGCCATTGCCCCAGATGCCGTAGTGCTCACTGAACAGCGTGGCAGCGGCATGTAGCATCTCGTTCGTCACATCCTTTTGGGGGAAGGTTTGGAATGAGAGAGACATTTTGATAGGATTCTTTCTTACCAAGACGAAGACTTTTGAGGAGCAAGTGAGCAAACACACAGAAAGAGATGGAGGAGACGGGGTGTTGTGGAAGAGTCACGTCTTGGGAGAATTTAAACATTTTCGCAAGGCGTAACCGTGCATGCCGCCTCTCCCAACACATTTTATGCAAGACGCACGTGTTCATTTAAGCTAGGCGGGGCTTTGCTTTTAATAGATGCAGTCTATTTGAGCAAGAAAAAAAATAGAAAGGCTTAATGTTTTTTCCTAAGGATATTATATTTATCATATAAGATTACCTTTGTTGAAGGTAAAGCTTCCATGAAATTCGATATCTAAAACCCTGTTGTCGGCTTCGCTCCTTGGCTCGGTGTGGACGGTGACCAACCAGCTGTCGCCGTTAGCCGGCTGTGAGGCGGCCGTGAAGTTGACTTGCAGCGAGAGCCTGATCCGCGACCGCGAAAGCTCTTCTTCTTATTTCTCCCTCTCTTGGTGTATGGGCACTAGCTGTCGTCAGCATGTCTCGATGGCATGCTTCTTGGTGTGACTCGCCTCAAGTCATTGTCGAGAAGGATCTCCCATCTTGCAAGGCCTGCGGGGCGGTGCCGGACCTAGAGTCGCTCGCTGCCGCACAACGGCGCCTCAGCACTTTCCCACCAATTCCACCCGATGAGCCCGTAGGGGAATTTGGTCTTTATTGGCCTCCTGATGTTCCATACGAGCGGCATCGGACTGATCGGCGCCATGAGGGTAAGTACAGGCGAGGAATGTGAGGATGGAGACGCAGAAGCTGACACTCACATTTAATCACGCAAGAACGTCAGCCTGGCGAACATAAGGAGTCCAAGCCCTTCAGACCGTCACCGATATACAAACGACGCCTAGCCCCTGATGAGATTCGTCTCCTACGTCTTGACCGGGCCACGACACCTTCATATCCATTGCATGTAAATCTAGAGATTCATGATCAAGGTCAATGCCCCATATACGAGACAGTCTCCTACACATAGGGTGGAGAAGATAATAATAACTCCAAGAGCCGCCCTATTTTTGTTGGCCTCTACTGGGATATTCTGTTCCAGACAAAGAACTGCTGGGATATGGTGCAGTTCCTTCGTCCTTGGGGCGGAGAGAAGAGGGTATAGGTCGATGCCATCTGTATTAACCAGGGAGATGACGATGAGCGCAACGCACAGGTTTCAAAGATAGCGAGCATCTATCTTGGAAGTCGTCGTGTTACCGTGTACCTTGGGAAAGATCTGGTTCATCTGACGCGGCCTGACGAGTATCCAGAAAGACACAGGTTGGAGGATACAGTTCTGCCGCACGCCGACAATGGCCAGGCCGAGGAAGCCGGCTTCTACAAGTTACTGGGTAGGAGGTACTTTGGGCGTATCTGGATCATCCAGGAGCTTATTCTCCCCAAACAAGTCGTCATTCCAGTGGAAGACGGTGAATGGTGGGCAGACCGCCTCACTGGCTCCTCGCTTCCCTCTTGGCTGCTGAAGAACTCACCAGTACCATGGATCGAAAACATTGCTCAAGGTGGCCTTACCGGTAAGGACATCTACGAACTGGTCAGAGCTACATGGAGCTCCAAGGCATCAGACCCACGAGACCGAGTGTTTGGCGTCCTGGCTCTTCAGAAAAGCAGCGCCCTTCAACCAGACTACTCTTTGTCATGCCTCCACGTCTTCATGGGACTATTCGCCCACTCTCTGATCACGCTGAAGCACCTCGAAGTTCTCTCCAGCGCATCAGGCCTCTCCACACCTGACGGCTTTCCGTCCTGGATACCGGACTGGAAGAGTTCCGCCTTTCAGTCGACTCGTTCGGTACTTAGTGACAAAGATGCATCAGCAGACCTCTTTCGATTCTGGAAAAGGAAGAATATATTGGCGCCGCCAATGCGTACAACTCAAGCTGAAGAATTTACCAACGATACAAAGGTGATCGTTCAATTCACTACTGAATGGAAGCGTGCGAAGAACGACGGCGAGCTGGATAGGGATAGACGGATTCGCGATATTGAATGGGCGCAGGAGGTCCCAAGTAAACATTTCATCAAAATGTTAACGGAGCAGGAGATACATATGCTAAAACAACGGCCTTGGCACCGAAAAGCTACAGTCGACTCCGACACTGGAAACTTGAAGATCAACTTGACTCATCTCGTCGTCTTCTCCTCCAATCCTATCAAGGTGGAAAAGAAGGACGCCATATCCCTCTTCGAAGTAGAAGCCATTGGGGCAGATGCTTCCATGTATCTGGCCAGCGATGTGCCTCTCGACCAACTCATCAAACCGGGCAAGGATCATCTTTTCCTCCTCGACGACGGGAGTGAGACATCCTTTATCTTTCTCATCCTGAGAGACGCCGGAAAAAAGGGGGTCTTGCCAATGTTCAAACTCATAGGTTGCTGCTACCAACTTTACTTTCATGCCTATGCCGAGATCTGGTTTCGGGAATCTGTTGGATTTCTCTACGATTCAGACACAGATGAAAGTCGAGAGCGTGTCATCATAGGGGCTACACGACGAGGGGACGATAAATTGTTTGTTCATGACCTTCGGAATCGGAAAATGAGCACGCGTGGCGAACCTTGGATCAAGCAGTCCATCTTGAAGCGTCAGGACAAGCCACTCATGGATGCCCTATTGATCGCCGTCCAAGGTCAATATCCCATCTCGGCCACCTGCCTTGGTCTTCTCAACGAGCAGAGAGGTACTGTACCAGCAGCTTTCCTCAAAGCTTACAGCAGCTGCATCGACGAACGTTTCCACCCGGTTGTAAGCGGAGATCACATCGAGCTTACAATCCAACCCGAAGACTGGGACGAAATCGGAAAGTCGCCGTCTTCTCCAGAAACTTTCCGATTCTACAATGAAATGAGGTATAGCACAAAAGAGGAGTGGAAAAGCTCGCGAAGACTCCGGTTCCCCTTTATCAGAAAGGGGGGCCGACCAATTCATCTTCGAGCTTCAAAAGTGGAGCTTATGGGCGCGGTGGAGAAGACGGCGTCGTTTTGTGCGTTTAAATCTTTGGACGAGACGGAGCGGGCTGAGTTGGAAGATGTGTTGTTGAGGTGGGAGCTGGGGATGGGAAAGGAGGTGCTTCGGCCGAACTGGCCGTATGATATTGTGGAAGGGTTTGACATGAATGGGACTATGATGACTGTTTGTATTATGTAGAAGTAGACTTTACTATGTTAGCATTGAGATATGATGCTATGAGGTGTTGGAAATGTGTTCTTTATTTTAGTTGAAGCCCGGCCCTCGATGGGATAACTGAGCCGGGGGACCGATCTCGTGAGGCTTTAACCAATCATACATGTGACTAAGAGACCACTAAACAAAATACCCAAAAGTAGGGGGGCACCGTTCTTGCGATACGGGAACCAAAGGTAGGTTCTTATAGCTGTATCACAGTAGGTGTCAATACACTAAACAAACATGATACATACAGTATTCCTACCGCCGGTACCTGCCAAATGCATACCCATGCCCTATCCACAGTGCCGTCACCAGTGTCGAAAGGCAACTCACAACGAGTATCCATTTTATCAAGTCTCGAGTTATTGTTAGATACCCATCCGCATCATCATGGCCCATGTTACTCGAGCGGATATTCTCTGCCGAAACAACTTCCACAGCAACCGGAACAGCCATCGCAGCCGAGCTTGCTATCCAGGATAAACAACTCAAGTGATTGGTCATCGCATCCACTGTTGGAGGACCAAAGCCAAAGAAGAAGAGGAGGCAAGTGAGTGTTATCCCCAAGTCGATAATGCCGGTAAGTACGGGCATCCAAGGGACGAATATTAACCTCGTAGAATTGTCAATTTTGTGGTATGAAGCCTTGTTCTTGTCTTTACTTACCAGTTAACTCCCGTGTTGAGGCGCAGTCGTAGCGCAAGACTAATTGCAATTCCACCCTGGGCAAACAGAAGAACTATCCATCTTCGTCATCAGGTATCCCGACTTAAACTATAATAAAGAATATATTTCTAATATATTATAATATTATATCCTAATACTAATATAATAGCCTTTTTTTAAGCCTTATAGCTACTTATAGCTCATAAGAGTTAAAGACTTATAGACTACTTATCTATATAGGTATTTAATTATTAGCCTTTATATAAGAAATAAAAGAAAATTATTATTTCTTACCTTATTAATTATAATCCTTAAATAATATATCTTTTAATATAATACTAAAAATTATAATTAATTAATATTATAATTATAATAAAAGATAAGGTAATAAAGTCTAATAAAACTTAGCCCTACTTAAAACTAGCTTATCTTAAGGCTTAAAGGGATATAAGTTAAATATTATTAATTTAACTCTTATTAAAGCTATAAAT
>NHTE02000261.1:0-80584 GCA_002168265.2 Fusarium euwallaceae
TGCAGAAATAGCACATCTGGCTATTCCAAACATTCTACTGCTCTTCTTTAGTCTTCATCAAAGCATCCATCTGCGTCACACTCCTTCGAATCGCAGTCGTCAAAACCCACCGTATTATTACATGGGTTACGCTTGCTGCCTCATGCATCTCCACCATCATTGTCATTATTGGACTTTTTGCCATGTGCCGTCCTGTCCAAGCAAACTGGGACAAATCCGCAGGAACATGCTCTCCTCCCATCGTCATCACGAGTCTGAGTTATCTGGTGTCCGCCGCGGCTGTGGCTACGGATTGGATATGCGCCATCTTGCCTGGTTTTATGCTCTATAAAGCTCAGATGAAGATGGCGACCAAGGTTTCGATCAGTATTATCCTCGGGTTGGGTGTCCTGTAAGGCCGTTCTTCCTGGATTAGGGCGTTGAAGATTTACTGACTTGATGTTGAATTAGGGCATCCATTGCCACCATCGTGAGGCTTCCATATATCAAGTTTTACGCTGACCCCAAAGACTATCCATGTAAGTTCTGCGTCTTGGGCCAACATACCTCGACTGACCTGGAATACTCAGATAATGTTGGAAATATTGCGCTATGGTCTGTCTTTGAGTCAGGAACGGGTATTATCGCAGGCTCGCTACCCTCTTTGCGGCGACTTTTGAAGAACTGGGTCAACTTTGACTCATCCCATGGACACTCATCATCCAACGTCACACCATTTACAGGGGCGGGAAAGTCGACTGTGACGAGCAAGGTTGGAGTATCGACAGGACGGCGGCACAAGAGCATTATCCCCAACGTAAAATCAGATAGGGACTGGGAACAGTTGGATGATGCCTCATCAAGTCGGAAGATTTACGTTACGGTCGACATGGAGATGCAATCTCTGGAACGGCCGGCGACGTCTTCGAGGTCAAGGACATCCCTTTCTGAAGTATAGACGCCCATACAGAAGGGTTGCACATGGGTAGTTGTCTTCTTGGGGGAAACTGTATACATATCTACGACTAAGGGTTCTACTACAACTCCAATTTAAATAGAATATTATTAATAAGAAAAATGTCTATTGCTAATGTACATGAGAAGAAAGCGTAGTAGATAAGTAATCGCATCAAGTGTTGCCCGACTTTGCTTAGCCCCGCGGATTCCGCGTGACTCTAGCTCTAAGCGAGCCAGGATGAGCGACATTTTCACATATCTCAGACCCAGCGATATCGTGGGTTCGTTAGATAGCGTCGTTGATAAGTCGGGGTAGCATCCATCTAGTGGGCCATCAGTGTAACCTAAACCACCTTGTTTTCATTACACACCGCTATCTCTGGTCAATGCACCAGTTGTCGCGTTGAATAACTCTAAATGAAATTAGTGGGATGGTATTGTAGCTGATGAGTTTATAATTCGCATAACTTAAAGATATATAAGTTCTAGACCTATGTTGGATGCCAGTATTACGCATGTCATCTTCTATATTCTTGCTTCTTAAAAAACCTCAACCCCCACCCGTTCGCAGTTTAGACTATACTAGCATGCGTCCTCTCGTGACTGCGGAGTTTGATAAACAAGGTCCTTCCTAATGGAGTAAAGATACGAGCCCATCGTGCAAGGCGGCCATGACACTCGGCAATAACACTCGGCAACGGCTCAAGCTAGTTTTCCGTCCCTACCTAGGGAGGACTCGATTGATATTTCTCCGGGCATCAAGTATAAAGGGAAGGTAATCGCGTGCAATTGGTTGTTAGGTAGGTTACTCTCAGAGTCCGCCAACTTTCAAGTCATCACCGAGGATAGGACTGCTTCTACCATGACGTTCTACAAGGGAGCACTCTTTGCCCTGGCTGTTTGCCAGTCTGCTATAGCTGCTGCCATTGGGCGCCGTGCTGACGACGGCTCTACTACCTACTTGAAAGACGTATCCAAGTACGTCGACTCGATTAATCCGGAACTTTGGCCCATCAACAAGGAGATCCACGACAACCCTGAACTTCAGTACGAGGAGGTCAAGGCTCACAAGATCCTGACCGATTTCATGGCCGACCAGGACGGCTGGAAGGTCACGCGCTCGGCTTACAACATTAGTACAGCCTTTGTTGCTGTGTATGAAGGCGATGGTGATGGACCGGTTGTTTCCTTCAATGCCGAATATGGTAAGCAGACTAACTCCCTCAGACACGCTTGGGTAGCTCACAGTCGACTATAGATGCTCTTGTTGACCTCGGGCATGCTTGTGGCCACAACCTCATCGCTATGGCCTCTGTATCCGGCGCTCTCGCAACAGCTGAGATCATGCGAAAGGAGAAGCTAGGCGGCAAGGTCGTTCTCTTTGGTACACCCGCCGAGGAAGGTAGGCAGACACTTCAATCGGAGAAGATACAGTGTTGAGAAGCTGACACTCCATTAATAGGTGGTGGCGGTAAGATCAAGCTGCTGGATGCAGGCGCCTATGATGACTATAAGGTTGATATCAGCCTCATCTCGCACCCCGGTAACGGAGGTGACACTGCTTGGATGACAACCACCGCCATCACCAGGTTTGAGATTGAGTACACTGGCAAGGAAGCCCACGCCGCCGCTTCCCCCTGGGAAGGCATCAACGCCCAAGATGCCATAGTCCTTGCATACGACGGACTAGCCATGCTACGCCAGCAGACGCGCAGGGACGAGATCATCCAGGGATACATCAAGTCCGGCGGGAGCCGCTACAACGTCATCTCGGCCAAGTCAACCGGAATGTGGGCGCTTCGAGCCAACAAGGTCGAAGCCCTGTCCGACTTGACTGAGCGTGTGCACCAGTGCTTCAAGGGCGCCGCCGTCGCCACCGGAACAAAGCTCAACTTCACCAAGCTCCCATATGGCTACACCGAAATGAGAACGAACGATGTTCTGGCTCGCTCGTACTCAACCTGGTTCGCCAAGCTCGGCGGAGAACCCTTGGAGGAGGAAAAGGCAAAGGCAATCCAGGGCTCAGCGAGTACCGACCAGGGAAACATCAGCCACGAGTTTCCTTCAATCAGCGCTGGTTTTGGGATTCATTATGACAATGGCACTTCGCCAGCGACCGGGCCTCATACTCCTGAGTTTGAGATCGTGGCTGGGACTAGACGCGCCTTTAACGAGTCTCTTGCGGTGGGTAAGAGTTTGGCTGGAGTTGCGTTGGATGTTTTGACGGTTGATGGGTATTTGGATAAGGTGAAGGAGAACTTTAAGAAGACGGGGAAGTCTAGCTCTGATAGCTGAGTTCTTTGATACCGGAAGGTTTCGAATATTACGAGTAACGATGTCGATGTCATGCGTTTAGCTTGGGCTAATGATTTTCAAACACCTGTTTATTCTAAAGATACGAGATGATGCATGGTTACTCAGGCTTTCGGCCATAAACAACCCGCTGGCGATAAAAAGGATGAAACCTGCCCGAGCGGATCTCACGGCGAAGCTGGGCGCAATACGTCGAGACCTCCTCCTTGGACCAACCGAGAACCATGTTGGCCATGAAAAGCACATAACCCTCGTAGTCTTGCTCGAGAGCAGCCTGAGCAAACTGGCCAATCTCTTTGAGGCGAGGGTCCCCAGCCCAGCCGCCGATAGGTGCCTATATCAAAGTGAGTGTTTAATCCCAATGTGATGGAAGGTTGCTGGCTTGTGGGTAGCTTACTTTGAAGTCCCAGGTCTGGACATCCACAAAGCCGGCCTCTTCCATGCCCTTCTTCTGGAGATCCTTATCAAGAATCTCAAACGTGCGGTTCAACTTCTTCCCTCCCTCGATAAAGAATTTCCCCCACTCATTAATAGCGCACGTCTCAGTGACACTTCCATCATCACTTTCCATACGAGGGGAAGCTTCATAGCTCTCAACCCAACCACCAGGCTTACAAACTCTAAAGGCTTCCTTGAACAGGGCGGACCAGTCACTAATGCTGCCATAGAGATAGCGCATGTGTACATAATCAAAAGATTCCGGATCGAATGTCCATTCTTGGGTACAATCTTCAATCTCGCTGCTTCTGTCAGTTTGAACTAGCAAGGTTAGAACTCGATGCTCACAATTTCAGGTTTGTAGGAATCCAAGTGGGCTGGATTGGTGAGATATCGGTTCCGATCACCTCGGCGTTGGGATACTGGTCGGCGAAATCACTTACTTGGTCAGTGATGGCCGGTGGGAGCGATAGGAGGTCTTACATGGCCCATATTCCTGTGATATTATTAGCGCTAGCTACTGGCGAAGTTTGGGGTAGACCTCTTACCAGTGCCAGTTCCAATATCGACGACTTTCTAAGGACGCGTCAGTAACAGCGAGCATTTCAGGGCTAAACGCACTTTGATGTCATCCTTTAGCGGAGCAAGGTGAAGCTTGCCGTTGAGGGAGAGGGAGAGAAGGTGATGACTTGACTTGTTAACTAGTTTGTTTATTCACCACAAACGCAGACCTACTTGATATCCATCGACTCATTATGGTGCTCATCATTTGGGGTCCTGAAAGGTTTTAGCCACTGAGAATGATACCTGCCAAGAGCCTACCAGTATTGGGCATTTCCCCTCTCGGAATGATAAGTTCTCCCATGGATGGTCCGGTAGTGAAGGATGCTGGACGAGATTGACTCAGTTGAGCTCGCGACATCATCTTCCACCGACGCATCCCCGTCTGAGGTATCCTTATGTCTAGTTAGGATATGAAATGATTGGGAAGATGGTTCAACGTACCCCCGCTCTCAAGCTAGCCCAGTGCTGAGCATGGTGGAAGTCTGCAGGAGCCTTGGCAGGGGTGATGTTTTCGACTGAAGGAGTTGCCATGGTGATGGTATAAATTAGTGTAGAGCCTACGAGGAAGTTGAATGTGAATAGCTAAGGGAGCGTCGTAATCTCTAGATGTTCAACTATTACCGCAAGTGCGGAGTCATGGGATGCAGCCATTTGCACCCCGGCAATCTCCACCTCGATAGCATTGCAACCTCGTTATATATCCCTGCCCAAGGGAATATGCAGATATTTTTCTGAAATGCATTATCCCGCTATCAATGGTACCATGGGGCGGTATCCCAGTAGAGTTCTAAATGTCATGTCTTTGTCAGTGATAAAAGATAAGCCCGACTTCACTACCAACTTAGATATGCCTCCGAGAGATGCTGGAATCTGGATGAGCTGTCATGTGCCTCGCTTGACCGAAACTATGTTGAGAGTTTCGGAATGAGATTTAAGCTTCGAAAATGTAGGAGGGATGAACCCGACCTTGAAAAGTTCGTTGGGGATTTTTTTGTATTTAAATCGATACATGGTAGTATCTTCTGCCTCCGTAATTTCTTCTTTTGTATTCTCTTCTTATTCACCACCATCACAAACAATTCCCATCACAAACGTCAAGTTGAATCCGTGACAGACTCTACGAAATGGCACATCCAACCTTAGACTCACGTGGTCCCATCATCTACATCAATGCCTTTCCAGGAACAGGCAAGTCGACGATCACCAAAGAACTGGTCTCGCTCT
Organism: Fusarium euwallaceae; assembly: GCA_002168265.2. NCBI lineage: Eukaryota > Fungi > Ascomycota > Sordariomycetes > Hypocreales > Nectriaceae > Fusarium > Fusarium euwallaceae. Next base: position 5,476 of record NHTE02000261.1, read on the forward strand.
TTGAGACCGACGCCGTCAAGCTTGTTCAAAACCATCTTCTCATCAACCCCGCCGATGCCGTCCTTGACCGTGATCAACCAGGCTATCAAGACCTTCGCCGCCAAATTCGACAGACGATCCTCAATTCACTCGCGGAAAACACGGCAACGCACTCTTCGGCGTACGTATTCACCGACTTTCAAAGCGCAAACGAGCTTGCCAGCGATGTTGGCCTCGCATACTTCAACTGCGCTGTTCAACGGGGCTGCCATTTCATCCCGATCACTCTTAGGTGCAGTAAGGAGGAGAACCTGAAGAGGTTGACCTCTGATGATCGTGTCACTCAAGGCAAGCTCGTAGATGTAGAGCTTGCGAAACAGTTTAGGAGAGACGGTGGACTGTTCACCTTTGGGGGATATTGCAATCGGCTTACGCTGAATGTCACCAAGCTTTCTGCGGAGGAGGTGGCGGTCGAGATAATGCGTCATGTTATAAAGATCGCTCCTGAAATGAGCATGCGTGTCACGGCCCAAGGGAGTGCCCTTATGGAACAGAATTGCTGTCAAGTACTTGACAGAATGTGGAGGATGCATATATATGAATTGTTGTTGCCACCCACCCTCAAAAACACTGTTGTTCGAGAGTAGCCTAGGTTAAGTCAAACTATCAACTATTTGACACTTGTGCCGTCGGTTTAGTGAGGTGTTATATTAATCATGAAAGGTGAAGCAAAGATTATCTTTTTCATCATAGCCTAATACGCATGCAAATCTCAACTTGTCTTATTTCCTTTCTTGCCTATGATGTTGACCAGTTACTGCCTTTACTGAAGTCAGTATGGATCAGACCTAATAATGGTATCCAGTCATAGACCCTTTTTTTGTCCTCTTATTGCTGTTCTTATAAAAGACCTATGATGTCTGGCACACCTCGCCTTCTTCCTCTTAGATTTTGTGCCTCTGGAGAGACCAAAATTTGACGCCTCGCTTGTTCTTCTCGTTGACGCCGTGCTTGTTCCTGTCTTCGACGCCGTTCTTCTTGTCGTCGACGTTGTTCTTCTTGTCGTCGACGTTGTTCTTCTTGTCGTTGACGCCGTGCTTGTTCCTGTCGTCGACGCTGTTCATTCTGTTGTCGATAGTGTTCCTCTCGTTGACGCCTCGCTTGTTCCTCTCGTTGACGCCGTGCTTCTTCCTGTCTTCGATGCTGTTCTTCTTGTCGTTGACGCTGTTCTTCTTGTTGTCGATGTTGTTCCTCTCGTTGACGCCTCGCTTGTTCCTCTCGTTGACGCCGCGCTTCTTCCTTTCTTCGTTTTTGCTGCTCACGCCGTTGTTCTTCCTCCTGTCGACGTTGTTCTTCCTGTTGTTGACGTTGATACTCCTGTTGTTGACGTTGATACTCCTGTTGTTGACGTTGATACTCCTGTTGTCGGCGTTGCCTATCATATTGCTGCTCTCGATTCCGCCGCTGCTCAGCTTCTCTAGCCTCACGGGCTGCTGCCTCCCTTCTGCGCCCGCCCCTCCCCTTGTTGTACTCTTTGCGTTTCTCATCATTAGATAGAATATAGAAGGCATGTTGAATCTGAAAAGCTGTTAGATCCGTAACGTATGGGTTGTGAGAATGGCATACCTCCTGGAACCTTGCAGTGGCATTCTTGTCACCCGGGTTCTTGTCAGGATGATGCTCTCGTGCCAGGCGTCGATAATTTGCTTTGACTGCCTGTTTAATAGTCGCCTCATCCGCCGAGTCGTCTATCTCCAGAATACGGTAGTAGTCGGTATCCTCGTCCATTTCTGCCCAAGGTCAGAAGTTGGAAAGACAATGAAGTCAACTCGTGTCCCAAGGTCAGCTGAGTCATTTTCAACCTGTTTTTCACATACCTCAATTCTATTGGAGACACATGATCGTGCATCAAAAGGTGGCGTCCCCTGTCCTGCGGTTTTCAGCTCCCTCCGCCACTATAACTTTTTGCCTTAAAGCCTCTACAAATGCGGCGATGTGCTGCGTCTATATTCATATTGCGAATAATAATTCGGGATGCACTGACAAAGAGGCGCGGGGATCCCTTAAACTATGTGACCGATTTCATTATTCTCTATAAGAGGGGAGTGCTTATGGAGTTGTCTACCATTTCTACTCCCTAACCCAGTGATTTTCCATGTACTCGCGCACTCCTATGAGCTGCACTTCAGGGCAAAGCTCATTGACCACGGGTTTCAAGACCATCTCGTCGTCGGGATCGCGGGTGTAGGCGAGTTTAAATTCTGTCCACATCTGCGTCATGTAGTCGTCAGGCGCAAGTTCTGATAGCCTCCTTTCGAGATAACCCCGTGTGAGTCGGTTAACCAGAAATTTCCTTCCGGTAACGGCTTCTGCGTGTGCAAGAAGTTCGCCCATTGTGAGAGTCTCACCGACCATACTCATGTGTTCCTCCCACTTTGGCAACTCGAGAGATGCCACAAAGAATCGACCGACGTCTCTCAATGTTGTCAGAGTGATTCGGGGCCAGGAGCCATCATCTTTGACAGGAAGCTCTGCGATACCGTTGTGGAGCCCGATTAGGAAGCCACCTGAGCCATCTGCCAAGTCTCCTTGCCTCAACAAGCCTTGACACGCCTCGTCCTCGCCAGGCATGTACCCGTATCCCACCGACATTAGCTCCAGAGCTGCATTATCGGTTACTTTTGAAGGAGTTGGGTAGATTCCATGGCCGATATAGTTCATGTATGCGCCCTGGTTAAATTTCGCACACTCAATCTCGTCGTATTTGAGGCATTCATCCCAGACACCCTCAAAGAACGATCGCGTGGTTTGGATACTCGTCTCGCCTTTTGGCCCAAACACCCACTGCGCTGGTGCAAATCGCTTGCAGCCCTCTTTGACGGCGGCATGCAGCAGATTCTTTTGTATCTGGGCCTGAGTCCCGTCGAGAGCCGAGGTGACCGAGACGACCGTGTGGGCGCCTTTCAAGGCCTGCCTCAGAGAGTCGGTGGAGAGGTAATCGACTGCACGAATCTGAGTACGCGAGCCGTCTTTGTCGATGGCGCGGAGCCAGAGGGGTACTTTTTGGGATCGGGAGAGTATTACAGTGTTCCACAAAGAGTGACGTTGGGAGGATAATAAAGCAGTGACGATTGCTCGACCAAGACTGGCTGAGGTGCCGCCAGCGATAGCAAGAGTAGGCATAACGCAGGGACTTGGTGTAGGTGTGAGTGTAGAGGAAAGAAGTGCGAGCCAGGAGAATGGTTGTTAGGCTTGGAAAGGCAATGCATGAGACTCCCTTTGAGAGCATTCCGTTTCTTATACAAGTGGGCGGCGGGCAGTTAACAACTCAAGTCAATTCAAATCAGTGGAGACGGTAGCGTCAGTCACGACCCGAGATTGGCTCCCTCGTAGTTAAGAGTACTAATAATGGGAGCTGGGCAGCCCTCAATCACCTAAAGCAGGCCTGAAATATGCGTCGGAGCCTCCGTGGATCTCATGCTCGGGGCTCCGGAGCCCCCGAATGCCGGCCGTCGGTCCGGAAGCAACCAGGGGTCAACAAGTGGGTGTCAGCGACCAGAATCGTTGAAAATAAAAGCCTCTTCATAGCCACAAACATTATAACCCTATGAAAGAAGAAAACTAACGCGTCTGTCTAAAGGACACAGGTATTGGAAGGGACCTCGAATTTTTCAGCGAGAAAGGAGAACAGGTAAGATGGTCATAGAATATTTGTGTATCATAAAGGTCAGCTTTGGGATAGGTAGCGTCTGTTAGGGCCATGGATACAGATCCCACCGAGGATTATGCAACATGGCATGTTCCCTCCCGGTCACCGATACTGACAATTCCCATCCCCCGAGGCCTATCATATGGACCATTATGTACCCAACACATCCAACACATCTCTTGGGATTCTTGTGACGTTCTTCATCGGCCATCCCACCACCGGGGTTTTCATGTCCCCGGTGCCAACGAGATGGTATTGACAGGGGTCACACACCTCAACGTTTGTCTTGTTCGTGTGGTGCATGCATGCATGATACAATGATCGCTTCTCTAGAAATTGCCTAATTAGGCCTGTTGGCTTATCCCCATCCTCCAACCCCCAACTCGTTCTTGCACGGATTTGACAGTTTAAAAATCAATAAACTCTGATCATTAATTGTCATGACTGGTCTTGGCTTTCTTCTGCCTCGGCCGGGTTGATCCTTCCTCGGCATCTGAGCGTCTACTTCAAATGTGTTCTTTATCATAGTTGAAGCCGGGATAACCGACAGACAAGATCGAGCGTCTACTTCGTCCTATGAGGTTGTGCTAAACGTCTAATGTCAGCACCTGCCCTTCTGCGCACCCCCGGAAAGGCGGGGGCTGACGTTATAAATGATGACCTCAGAGTCCTCGTCGTGGACCTCTCTTCGAACAACTCCCCAAGAACCCCTCAACTGGCCCCATCTACCTTCATACCTAGAACTTGTTACATGACCCTTTATCAATATGCCTTCTGCGGATTGGAACGCACTTGTTGAGGCGAAGCGAGCCCATCTGTATGCTCAGATCCGTCCTGAATGGCGCCTCCCAGACAACATCACCAACCAAGTCCACCATACTTCGGAAGCCAGCGCCTTTGATCTTCTCAATCAAACAACCATACTTTACCAGAGAGAGCGCAAGATTACTGAAAAGTACGATGCGTCCACGCTGATCGATATGATGGCCACCGGGGCCATCTCGTCGGTCGAGGTTACAACTGCCTTCTGCAAGCGTGCTGCCGCGGCACAGCAGCTGGTCTGCAGGTCCTTTCTCAAGCTTGGGTATTGTGTACGATTTCTGATGCTGTCATAGACGAATTGCCTGACGGAAATCTTCTTTGAAAAGGCCTTGCACCGAGCAAAGGAGTGTGATGACTTCCTGGCCAAAGAGGGGAAGCCTATGGGACCATTTCACGGGATGCCAATCAGCCTCAAGGTCAGTGGATTGTTAGCATTGCTTTGACGTTGGAGAAGCAAATGATGGTTGGCGCAGCACACTAATGTTCTCGCATCTTAGGACACGTTGATGGTCAAGGACGAAACGGCTACCCTCGGATTCGTGTCATATCTGACCAAGCCAAAGGCTGATAGAAACTCGGTTATTGTGGATATGCTCCTGGAGGCTGGTGCAGTGTTGTACTGTAAAACCAACGTCCCCCAGACCCTCTTTGTGCGTTCTAGCCTTTGCCCCTCAGGCGTCTGAAGTGACTAACATGTACTAGGTGTGTGAAGGCATGAACAATGTCTTCGGTTACACTTTGAACCCGCACAAGTTGAGCCTCACCCCAGGCGGAAGCAGCTCAGGAGAAGGCGCGCTAGTTGGCTTCCGAGGATCCCTGCTCGGCGTGGGCACCGATATTGGAGGTTCCATACGAGCTCCATCTCTGTGCTGCGGCGCTTTTGGGTTCAAGCCGACGGCCCAACGTATTCCTTGGAGCGGCCAACAGGCTCTTATCCCCAAAGGTTGGCCAGGAGTTGCGCCCAGCCTGGGACCACACGCTCAGAGTGCTCGAGACTTGACCCTCTTTTGCAAGACGGTCATCCAGAGGGAGCCCTGGACTCGTGACTCGACAGCTCTCTGCATACCGTGGAGGGATGTCCCGAGAAAGAAGCAGTTGACAATCGGTTACTGGACTGGAGACTCTGAGCTCCCCGTTTTCCCACCTGTTGCTCGGGCCTTGGATGCAGCAGCTCGGGCTTTGAGAACAGCAGGTCACCAAGTCAAGCCCATCTCAGCTCCCTTGCCTCTCGCCCAGGCTGCCTTGATCTTTGCGAATTCAACAAAGCTCGATAATAAGAACCAGATTATGCAAATTCTCGCAGACGGAGATGAGCAGCCAATCCAAGCATTGCTCCATGTCAGTGCTGCTTCGGGCCTTGAGCTGCGAGAGTTTACTTTGGACGACCTATGGGATTTTAATCGTGATCGCGAGGATTACCGTCATGCGTGGCACAAAGTCTGGATGGAGAATGAGATTGATGTGTTGCTGTGTCCTGGGTCTCGTGGAACGGCTGTGCCTCATGGGAAATATGGCGTGCCTTGGTATACCATTATTTGGAATCTTCTTGATGTGAGTGACTGACAGATTGACCCCAAGAAACTTTTGTTAACTACTATCGAATCATTTAGTGTCCTGCCTCCGTCATCCCTTTCTTGAAAGCAGACAAGGCTGTTGACTCACAGACCATGGAGGGCTGTAAGTTTCCCTTTTCTTTTAGGCCCGCTCATATGATTTATCTGACCAAACTCTCTCTTAAGACGATCCAGAAGCTTCTCATGGTGCTCCTTGCAGTTTCCAAGTAGTTGGGTGGACAGGTCAGGATGAGGAGGTCTTGATGGCTACTGAAGTGATGGCTGAGGCCGTTAGGAGCACGGCCGCCAAAGCGCACCTTTAGACCATGACGGGTGTCATTGTTAAGATGGAAGGGAAATTATTACACTCGCTTGTTCGCTTCATGAGACCAGCTATCTATAAATTCTCATCTCCTTTGTCTATAGTCTGCTCACCAATTCGCCCTCCCTCTCGATAAACCAATCCACTGTCGTTGAAATGCCCTCCTGTAAGGAAACCTTGGGCTTCCATCCAAGAACAGTCTCCGCGAGCGTCGTGTCTGGTTTTCTATTAATAGGGTCGTCCTCCCTTGCTGGTAGCAGATTAATCGGCACAGGATTCCGGTGTCCCAGTTTCGATGCAACGACTTGGGCGATCGTCTCTGCAATCTCGCTGATTTCGATCTCGCAGTCGCTTCCAATATTAACAGGACTAGAGTAGTCGCTGTTCATGAGTGCTTCCAATCCTTCCACGCAGTCCTTGGCGAATTGGAAGCATCGAGTAGAGTGTCCGTCTCCATAAATGGTCATGGGCTCTCCCTTCAAAGCTGCCATGATAAAGTTGGGGACAGCTCGACCGTCGGACTCTGACATAAATGGCCCGTATGCGTTGAAAATGCGAGCGATCCTAACCTCGAGTCCGTGTTCAAGATGGTACCCGTATGCAAGGGCCTCCATGACTCTCTTGCCCTCGTCATAACAGGCGCGGGGGCCGAAGCAGTTCACATTTCCTCGGTAGTCTTCTGCTTGACAAGGGATTTGAGCGTCACCATAAACCTCTATTATGCACTGTTAGCAAATGACAGAGCTTGATCAGTTGGCCAGACGGTACCCGAGGTGCTGGCTAGTAATATCCGAGCGTTGTGTTTAACAGCGTAGTCCAAGACATTCGTCGCTCCATTGAAGCATGTCTGTAGGATATCAATGGGCTGTGTCTCGAAATGTACTGGACTTGCAGGACATGCGAGATGGTAGATCTGGTCGACTCCGGCTATAGAGGGTAGAGGATCCCTCACATCTGATCTGGACATGTTAGAATGATGGCAAAGGTGATAAGACGGGTTCGCGTACTGGATGTATCGTAGCTTCTTGTTCCCTCTTAGACCATCAAAGTTGCTGCGCAAACCTGTCCATAGCGAATCGAGGACCACTACTTCGTGATTGTGGTCGAGAAGAAGTTGCACTAGGTTACGGCCGAGGAAGCCGGCGCCCTTTCACAGCTGTTAGCGTGATCTTGGAGAAGACGGCGGATGTGCTTACACCAGTAACGAGAACCACCATTATTGCGGCTTGGTGAATGAACAGAGAAGAATGAGTTAAGTTATGTGCTTATTATTGACAGAATTAGCTCCTTGGATCCGGCAGGAGAGCACTATTTAAGAGACCGCGATCTCGCTACCAAGATCCCGTCCACAGACATCCTACATCATCGGATCCGAGCATCACTACGCCATGTACCTGCCTTGACGACATGTCTGCGGTCATTATTGGGTCAAGGCTGAGACATCAGCTTTCAGCTGCCCGCGGATTCGTCCCAAATCAGGGTCAGCCAAGACAAGCTCTGGTCGCTTCGGGTTCCACTGACGTCAGAGCTAGAGTGTCGATCCTCCGAATGAGGCAAGGGGCATTCCGGTTGGGTACGCGAAGCTTTAGCGATTGGCGGTGGTGGCTGGCCAGGAATAAACAGGGCTTGATAGGTATTGAGCTGAGGAATAGACGACGCGGAGTTTTATTGATGTGTCAAGTGGATTTAAAGCATGAGGTCGTCGTGCAATACTGAGTGCGACGTCCAAAGACTCGGTTCGCTTAATTTTGATGTGCTGTACAACTGTTGCGGACACAGCCCCTAGATCGATCTGGACTCTACAGATGATGATTCATGGATCTCGCCTACCAGGAACAAAATAAAATTAGTGCATCGCGAGGAAAGCCAATTGAGGTCGTACTCTTCGGCTTGTGCCGAGGTGATAAGTAGTACGGATTGCCTTGTACATTGCTTCAGATTTCATGTAAATTAAGCCAGTCATCGCGAGAACTAAGATAAACTGACTGCTCCGACTATCACATGGAACAGCGTGCCAACCAAAAGCCATTAATAGTCCAGATATCGAGGCCCGGGAGTTCTGTCAGCATAAGTCCCTAATGTGGCCGGTTGGTGTCTTGGGAGACGACAGTGAGAATTCCCAAGAAGCAGAGCTTACCCTATAACTACCATCGATGTTTTGAGTGCAGTAGGAGCTTTCCATGCACCATACACTATTATGGAGGCCTGGAGAGCTCTGTACTCACTGTTAGCATGAATTTCATTTTGAAGCACCGAATTTACTGACACATATGGCTTAAATGCCACGTTCGATCTTCTAGCCCAATCTTCTAACCCAATTATCCCGGCTTCAACTATCACTGCCCTGGCGTCTTATTCGTTTCCACACAACACATTACCAAATCCACCACCTCGCCCACAACCTACTCATAAAAAATCAGAAATAACTGTGAGTCTCAGGATCAGTAGCCTTCTAGTTTGTTTTTGGTAGGTATTTCGCTCCATGGGCCATTTGAGCGGGCGCAGCAAGGTTACATTATGCTTATTTGCATTAGAAAGGTCCATCTGCCTCTCAATATTCGGCAGTTCCTAACCCTTCTTGATTTTCGCCTAATTGGCCATCAATGCCACGGTCCATTGCGTCTCGTAGAATATGGCGCCAATAGGAACGCCCGGTTTTCTGTTGCTCGCTCTAAGCCTCGCAATGCGTCGAGGCGTAGCCAGTACATGAGGGTGCTCTCTGATCCCTTTGATACGTCCTGCAAATCTCACAACAGTTAGAGGAGCCAAGATGACTGTAGCACTGCGACGGAGTGCATCTACAGTAAGCGGAAGGTCTTTTGTCCACACTAATGTCGATCATTGAGGCACAGCACAAAGAGGCCTGAGGCCTGAGACAATAGAATCCTGAGAAGTCATACTCCGCCCCTATCCTTTGTATTTAGGATCCTTCATACTCTAAGCTATGTCTTTCTAGGGTTTATTTCCCGCTTGGAGTTGTACGAAAATGGTAGGTTGCCGATCTATCATGTGGAGAGCCAAGGCTGGAGCTGACATGGCTGCTGACGGCATTAGTCATGTAGCTGGCAGCCAGTCGGAATGCTCTAACTGGGCATATCAGATCTCGGCACGATCCGCCAACAAGGATTGCGGCAGTTGAAAGGCACGCCGAGATGTCGATCTCCATGAACACGCGACACCGCCTCGCCCCCGCCCTACGACGGGATGACAGGATCTCTCAGCGTCGACGATCAGTGTAGAGCCCTACGATAAGGGCGCCACTGACGACAAATTGGTAGCAAAAGTTCACTGCGTCGCGTGCTCATCAATTGAGAGGTTTCACAAGTGGAAGGGACAAGATAGTCTCGAAGAGAAATATGCCGACATTGAATTTGAGGACAGGCGTATTTCGGTTGAGAGACTTTCTAGGAAGCGCGGAATTAGTCAGTTTGGGAGAATGGACATAGAAAAAGAAGGATAAAGAGGGCATATCAAGAAAGGTGACACTGGCCTCGAGGGAAGCCCCTTGCAGTCAAAATGAAGATCTGACTGGACCCCTTGCAGTCAGCACTATGATCTACATGAAAGATAGGTCTTCTTTAGGAATGTATAGTCCCAGGCGCAATATCTTACCATTTACAGCAGGTCCTGTAAGTTGAGTGAAACATCTCAGGCGAAATAGGAGCTGTGCATAATGAGGACTTGGATTATAAAAAGGCAGAACGAAGACATGATCTTTCTTTATCAACACCAACAACAATTGCAACATAAAGCATCCATCAACTACCTTACAAACATCTTTCAAACCCCATCTTCAACATGAAGTTCTCCCTCGCAACCATCACAGCTCTCGTGGCTGCTTCTGCCCCTGCCGCCATGGCTGACGGTTGGGAGTGCAACGGCTCCTGGGGCGACGGCGGTCTCAAGAGACTTTCTTTCAAGTTCCAGGGCTACTGCGAGAATCGATACGGCCAGTGTTTCCTGGCTGCCATTCGAGGCAAGGGCCTTACTGTTCACAACTGGCAGTGCTGGAAGAGGGATGATGGCTGGTGGCAGGCCGACTTGAGCACTACCGCTGGGTAAGTTTAGACTGATTGTATGAAGAAGGATATTACTGACTGACGTGTCATCTTAGACTTGCCTGGCAGGTGAACAATGCCATTGAGCAGGTCACAGGTTCTTGGCGGGGATGCTGGCCAAACCAGTAAATGGGGGCCATCTCGGCTACCTTTCCTGGCCCTAAATGACATGTCTGTCCCCAGACAATGACAACCATCGGATTTGGTCATGAAAGGGCTAAGGTTTCTATGGGTTGGACATGGATGGAATTGTTATAGTTCAACTCTTCTCATCAGGATTGATAGCGATAACCGAAGACTACATTGTCCCAATCTAGAGTTCTATCACCAACAAATGTTTTGATGCCCAAATCTTGATGTGCTTGCAGGCAGGAGTCGTGTAATACCCTCGAGTAGCGCTCCAACCAGAGTGACCTCTTGTCATTTGGTTCACTGGGGCCGGGCTTAAAAGACCTATAAAGAGACGAGTGTTTAGAGGCAAACTTTGAGTAAACATGAGATAGTGGTAATCAGATGGGATGCAACTTCAACTTAAGGCAGTGAAAGCAATATAATGTAAGAAAGAGATGGCTGCGGTTGGGGTATCTGTTCTGAGAGTGGTGTTGAAGAGTTGGGTGCCACGTGATGTCGCACGTGTTCAGCAGCATTCCTTCCTCCAACCCACATGCAACCTGGCCGTTGACCTCTTCAGTTAGCATCACCATCCAATATCGAAGCATTGCGGCCACCTCTATCAACTACGAATCATTTCACGAAAACGGCTGGACAAGATGGTCATGGGCAGCGACTTCATCCAGCACTAGTGGGCAACAGGAACTTCGCACCTGGTTATACCAGACCTCAACACAGGCGCCAATGAATTCGACATGAGCTCACTTTTCATCTCCATCGACGGCGGATGTCGGGGCAAATCTACTCGCGTAGCATGGGCAGTCTACTACGGTCCAAGATCCCGCAACAACTCCTCTGGTCTGGTCCCAGAGGGATTGCCACAAACCAGTCTCTTTGCCGAGATCCAGGCCTTGAAATACGCCTTAATCAGTATTCGCAATATTCTATCAAACGGCAATACGTACTCAAACATTTGCATCAAAACGAGCTCCGAATATCTCTCAATGATGATGAAGGGAGACCTTCGGGCTTGTGTACAGAATGGATGGAGGAATGAGGATGGGAGCTATCTGAGATACGCAGAGTCCTGGGAGTGGATCAATAAGTTGATCTGTGAGCTGGAATACGTACACGGTTGGCAGACCAACTTCTATACCGATATTATTACGCCCATGTCGAATAAAGGAGCCACTGTGCTTGTCTACAGGACTATCGACGCTCACGACTTGGCTGAAAAAACTCAGTACGACGCCAATTAAGTATGGACGACGAGGAAGCTTTGAAGTTTGACGAGGGCTACTTCTTGGCCATGATGGAAGGGCCTATCCGAAAACTAGGTCGTTATGAGTCTGCCAATGAAGTGGTTTGATATCAGTTTTACGACTACGTCACTTTGTGATTCTTGGCCAAATGTATTCTTTGTTATAGTTGAAGTCCGGCCCTTAATGTGACAACTGAGCCAGAAGATCGAGACTAAACTCTAGCATCGTAAACCCAGAGAGGTCTGCAAAGAAGTAGCCTTGTGCACATAGGCTCACACGAAGCTGGTCATGGGCCTCATGGCTCCCTAAGATAGTGCTCTTTAAGATAGTAATCGGCGCCACCCCTTCTTGTCTGTACGCTTTCTCTCCCGCTCTTCCATGTTCCTAGCCTCTATTTCTGCCTGAATAGCTCTCTCTGCGCGTTTGATCGCCTCCCAAGCTTCCAAGAACCGCGAGGACTCTCTGAACACCTCGATCTGGATGTCTATCAAGTAGTATTTGGACGATTTGTGTACAATTGGTTGCGCATCGACTCGGATTCTGTGATAGTCGAGCAAAATATACTCTCCGCAAAGCTTAGGCTGAAACAAGGTCTGCATCTGTTCAAATGACGGTGTGATGCCGTGATCCTCGCCTTCTGCGGTTACGGACATGGGTAGTTCCATTGCGTGAAACGCAACTTTTAATCCTGGGGCCGAGCCGAGCATGACCAGCAATCGCTCTTTATCGTCGCGTCTAAACACTATTCCCATGGTAGCTTGGCCGGGGGCCTTGTTGAGTCGGTATGTTGTGGGCCATTGTCGCGAGAGCCATGCTCGCGGAGATCCCCTGGATGAAGTGACGGCTTCAAACTCTGTAGGTACACTTGTGGGTGAGGACAGGATTTTTGTTACGCCGTATCCACCGGGGTCAGGCCCTTTACGTAGCTGAAGAACGTGGGTTGGAAATACCCCTTCCACTGGAGGTTGTTGGGCATCTTGTCTGACGTATATGGAGCGAATATTACCTCGCTCATTAACCTGGGCAAACTGACCGACTCTAACACGAGCATACTGTTCGTCACCATCTGAAACCTTTCGTAGGTAGAGTGCCAGGAAACTACCGTTCTCATAGTCCCTTGGGGAAGGACAATCGATGGCAGCGACAAAGATGTCCCCGTCTTGTCGAGTAAGGTGAAGATCGATACGAAGGCCTCGATTGGACATTGAGTATGGAGTTCTTGGCTCCCAGTCTTCGTAAGGGACGACAGAGTTGGAGTACCGAAAATTGGCGGGTGATTTGGCCAGGAGACCGTGAAGTGTATCTGGAGAGGCTTCTCGGTCTGTCCAAGCAAAGATGGACTGGTCGTCTGACTGCTTCATGATTTCTTCTTGTAGCCGAATAAACGCTCTGTCTCCTTCTCCGTATAGCATTGGCATGTTGACATTAAATAATCCCATTAGGGAGTAGGCGACATCCTCAGGTCGTGTCGTCTGACGTGAGGATGCCCAGGACATTCTCTTGGCGACACTCGCAGACTGTATCGGACGTTCGTTTATCAAGATGTCCTCGTCTATACCAGTGATTACTGATAGAGTTATGCTGAGGGTTTTCTTTTCGCCGATGCGAACCCAGTTCTCACCGTAAAAGACGAGGTCTTTGGGTGCCACTAGCTCTTGTAGCGTCCACCCTCTTGTGAACCACCGACTTTTGGCAAAAGGAGAGTCGAGCAGTGTCGTGTCGACATCTCCAGGACAGTCGGTTAGGTATGCATAACATATCTCGGCCTTTTGATACCATTCAAACATGGAGTTGATCGATTCTGATAGCTCGGCGCTGCTACGCTTATCGATGCAACAGTTGTCGGCCCAAGCATACTCGTAACCGTCGGCAATTGCTTGTCGACACGTATACTCAATCTTGTGATACGCGTTCTTTTGTTTGGCATTGTTCGCAATCACGTCTGTGTAGATGACCTCGTCGTCGCCCCACGTGTGAGACAAAATGGCGTAGGGAGGAATATTGTTGGGACTGAAGTCGACCATCTCCAAGCCCAAAGGGGAATCGACCGAGGCAACCTTGAGTAGACGCATGGTTGGTAGTTGACAACCAGTCTAAGGACAACAGACAATTAGTTGTTGATGCTATAGAAGGTATTATAAGCGAGTCCTTGTTGCTTGGCAGAGTCGCATGCGTTTCAGGTGAGATGGTCCAGGACTCCAGCTGGGATGACAGCATCCCTTGCCGTTGGTTGTGGCACATGATGAATTCAGTTGCCAATTAAATTCTGGAATTCATTTCCCCCTTGCCGTACCCAATGCCAATCAGAGACCTCGAAATGGGCTGCGCCGCATTTGGGGGTGACACTCGGAAGATTGGCTTGGCTGCTGCAAGGGTTACGATCCCCTCACTGTGGTCGGGCGAGATCAGGTGTAAAGTGTCTCAGGTCTTATGAACCAGGTAAGAGTTTGCTTAAATAACTAGTTTAGTCCCCTGCAATGCTGCAAACCCACCTGACCTACCTATTTACTGCGATTGAAGATGGCTTCATCTGCGACAACCACGACAACGCCTGGCGTCGCGCCACCAAAAGAAATGCCTGAAAATCTCATTCAGACAGAGTACGCTCCACTCACTGACCTGCCGCTTTAGGCTTGGGGCTAAATATTTCGCAGGACAAACACCGTCCCTGTGCCTGTACATCTTCCCGATAAGGCAGCACCAGGACCAGAAAATGAACTGAAGATCAACGACGTCCCGGCTCCTCAAATGGTGACACCTCTTGCTCGATTAGGAGAGAGACCAGAATTCATCGATTGTCCATTCTGCAAGAGACGGGCCGAAACGACCATCTCAAAAGAAGGGAGTGATACTCAGTGGTAAGAATGACTCACGAATGTTGACGAGACAAAGTGACTAATAGCTGGTTAAAAAGTCTCCTTTCAGTCCTTTGTTGCTTAGTTTGCATCTGCTTTACTTGTCTTCCTCAACTTGCCGGATGGGCAGAAGATATCCACCACAGTTGTTCCAACTGTAAGAGGAGGGTTGCGACTAAGCGCCACAGCGGTACAACTCAAGTGTATGCTTCTGATCCGGCGGTTCAAGTGCCTAGCAATTACGCGCCAGTACAACCGATGGCAGTGCATCAACCTACTACGGAACAAAAGCTCTCATGATAGGATTGCCGAATGGATTGGGAATAGGGTAATTGATATGTTGATTGGGTGGAGTCAAGAGACCGTGTGCTATGGCCCTAAGAGAACTTTTCTACCAGCTTTTTCATCTCCTCAATCAAGCTGCGTAATTAATATAATTATTAAGTGTTTAGAGTGTAAACCGAAAGTGGACAAGTACGTACATTCTCCTGAAGTGTGGCTTTTCCGGGTAAAGAGCAGAGTCGTGGATGATTACACGACTAATACGTCAAGTCAGCAAAGCTAGGCGGACAGTCAGGTGTGGAAGAGATAGCACAGACGTGGAATAGAGGGCGTGTCTATCATCCCAGTCATGTTTGGGCTCAGATTTCGGGATGTGCTCGTGATAGCTTTTTAGACATTCTTGTGCCCACTTAATGCCCTCGTCATCCCCCACCAAGCGTAGGGTTGCAAGCTCGTCTGAGTTGCGGTCGTTAGTCGCGGGACATCAATAAGAAGACAAAAGAGGTGATTTGGAGTTAGTTGAGCAAGGTAAACGAACAAGGGAAGCCAAATGGACATCGCTTACACTCATGATGGCCCCAAAGCGCCGATGCATCAAACATGAGCGGATTTCCAGACTCGGTTTGGTTAGAGACATTCCCGAGCCACAAGTCACCATGGAGAAGCACGGGCTTGATGCTTCTCCCGCCCGTCTCCAGAGGTCGAAGCAGTCTCGGGATAACCTTGTCAAAGAATGGGCCTGATAACTGTTGTAGCTCCTCACTTGGTCCTCTCGCCTCCTCCTCAATTTTCATCATGTGCCGCATCCCTCTAGCATAGAATTCTTCCCATGTGTCGGTCCAAGTGTTGTCCTGCTCAAGCGTCCCATTATATGTAGGCATGTGGAAGCCGAATTTGCCGGTAGGATTCATGTCGATGCCGAGGGTATGGAGTTGAGAGACCGCGTGGGTGAAGACTGGGATCGAGGGGTTGCCTTCGGAAAGATTATGAAAAGAGAAGAGGATAAAGTAACCATCAGAGTTTTGTAGTTTCCCCCAAGTGATCGGTTTCGGAGAGAAATCCGGAATCAACTTGTTAATCAACTTCATGGACTCGTACTCGCCTCGGAACATAGGACCGGCGTTGGGCCCCTTCCTCTGCTGTATACTTGATGAGTAGCTACACATGACTGGTCAGGTGAAAGAAATACTTGCCTTGAGAAAATAGGAGAGTTGCGAGCCCTGGTAATCAAGCTCGACTCGCGCTGTGGTATTCCAGTTGCTTTTGCCATTGCCCTCGCTGTTCTTGACAATGGCGCCCGGGGGAAACCCTAGGGGACTGGTAAGACATTGGTATCGGTTTAGAAAAAGGGATCTTACTTGATATGATGGCTTTATCCAGGTCAACAGGGCCCTCATGGACCTTAGCGTTGTTTTGCACTTGCCAATAACCCTCAGACATGGGAAGAGATCGTCGTGAAAGACCACACAAAACTCATCAAGTCAGTAGAGATTCGGACTTGGTATAAAGTACCGACCCAAAACTGCCAAGACATCTCACATGTGTTGGCGGCGGCTGGAACAAAGAACTGGTCGGAGCGGGGATGGCACACCAGCATCCAATGACCGAGAAAAATGACACAACATGGTGTGTCCAAGATGGTTGGTTCCGAGTCTTTAGGTTTGAAGTGTGGCTATAAAGCACGCTCCCTCCATCCCTCCATCCCAACTTCTTTGTTAAACCAAGACAAAATGGCTCTCGACGCAATCCCAAGGCCTACCAAGCAGGCAGATAAAGGACCAGTGACTGTTGATGACGCAGTTATTGAATGTAAGTAAAACTTACCTCGACCTCTTGGAGCACGTGCCTGACATGCAGAAAGATCTCCCTCCCGGGTCTAGTGTCAGGGACGCTCGTTCCTACGGTGGGAGTAACTGGACCGAACCTCACCGCGTTGACGTGGAACTGCCCGACAAGACTCTACAGAGCTACTTTCTCAAGATAGGTTTTGGAGATAATGGCTTAAGCATGCTCCGGGGCGAGTTTGAGGGCGCCAAGGTCATCCACAAGTATACACCCGGCAGCATCCCTCGACCCATCGCTTGGGGCACCTTCAAGTCGGATCCCAACACGCACTTTTACCTGTGTGAGTTTGTCGACATGGGGAAGGAACCTGAACTTCCAGACGTAGGAAAGTTTGCAACCATGCTAGCTAAGCTCCACAAACAGAGCATGGCTGATAAACATGCGCCGGATGAGTTTGGGTTCCATGTCATGACGCACCAGGGGAGCATGTATCAAGAGATTTCTTGGTGCAAGACCTGGGAGGAGATGTACACACGTCGCTTCCAGTCCTTTGTCGACCAAGAGAGGGAATCACAGGGCCCGAGCGAGGAGCTTGATGAGATTGTGCCGCAGTTCATGAGCAAGGTCATCCCTCGGTTGCTACGCCCGCTCGTAACCCATGGCAGGAGCATCAAGCCAGTTGCGCTTCATGGGGACATATGGTATGGAAACTTGGCAAAAAACGGAGCCACCGGAGAGCCCGTTTATTTTGATCCTTCCGTTTTCTGGGGTCACCACGAGTGTAGGTCCCTTCTCTTGTTTGAACATGTTTTGTTCACAGCAACTTACGATCTCTAGTTGATCTTGGAACTATGCTTACTGACCGCTACGGGCTCGGGAATGAGTGGATGAAAGAGTACTGTGACAATAATTACCCCTCGGAGCCGGAAAACGAGTTTAAAGATCGCAACGTCCTCTATTCCATGTAGGTCTTATCTTGATCCTCTCCTACCTGTCTAATGGCTTGAACAGAAGCGGACACTTTTGTGCGTCTACGCTGTACCCCGAGATGAAGATGTACCGGGAGAAGTAAGGACTGCCACGCATATAAATTACCGATGACTAATTTCCGATTCAGGGCGATTGAAGAGATGAGGCGACTCCTTGACAAGTTCCCAAATGGGTATCAGGGTGAATGATGAAGATATCTAGTCCAAGGTCATGCCATGTCGAGCAGTCCTCCATCCCCTTCCATATCTTAGTTCAATCAAGTAGAAGAATCCCGCAATCAGACAGAAGCCACTCATGAGCGTGAAGGTCCATCCAAACCCCATTTGATCTATCATCTTTTCAAGAGCAGCCACCAGTGCGGCTGAGAGAATGCACCTAACAATGTTGGAAGATGCCTGAGCCGTGGCGGGAGCATCTTGATTGATGTCAACCAGTAGTGTGTTGTTGATCTAGACACAACCAATCAGCTGAATTCAACCACGCATTAAGTTACGTACGTTGAAACAAGTTTGAATAGAAAACCCCGCAACGAAGAGACAAGCTAGAGGCGCCGCAAGATGCTAATCAGGTCAACAATAGTAACCAACGTGCATGTGGCGTTCCTCACCGTGTGTTTAGCAACAAGCCACCCATACGCCAAGACAGAGACAAAGGAGGCAAAGGTGGGTAGAAATGCGCTCCGAATACGAGCTTCCTCGATCGGAAAGTGCAAGAGATTATCACCTGATACTTTGTTGATTGGTAGGCCGTGTGCCTTGGCTACCACTCGGTAATCGTGGTCGATCCATTTGCTTGACACAAGGGTTGAAATGATGGCGCCGATGCCGAAGGGGAGGTAGATGAGTCCGGCTTGCCACTTGTTGAGGTGGTAAATGTCCATGAATGTGGTAGCGAGAGACGCGTGTATGCAGCAGTATACGGTGTAGAGGAAGCTTCCGGGCATGATGCTCACGGCTACGTCCTTTCGTGATAGGATGCGTAGGCTCTTGATGGGGTTTGGTAACTTGCGAGGCTTTCGAGGCGAGGGAGGGGCCTTGGGACCGCGGTCGCTCTTCCAAGGCCTCATTATGCGTGGTGCGACAGGTCGGTAGAGCCTTGCTGGTCGAGTACCGCCATTGCCTATGTATGCCCGATGTGTCTCTGGGAGTGCCAGCATCATGGCCAAGAGACAAAAGCCGGAAGCGATAGTCAGGAACCAGAAGATCCATCTCCAACCAGGGCCAAAGGCAAAGGCGCCTCCCAGGACTGGGCCGAGACTTGGGGCGGTAGTTATCCTGAAGGCGTCAACATTTGCACTCCTTCTGGCGCGACAGGGCGCTTACCCGAATGACAGAGCCGAGACAAAGGCGCCCCTCTCGGCAGGCGTTGAGATGTCGGCAATTACCCCGTAAGCCACAGAAAACGTCCCTAATGCCGTGGTTAGCTGTGTTACAGGTAGGATGGAGGTACTTTGCTTACCGGAAATCCCCGCACTCTGCAACATCCGAAGCAGCAGCAAAGCCACAGCTGAACGCTGAAGTGCTATGCCCACGTTGGCAGCCACATACAGCGAGAGAGTTATCGCATACAAAGGGCGCCTCCCAAACGTGTCTGCAGCATCTCCGACGACAGCCGGAGCGATGGCCGAGACGACGAGGTACGAAGTGACGGTGAGATCAATCATGCCAATCGACGCGCCAAGGTCGTCGGCGATGACAGGAATGGCTGGGTAGTAGATGAAGCTGCTTAGTGTCGAGAACCAGCCAGCGAGGGCAATCATGGCTACTATCCAGCGGCGTTCATTCTTGGTGAAGAGAGTGTAAGGGATAACTGATTCGGGCCCTGAAGTCGGGGAGTTCAGCACGGTAGCCATAGCGATGTTGGTTGCGAGGTCGAGTGATCTTTCGGTGGAATAATGCTGAACTTGGTCATGGTTTAATAGGTAGGTTGCCGTTGAGTTGTGCTTGTTGGTTGTCAGAACGCCAAGTTATACACCAAGCCATCCGTGCTTCACAATGGAAGGCAAACACACCATCCACTCACACACACACAGGCACAGGCACAGGAAAACAATCAGCCACACTTTTCCGCCATATTCAGTTCTTATCTCTTATCTAAAGCCTTATCTTCCAAATGTTATCGATGTTGTGGGCGTGATATCCCGCCACCTCCCTGACGGCCCTGAACACTGCCAACGACCGTCAACCACTGCCATGACATCACGCCCGCCTCTAGTAATATAGGTCAAATGAACAAAGCACCCACTCAACAATCAAACATAGTCCGAATGGTGCAGCGGGATGAACGCTGGCCCTCCTGCGTCCTAGAGTTTCCCATCTCAAGTGCACGCGGAGGGTGCCCGTCCACTCCCAGAGTATCTCAGGTCGAGCAGTGGGCATGCCTTCGGACGGGGCCCCCTTTTTTTGCACTTTTTGCCTTTTTTTTTGCCTTTTTTATTATTTCGTGTTTTTTTTTTTTTTTTTTTTTTGCAAGGGCATCGCAGAGAAGAACATGAGTGTCCTTTTAGGCTCTATCCGTGGGCGCATCCGTCCTGATGCTGTTTCACCAAACGCCCAACGCTGCACATTGTGAACACCATCTCAACGGAGTGCTTCGCGGATCGTCCCCGGCACCAACAAGTGCAGTTTTCGACAGCTTTCAATTGCGGAAGCCAGAGCCTGAGATGAATTTCACTTTGATATTTATCTACCCACCGATTGAATGCAATATCGCGCCTTTGTTTGTCTCGGTCCTCGGCCAACACCGCCAACGAAGCCTCTGAGTCCTGGCGCGGCCTTGTTTAACGGTGGAACTTGGTCATCAATCATTGCCTAGGTAGGGAGCTACGGTCTCAATACCACACCTCGAAGCAATACTATCCGCTAATTTATCGCCACGTCGCAAAGTTCCTCCCATTTCAACCTACACATATCGCAAGGGCCCTATTCCGAGGCCAGCACGAGGCCATCAAGTTGACAAACAAGATGATGCCGGCTTTTCCTCAATAGGATATATCTCCGATGATTTTCAAAGTCCTCTTCGCCGCTCCTAGTCTCCGTCCCTTTCTTCAGCTGTCTTTGCAAGGCAACCAACCCCTCATTACCCCTGCAGACAAAGGTTCCATTCTACACACCCTCAACATTGATACAATCTTACTGGAAAGCCAAGTCCCGGTGACACTCATGAAGAATAACGACTGGATAGGAGACTAGGAGACCTTTTTGCACGAGTAGCATGAAGCACATGCTGAAACTGGGCAAGGCGGACGGACAGCGCGACAACTACCGGCATATGCTATATCATATATGATTGGGTACCCTAGGCCGAGGAGTCAGCTTTTGTACGACGGCCACTGAATACGCGGTCAATGTAACCCTCTATTAAAGCTCTATAGCCCGTTTAAGTCGGGTTGTGGCGATCAGCCCCCTATTAAGAGGGCAGCCTACAGTGTCCCTTGGCTCAGAGCCTGATTGCGAATACCACCCTTGTTGGTGGAAGGCCTCAATTTACACACTCAGCCTCAGCGCCTCGGCGCTTAGAGACACGAAGCGCTTACGTGGGTAAATGTGAGGCGAATTACAACAGCCACTGAACAGTCGCGGCCGCTCCTGGAAAAGGGCGAAACGACGCGACAAGAAAGCTGAAATAATGCTGTTGAAAGATGACGAATCTGCTGCGTAAGGTATGAGAAGATATTGCATTAATAGATGTATAGTTATGGCCACTTTATGCTGTAGTACTTGGTGTTGTTTCCTCAGATGTCCTTCCCCACAGTTCTTCATTATTCGTCTCCGAAACTGTCGAAAAGAGCTCCATGGAGTATTCAGCAGTCTTCGTTGGTTTTGCCTAGTCGGAAGCTATCATATATTCACCACCCTGATATCATCGCCGGTCTACCAACATGTCTCTGAGCCTTGCATTCCTTCTGCTCTCATGCATCACGCATGTTGCAGCCAACTCCGGCGAAGATTTCTCCAACAACCTGGTCTCAGACCTGGCACCGTACGTAAAATAAGCCCCGGCCCGTTTAATAGTATACTAACATCTTTAGGCTACTGGCACTCTTCGGCGAACGGGTTACGATGCAGTTCATGAGCCAATCCATGGGCTGGGCCGACAACATCATCCTCTCTATGGCTCCGCTCGGCATAATAACAATAATTGTCAGTGCCATCCGCGTTGGTGGTCCTTCATGGTTAAAGGCTCTCGTTGGGAGGGCCAGAGAGAACATCGCCGTCGCTGAAGCAGACCTGATGTCATCTACTTCCAACGAGGTCTGTGAACTATGGAACGGTCATCACGTGGTGAGGTGCATGGGGTCAGCTCCCATCTCAGAGTTCATCTGCCTGATGCCCACATCTGTCCATCGCAAGAACATCCAGGATGTCCGGGTCATCAGTTTGGATGAAGCGTTGGATAAGGGGTACATCAAAAAGATCAGTCAGTGATCCTATCTGGGTTGTTGCCAAGAAGTATGCTGACCATCGTAGGGAAGAGTTTTACCGAACGCTGGAAACAAATACATGGATTCGCGAACGAGCACGACCACTCGAACCTCGAACAAGGCGAACCGAACTACTCATTGTCAGAGGCTATCATCATCTACAACCAGCGTGATGCCGCACCCAACCTTTCACTCAACTGTCACGGCCAGATTTGTCGCGGGGAGCTGTATTTAGTGGCTATTTTTGCAACACTGTTACAAGCTGCTGTCTTGGGGTACTCTGGCTACGTCAATTGTCACATAAAATCGCGAAAGGACGAAGATGTGATCGAGAAGTACGCATTTCCATGCACTGTTCTCGGTACGTTTCTCCTGGTGATAGGGTTATTGATCTGTGCCCATGTCGTCGAGACAAGTACTGAGGAGGAAAGATACTGCCCGATGCAAGGAACGGAAGCCCGACTTGTTTGGCTACAGCAACCCAAGACTGTGAGTGACCAAGTTTTCGACTCGTATGCCATATCTCCACGACAGGCGCGATCGATTATTACAATATCGAGTCGGAAAGAGAAGGCGAAGCTGGGTCAAGTAACCAGCAGTGCCAGCAGCCAAGACTCGGGAGACAACCCACTGGACAAGGATCGGCGGCTCAGTATAGCTCTGGGACCCAAAACATTTATTGGGGCAACACTTGGCCTCACTGGATTCATTTTCCAGTTTGTCGGATTACGAGGGATGCATTGGTCAGTATCTGTCGCTCAACTGGGAGCAATCGTGATCATGGTGGCCATGAGAGCACTGGTTCGGCGAGGTCTGGCAAAGCCTCCAGTGGACAGGCTTCTCGATCCCGGCTTTGAGCTCGATTGGTTTTCATTGACCCAGGTAGACGGCGACAAGAGCTGGCTCAAACCGTCTGAACCTGGTGCAGCGGAGGGCAAAGCTTCCGGTGACTCTCCAGTCATGACAGCTGGGAGCCCAGACATTTACTCACCGCTTCGAAGAGAGATTCAAGATCCTTGGCAGGAAGAAACAAGGCCCAGGTCCAAAGCGCACCAAGCCATGATTATCCGAAAGGAGTTGGAACAATGCGTGACTTGGCCTTCCGTTGCATCGGTGGAAGCCGTGGCCCTGGCCCGTTCTATTGAGATCACGGTGAACACTCTCCTTAGACACTCGCGGACTGACACATGGTCATGGTCCCTTAGAACAGACTATGTCGATGAGGATGGCGAGTCAGAAGTATATTTCAGTTTGCGACCGGGAGATCCGGGAAGCTTGGAATCACTCACCAAGGAGCTCGAGGCTACACTATCATTGTGGCTATTTTCTGTGAACGGGTATGAAAACGGCCAAGACCCAGGCAACGGAAGACATCGGCCTCTAGGGGTACCCCCTCGGCCCAAAGAGTGTTTGCAGCAATCAAGCCTTCGGCTTTTGGGCAAATACGACAAGAGCCTCCATCGAGATCTCGACTGGTGGATGCCACATGATGCAACAGCACTATTGAGGATCCAAGAATATGATTGGAGGGGGACTCAAGAGAATCTCGAGAACGACGATACTCGAAGAGTTCTGAACATGCAAAGCCATAGGCTCGTTGGCTGCGGTTCTAGAGCGAGCGGTCCTTTTGCAGCACTACATGGGAAAACTCTTTACAGGAGCTCACCACTACACAAACTGGATTTCGGTTCCCATGGAGAGGAGGCTACGGCAATCCCAGGAGCAGAAGATTCACCGAGGACACACCTAGCTGCAGAGTCGTCTGTACCCCTGACGCAGCTTTATGCTCAAGAGATGTTTGCAGCTTTCATGTGGTCTGTGACCAAAACAATGCCGAGCTGCATTCCAGGTTGTCCGGATTTTCTGGACGCCGAAGAAAGCAAAAGGACTGATTGGAAGTCCTTCAAATTTCGCCATGAAGAGCTCTCAAGAATGGTCCAAGATATTTGCAACACGGGCTTGGGAGGTCTGGACCAGATCTATCTCTGCGTGATTCCCCCATTGAGTGCGGAACAAAAACTCCCAGAGACAAGCAAGATCATTGATCTGGCTCTGAAGCAAGCCAAGCCAGCCATGGAGAAGCAAGACTGGATGCGCGCTAGCAGGCCTTTTCTGTGGCTGTTCGAAACGGCTCAGACTTTCCCCAAGGATAGTGCAATCAGTGTGAGGGCGATGACTACACTATTGGAGTATGACAGGATGATGGCGGATGCGATTGATCTGAGAAAGCCCACCAATCTTGCGAGTGAGCCAGACGAGGGGGGTGAAATCGAGGACGCCTTGGTGAAGGTAAAAAGGACAATCGAGGACAAGATCACACAATGGCTTGGTCCCAGCGAGGATCCCGAGACCTGGTCAATTCTGTCATGTCTACGGACATTGTATGAAGAACAAGGTCGTGAGTGGCGATGGGACACCCTAGGAGAGTTCAAGACGACTCCCCCGGAGACATTCACGGAATATCCCCAGGCCTTTGGGTACAGCGAATTGCACCGCCTCTATGAAAAGCCCAGCGGAAACCTTTCTAAAGGCATCAGGGCAGCTCTGAAACAAGGGCAGAGCATAGATCAACAGGACGTGTTCCACTGGACACCGCTCCATTACTGCGCAGCAAAGGGCAATGCTGAAGCCTGCAAGCAACTACTTCGGTATGAAGCCGATGTGAACGCCCGAGATCTTGTCGACTGGACGCCTCTGCATCTTTCCGCCGCAAACGGGCATGGAGACGTTGTCGAGATCCTCGTTAGAAAAGGAGCCCAGATAGAGGCTCGAAGCTGGAGAGGGGAGACATCACTTCATCTGGCAGTCGAACGGGGCCATCGAGCCGTTGCAAGCTACCTTGCCACGAACAAGGCCAAGGTGGATGACAAGGACTTTAAATATCAGACTGAAGTGCCTCTTACCCCCATGAGCAGGCATCAAGACTTCGAGAGCCTACCATTCGATAGCCGGACCAAGAGAACTAAACGGGATGATTTGGACAAATGCAGAGACCCGGGAGGGGGGAGTGAGGATACCACTGGAGAGTGGATCTAATATGAATGATTAAGATAGGAGGTTAGTTACGATGTACTAGCCCGTAGTTTAGCTCAGAAATGAATATTTCAACAAGGTGCTACTCAAAAATAGAGTTCATCCGGAGGTTAGCAACGGGAATGATAATGTACCGCTTCATGATGGCTTGATTGTATTGAGAACCGTATATCTCTTGTTGGGTTGCCTTGATCTACCTTTGGGTATGCTATGAGGTTAAGTATCTTAAATAGGGTGCGTCTCAAGGTCTCTGGAATCATTCGCGACTAGGTGCTGAGGCAGATACTAGTCCCGGAGCCAGTCTTGGACTGTAGGGTTGGACTGTCGGAAAAGTCGGGTAAGCAGATGAGTTAAATGGCAGTTTCCTCGAAGAAGATATAAAGGAGGCCTGGTGTTATAATGACCAGCAACAGGGAGATATAGCCCAGCAGTAAAGTGGGGGAAGCGTGTGAGGATTTTAGGAAGAGAAAGAACGAGAGGCTGTTTTTTCTGTTGCCAGGTTCTCACGATGGGAATATAGTTCTCAAATTGAGGCCGACGCCACTACACCCCCTGCTACACCAAGTGCATCAACACTTGGCGATCTTCCGTAGTATAGTGGTCAGTATGCAAGCTTGTCACGGAGATCCAGCCACCTGTGTTACACAGGGTTTGTCTTTTTTGGTGTTTTGCCCCTTGATCACCTATCCAAGACTTGCTCAGGTGAGAATAATGACGTTTTCAACCTTTTGAACGCTTTCATGTCTTGCTATCATAGATACGGCTGTTCTTTTACCGGAGAGACGTCCTTAGCGTCTAATCTCATCTGTTATGGACCCCCCGAGCCCCCTAGTCTTGACACTATCTTGGGTTACAACAACCACTTGAATCTGAACAGAGCGAGCAACAGAGCCATTCTCCTTAAATCATCAATTCAACCTTCCAATATGCCTTGTGTTGCCTTGTTGGGGCTGAGCAGCTGCACGATCCCTGTTCAAGTGGCGGCTTGGGCTCATCAGCCTCACAAGGCTGCGTTGTTCGCCCTCTACCCTCCGCAGCCCAATGGAGAAATTAGGCCCCTCTTCCTTTTGTTTTCCTGTCTTCCCGTTGTTTTCCTCTCTCAAAATTGTGTTGCCCTCACATCAATCCATCATGGATCCCATAACGGCCCTCCAGACGGCATCCGCCATCATCGGCATCGTCGACTTTGGCAGTCGTCTCCTCTCCAGCACCTACGAAATCTATCAGTCGGCATCTGGTCACACCGCACGCGACGTGAGGCTATCAACCCTGTCGGACGAGCTGAACTGCCTTGGGAAGCAACTTCAAGATCGCCTTCAATCAGCGCCTAGTGCGACTTCTTCATCGGACAGGACTCTACAGAACCTCTCGGTGCGATGCGTCGAAGCTAGCGACAAGCTGCATTCAGCCATCCGCGATTTGCAGGCAAGTCGGTCTGGAAATGGCAGAATCAGCACAGCCGCCAACAGTTTCGCATCTGCCCTCAAGGCAGTGTGGAAGAAGGGCGAAATTGAATCTTTGAGGGAGGAATTGACAGAGATTCGTTCTCAAATCACCTTCGCAGCAATTATTTCCGTCTTGTAAGATTTTAATGTATAATTTTAGTGTCCATTTAACATGATCATAGGTCTGAGTCAAAACAAGATGGTCAGAGACACATGGAGTTGAAGGACCGACTAGATCAGATCACCGAGAAACTCGACAGCCGCGACAATACCACTCACCAGTTCGCCAAGGAACTCGCACAAATGACAGCGCGGGATAACCTAGGCGGCCTCAACCGTATGCATGGCGATCTCGTTGATATCCTCTGGGGGATAGACTGGAAGTCATGGGAAGCTAGCTACGGGGGAAACCTGTTCAATGACTCCCAATCAGGCCCCCGTGCCAACGTCAATCACTCCCTCATCAGGTCGAGGATCTTGCAAAGTCTCTTTTTCCCGGAGATCAACTCCAGAAAGGAGGCCATACCTGAAGCATATGCGAGCACCTGCAGTTGGATCTTTCGAGATTCGGAGACGGACGAGAATGGCGAGCAGCTAAAATGGCCAAGCTTCCCAAGTTGGTTGAAGCAAGGAGACAAAAACATCTACTGGATCACTGGAAAGCCAGGTTCTGGCAAGTCCACGTTGATGAAATACATCATCGAGAATCCGGACTTGCGCACTCACCTCCAGGAATACGCGGGAGATCTCCCCTGCTTGCAGGCCGGTTTCTTCTTCTGGAACCCAGGCTCCGAGTTGGAAACGTCACGAGAAGGCCTCCTTCGGACACTTCTTCACCAGTGCTTGGAAGCCAGACCAGAACTCATCCCTACCGTGGCACCCCGGCGATGGGCACTGTACAACTTACTAGGAGGCAGTACCGTTCCGCCAGAGTGGGCCTGGAAGGAGTTGAAAGAGTCCTTTGATATTCTCTGCTCATTGCATGGTCAGGAGTTCCGACTAGCCCTATTCATCGACGGCCTCGACGAGTTCAAAGAGCCTAAAGAATCTCCCGATCTCCTAATCAACCTGATACGACATGTTGCAACAAGCTACGGCATTAAGATCTGCGTCTCAAGTCGCCCGTGGAACGTGTTTGCGGATGCATTCGGGCTAGAACCCTCTCTCACAATGCAGAACCTCTCGGGGAGGGATATTGAGCACTTTGTCCGCACAGAGTTCAACAGAAGCATCGCGTTTCAAGAGCTCAAGGAAGTGTTTGACGATGACGCAACAAGCATCATTAAAGAGATTATCGAGAAAGCCCAAGGCGTGTTCCTCTGGGTCAACCTCGTCGTCCGGAATCTCCTCTCAACCCTGGTTGACAATCCATCCTTAGCCGACCTCAGACGAAAACTCTCCGAGATCCCCGACGACATCACCGGGCTGTATAATACAATATGGCGATCGATCCCAGCT
This sequence comes from Fusarium euwallaceae, assembly GCA_002168265.2. Lineage (NCBI taxonomy): Eukaryota > Fungi > Ascomycota > Sordariomycetes > Hypocreales > Nectriaceae > Fusarium > Fusarium euwallaceae. The sequence continues at coordinate 33,563 of NHTE02000261.1, forward strand.
GAGAGACAGCGTCGGTCCTCCAAGATCTTACAGATCTGCGCCGATCCATGGAGCTACTGCAGGGCAGAGGTCGTTTGGCTTGCCACGGAGGACAATCCCAACCCGCAAGTCCTCGTCAATGCGAGTATCCATGGTGTCATGAAAAGAATTCTGGACGGCCATACAAGAGGCATATGTGAGCTGGTAGGGGGCGAAGTTCGGTTCCTCCATCGATCAGCGGCAGATTGGATCAAAGACGATTTAACGAAAGCCGAAATCTGGTCAAAGGCACCACGAGACTTTGAGCCAAGACTAAACCTACTAGACGCCTGCGTCCAGTACCAAACGGTGATGCAGGAAATTAAGCCTCTAGAAGAGTCCGGAATACCTACCTACATTGACCATATCTTGTTTAAAGGCATAACTGAGCTCTACCGCACCGCCACAGCAGACCGCATGAGCCAGCTCAGCGCCCGGCTCATCCAGGCCATGGAGAACGTTGAGAAGCTGGTAGACAGCATTTCCAAGGGAGATCAAACTTACCATCCCCAAAACTGGAGGGCTGGGCCAGACGGATCAACAGCGAACGGATGTTTCGCCGCGCGATGGCTCGCGCCACATTTCAGCCAAAGTTTCACGGCTGAAAACTGCTTTGTCGGATTCGCTGCCAGCACCGGCTTCATCGACTACGTCAAAAAGAAGCTACAAGACGATCCCTCCCTTCTCATCCCAAAGAAGGGTAGAATTTCCATTCTAGAGAGCGCCATCTTCATAGCGAACATTGGCATCAGACGCAATTTCGCGCCTCGCCCTGGCATAGGCGATAATTCCTATATGGTGGGTAGACTAGAGATCATCCGATTTATCCTAGAGACGAGTCCGTACCGGTACAAAGCGGTCTTCGGCCAACCGATCTGCGAGGCCCTATCCGTTCTCATCTCGATTGATGACAACCCAGAGACAGTAAAGTTTTTTCAGGAGGTGCTTGCACTTATGCGAGAGTTCGGGTATGGGTCTTCCAAGTTTTGGAGGCGCAAGCGAAACCAAGAAGAAGCGGCTGGCCCAGACAAAGAAAGTCACAGCATGACTGGCCTCCTCAGAGGGTTCAAGAATGAATTTGAGGTCTATTTTGGCAAATTTGCAACATGGAGGCGGAAGAGAGAGAGTAATTAAAACGGGGACGGATTGGCGTTTTTCTTCCGCTCTTTTGACAGCATCATCAAGTTCATAAAATTCATTTCTCAGCTAAAAGTGTCTAATCTCAGTACCCGATTATGCGTTCTTATGGATGGATTTTAGAACTTGATTCCGGATGAGCCACAGTGTTGGAGAAAACTCTTTTATTGACGATGAGTTGACAAGCGCTAAACTGTCACTGGGATATGTCGTAGATGTTATTGGACGGCTCGGCGGCTAATGGAACAATGGGGAGAGGCGAGGACAGCCTTGCTCGGACCCTATGATGGGGCGCCTTGTGCAGCCATGAAGCCATCATCAAGCTCACACGGATGTTTCGGAAACCTGACTTGGGATATGATTGTAACCGCTTTGTGCCTATCTTGTTTAGTTAAGCATACCTTTGACCTCCTAGCATTTTTGGACGTTTCCGTGCCTCTGGGCTCATGATGCCCAGGACGAGCTGTGAAACCAACGCAGTTACCAGATGAAGCCTAGGTGTTTGCACTGCCCACAGTAGGTCCCATTTTGCAATGAAAAATAAGACCGATGCTTATTAGAGACCATGCCAGTTTGGTAAGCTGCTTCCCGCCCGCATTGTTTCAGGTGTAGGAAACTAACAACCAACATGCATATTTGTGCAAGACAAACCAACAACTCGTTTTAATATAGCAAACTGTGGGCCTTGTTGGTGTTGGCCATTTGATGAAACTGTATCCTGTGGCTATGTCACAAAGGACCTCGCTTGCAAATTAGGAATGGCGGCGCCGGCGGTATCTCCAAAGTAGGATCGCGTACGACACTGGCTTTAAACCTGGGAGTTGGTTGGCATCTTCATATTAAGGTCTGTCACGTTCATTTAGTTGCCTGCAATTACTTCACCTCGTTTCATTTCATTCATCTACTTTCAATCTCATTGTTTATCTGCAGTCTCACCCTCTACCGCAATTTCATTGCTTTAAACTCTTTGGTTCTCCTCGTCTGCATTCACTCTCATCTTTCACCTTCACTCTCCCCGTCAATCCTCACTCATAGTATCTGCCTGCATTTATTATCTGCATATTTTCATACTTGACCATTTACTTCTACATCTCCTCAACACAATCTTACACCTCCTCGACAGAATGGCATCTCCTATCCTCAAACGCCCGGCTCTGGGACAAGTTGCCGCGCTGGGAAGTCTATATGATGCTCGCAGCGACGTCTTCCTCCCATTGTCCCTATTCGACGAACCACTTCCTCCCGATGCCGTGGTGAACACCCAACACGAACCAGGCGACATCAAAGTCATCAATGGGGACACCTTCGCAGAGAAGTTCGATGCATTTGAAATCGATGGCGAACTAGGCATCAGCGTCCTAGCCGGACTTGCCAAAGTGGAGGGATCCGGCCTATACCTATTCGACAAACGCGACACGAACCATGCTGTGCAGTCTTCTTTGCTCTACGATCTCACGACTGTAGGAGAAGAGATTAACCTCACTGCCCGTGGCATTAAAGAACGAGTCACGCCCAACGCTTTGGACAGTGGTGTCGCTACTCATGTTGTGACTGGTGTTCGCTGGGGTGCGCGCTACGTGTTCACCGCCAAGCAACAACTTGATCCATCTGAAGACAGAAGCCAGGTTTCTAGTAACCTAGAGGCACAGATGTCTTTGCTCAAAACAGCTGGACTGTCACGAGTCGAAGATGCGGCCCATACTCAACCTGGAAATTCTGCCGAAATAACCGTATTCGGAGACAACCTCGCCAACGCTCTCTCGCTGATCGACTTTGCCGATGCCCAGAATTTCATCAAGAACATAGCTGGCGATATCGCCAGAACTGGTGACGGAAAGGGCCAGCCACTGGTCTACACCCTTATGCCACTCTCTCTGCTCGCCGTGTTGCGGATAATGGACATCAAGGCCGACCTTACCTACCGCCAGCTGGGACCTGACTGCGCCCAAAGATGTGTGCAGCTATTTGACGATATCCGAGATGCAATCCAACGACTTGGTGACTATTTCGATCGACTGCAGACTCATCAAGCCTGTGTTCCGCCTGAACACATTGATGCCATTGCGCAACTTCTCACGAGGATCAAAACTCTGGAAGACATACTAGAAACTCACTTTGCTAGCATGGTTAAGGACGTTCGAAGCGGCAAGGCGAATGAGCAGCAACTTTGGACCCGACTCACAGAGTTGATTGGAGACGACTCGTCTGAAAATATTCTGTCTAACATGGCATACGAAGACAAGATGGATTTTCAAGATCTCCTCAGAAATGAGGGTGCACATCTCGTTGGCCACACGGGCCCGTCGGTATCTGCCTTGTTGCACGGAATTCAGCATGACGACACTTTTGTCTTTTACTTCAACGACCATGTCCGTCATAATTCCGACGTGTGGGAAGAGAATCTTGCAGCATTTCTAGACATACTTGGAGATCAGTCTCATCACAAACTCGCCATCGCTGTTGACCAAGACGCGGTTGACCACGATACTCACGGCACTTTCCTAGAGAGACCCTACATTTCACACTTACGCAGAGGACGAGTCATCAGCGAGGACATTGTAGAGACACGCAAGGTCTTGGCCGCCAACTGTGTGATGCGCGTTGCCGACAACGCGGTGGATCGCTCTATGAACAGCAAACCTCTCGACAGAAGAGCAGTCAAGATTCCCTGTCCCCACCACGGCTGTGACCAGAAGCTGCAATGCAACTGGATCTGTGGCTCTTGCCAGTCGACAGTCGAATACGGTGTTATGGATGACTTGCTATACTGCGATTGCGGAGCGAGCCCCTACCACAAGTGGGAATTTCAGTGCAACGACCCGAAACATGGCTCAGACTGGGAAAGGTATAACCGTTTGGAGCTTCTTCGGAAGCTCAAGGCCCTAGAGCCATTCGAAGACCTCAACGTCCTGATCCTAGGAGAGACGGGAGTTGGGAAATCGACATGGATCAACGCTTTCATCAACTATCTCTCGTATGAATCAATCGACGACGCCTTGGCCGCCGAGGATCTCAAATGCGTCATTCCTTGCTCCTTTCAGACACAAACTGCCGTTGACGGCAAATTTGTTGAAACGGAGATCAAGATTGGCTCAAGTCAGTCAGAGAAGGATGGTTCTGGAGGTCAATCAGCCACGCAGTCGACTGAGGTGTATACTGTCAATATTGGCAAGACTCGAGTCCGTCTTATCGACACGCCTGGGATTGGAGATACTCGTGGTGTTGATCAGGACAATTCCAACATGAACGACATCTTGACCGTCTTGCGGACTTACAACAACCTTCACGGGGTTCTCATCCTTTTGAAGCCAAATGCCGCTCGATTGACCGTCATGTTCAGATTCTGCATCAAACAGCTTTTGACACATCTCCATCGCAATGCTGCGAACAACATTGTCTTCGGATTCACAAACACCCGTGGCTCCAATTACAGGCCTGGCGATACTTTCAAGCCATTGAATGCCCTCCTATCCGAGTACGAAGAAGTCAACATGGGTTTATTCGAGAACAATGTGTACTGCTTCGACTCGGAAAGCTTCCGATACCTTGCTGCCAAAAAGAAGGGCATTGACCTTGGTCACCTGGAAGAAAACCGTCGCAGCTGGGAATACTCGGTTGGAGAGTGCGAGCGGCTCGTTAAGCACTGCCAGGGCATCACTCCTCATCAAGTGCGCAGCACCATCAACCTCAACGAAACTCGAAACACGATTCATCGACTCACGGAGCCAATGACCTTTATTGCTGAGAAGATCAGATTGAGCATCGACGTGAATGATGATGCCATCAAGGAGCTTCGAGACTTTGAACTCACGCGGCAACAACTTCAGCAGCGCCTCTTTGTCCAAAAGGAGACTCTCAGGTCAGAGAAGGTAGACAACCCACAGACAGTCTGCACACACGACAATTGTGTCGAGATCCGCACCGATTTCGAAGGCAGAACAGACACTGAGGCCACGACAATCTACAAGACGGTCTGTCACGATCGCTGCTGGTTGACGAGCGTCGATCGCAACAAAAAAGGTCACCCTGAATTGCAGAAATGCCAGGCGATGGATCTAGCTGGCATGTGCAATGGGTGTGGTCACAGTTGGATGGACCATATGCACATCTACTACAAGTATGTACCAACGACTTATCAGCACCGAGATGAAGCAACAGACAGGGATCTAATCAAGAACGCCGACAACATCCAACTCAGGGAGGAAGCAATCCGGATGAAGAAAGAGGCTATTGAGGAGTTCAAGCTTGAACACCGACAAGTCCAAGAAGCGGCCATCCAGTTTGGCTTCTTCCTCAAGAGACATGCCATCACACCCTACAACGACGCTACGATCGAGTACCTCGACATGCTAATGGATCAGGAGAGGCAGAAGATGAAGGTCGGTGGATCAAACCAGCGTCATAAGAAACTTGAGAAGGAGAAAGCAGAGTATCTTCAAAGGGTAGATGTACTTGAGAAGGCCATGAAGCAGGGCGACGAGTCCAAGCTCCTGGACGATACAGGTGTGGCACAGTTGGTTGAGAGCCTATACGGCCTACCTCATTTCGGAAATGACCTCCGAAACATTGTCAATATCCAGGAGAGGGCGGCTGACTCTACACATCGAGAACGGTCTTGCAATGTTGCAGGAGGGGCGCACTTCCGTCGTCAACGAGAGAGAAAGCAGTCCCGAACTGCACAACGACACAATTCAGATCTTGGGGAGGGACCTTCGGCTCCGATGAACACTGTTCCTTCTTATGAACCGATCCCAGGATCGTTTCCTAGAGAACCTACTGGAGGTACTGTCAGAGCCAAGGTTCATGCCCGTTCTGTAGCGCCGCGTGAACCACCTTCGAGGCGGGGACTCTGGGGAGCTTTCACAAGATTCGTTTCGGGTTTTTGAAGGCGAGAGGGAAATTCCAGTTCAAGGCATCCCCCGCTTCCCTTTGGCACCCCTAATACGAGGAGGGCATTTGTGGCGATCTGAATACGACTATCGTCTGCAGTCATTGATATTCAAGCCTGTTGTTTAGAAATGTTCTGGGATCAGAAGTCGAGTGAGTGGTAGAGCCCAGAGGTCATGTTTTCTTTTTTCAATTGTGAATTCCTATATGAGCGATCTGTAGGGAAGGGGTTGTCACAAGTCACATTCAGAGATGGATACGGAGTTGGCGGAGTTTTTGTTACCTAGATAATCCCTAGTGAGACGCATCATGTTGTGTGGACGAGATAAATAAAGGAAAATTTGTTCCTTGGAGTAGGGAGCTCTAGTGTGAGATCACTGTTTGCGAAGAAAAATAGCCCTAATGTTTTACAGCCCGGAGACCATGAATCAACTCGACTTAAACCAAGCATCAGACAATTCCAAAGATGTCGACAGCCGTTTCGCCACAATGGGAAGCTTATAGCTCCCCAAGAACCACTCAACACCAGAAGCCTTCTCCTCTCGAATCATCTCCAACGAAACATCCTGAATCATATCGGCAAGCTTAGCAGCCGAGAGTCGCTCTTCTGGCTCAGCCGAGAGACAAGTTTCAAGAATTATCATTAACCGCTTCGGATAGCGGACTTGTCCGTCTTCCCAGACAAGCCTATTGTGGCTCACCCGGATGGCTTCGATGCAAAGCTGGGCCCATGCGAAGATGTCTGATGACGCTGTGTATGTTCCGTCAGAGATCTCGGGGGCTGCATATTCTGATGCCGAGTTTGGATCGAGAGCTTTGCCTTCTCCCAGGTCTGAAATGAGAACGTATGACTCGATGTCGTCGGGCTTTACTTCGGTTTGAACCAGGACATTGCCTTGGTGAAGATCTCTGTGTTCATGTCAATGCAGTCCATTCAAGTGTCATGATCAACTCTCACCTGTGCATGATTCCACGACTGTGGATATCCTTCAATGCCCTCGCAATATCTGCAAAGTAAGTGCAGAGATTCCCCCAAACCTCATAGAAATCGTCTTGCATCAGCTCATTTGCCAGAAAATCGATCATGTTCCCCCCGCTGGCATAGTCAAACACCAACGCCAGTCGAGTTTGGTAGCCTGAAGCATTCCCAATCTGAGGATCGTACATGTGTCCGGTGTCTGGGTCTACCAAGACTTTTGTTATTCCAAAAAGCCGGACAAAACCTGCGAGATTCCCATTTCCTGACAGAGCCTGGTATGACGTGGCGAGCTATCATCACTGGGTGAGCTACTGTATTGTGGGTAAGGGTAGGGGAGGCTCACCTCGGCAAAGAACTTGGCATCTGACTCGAAATCCTTGTTTAGGCGTGCATGGGACACCTTGATGGCAACCTGGCCTACCTGCTCTTCAACGTGGTCCAGACTCACCTCGATAGGCTTTTTCTTCCAGGATACACAATGAACTCTGCCAAAGCTGCCTTCACCAATGAACCGTGCATTTGAAAGATCAAGCTCGGAAGCATCGATGTAAAGAAGAAAGTCGCAGTATGAGGGCTTGAAATGTTCCCCGAGGAGCGCTTTTAGGTCTTTTCGTTGAGTGTCTAGCTCCAATCGGTGTCTCCATTTAAAGTCGAAGTAGACAATTGGTCCCGAGTCTGAGCTTGTCCGCTTCAGTTGTCGCGCTTTGATCCCTGGAAGTGTTTCGACAAGAAGGAATTGGCTTGTGTCTTGGTCTCGTGTTACGGCGACGTCGTTCTAGATCTGCTTAGAAGGTAGGCTTCGAGAGGGGGTGGTTTGGCGTGTAGGTACTCACCCAGTCGGTCCAAAACTCTTTCATCTCTTCGGCAAATGGAGTCTTGTTCAAGTCTCGACATCTGACAAGCACACCCCCGTTCAGGAAGTAACCCGGATAGTCATAGTCTTCCTGGATATGACGACAGTAAAGGTCTTCATTCACATACAGGAGATTTGAAGACCTAGAGCGATTAGAACTGAGCCAAATCTTCAGCTCTCCCTCAGAGAAGAAGGACGTTGGAAGCCCTAGAGCATCTACCGCAGCTTGGGCTTGCTGAGGAGTAACTGGATGTAGATCGCCCCAGTTAATCAATGGGAGAAAGCTGGAGGGGCTTGAGATGGCCATATCATGGACCCGATGCTCATATTCAAGCGCGATCTATTGAGTAGTATTAGATTTGGCCTTGCCAAACAACATGAATCGACAAATAACATACCGTTTCAAATTGATCGAGTTGAATAAATTCATATCTAGGTCTCTGTCGTGTGGTCAGTATTGGTCTTGACTCGCTTAACTGTTTCGTACCTGGGCTTCCATGTCAAACTTCTTCTTGGGGAATAGAACTGTTGCCTCTTTTCCCTCTCTCTTCAACTCAACGTGGACTGACTCCCAATGTGTTGAAACAGACTGGCAAACGAGAAAATCTTCCGTCGGAAAATTCAACGGTGGGTGCTGAGTGCCACTCAAGTGCAAACGGAAGAGTCTCTCAAAGATCCATACATCCCAGACATCGACTGTTTCCGTCATGAGATCCACAGCCAAGGTTGACTTGGCACTTCTGACAAGTTCTCCAAGCTGTGGATTCCCGTCCACTTCAGGGAACGCTGAGGGGTCGGAATTAAAAACAGCCTGGTGGACGCCAAGCTCTTGATAGAGAGTTTCTGCAAAAGTGGTCGCTAGAAGTGGGTTCAGGAGATCGTCACTCTCAGTGGCCAGCTCATATTGACTCCCTAAACCCTGCTGCAGAGACTTGGAACGAGAGTAAAGACCGACAATGGTGCGAAATCCCTTCCACTCTCTCATCAGGTCTAGGTTGCGGACAAGCAAGAGAGCGACCATTCTCCACAAAACAAGGTCCTCAGCATGGGGTGCGACGTTGATATGATCTGCGTTAATCTCGCCAAGCTGCGAGATGAAGTCTTGGTTATCCTGAACAAGCTGCTCCGTTCGGTAGTAGCGTCTGTCAGAGGCAACGCGGGTATGTCTGCTTCTGAGCATTTCCTTGACCATGTCAAAGGCAGCCGTTTGTTTTCCGCCGTGCATGTTCTGGAGGACGTCTGATTCAAACTCGACGTGGATCTGCCGCAGCACCGCTGATGTCCATGACCACTTGAAGAACATATGAGTCGCTAGTACGTCGAGTGGGACAGAGGGAGTCATGGCTGCTGCGCGAACATCGGGAGTGACAAGTTCAAGTATGGAAGTGAGAAGGCGGCGTTCAAAGGGGACAAGTCGAAGAACCAGGACGTGTTGAAATTTATCTCTAATGTCCTCGCCGTCTCTTGCCGCTTCAAGAGAGCTGACGAGGCATTTCAAGACCTGGCGAGAGACAGTTGGAGTGCTCACTCGCCAGAGGAAAAAGTCAGTGATGGCCATCTTAAGTGGGCCACGGGTCGGGGATCTCGACAGACACGGCTCCACGAGGGACATTGGAGACTTGTTCGACCCTCTTAACGAGATGTCAAAGTCAGGCTTCCACCCAAAGTCAAGTTGCAGCCTAATTCTGAGCTGAATGTGAACGAGGCTCTGCATCACGTGGTGGCGCATGCAGTGTGCCGTATACAGCCTGGGCGTCATCTTGGGCGTCGAGGCCCCTCACGTCAACATACGTATGCCTACACGTTGCCGAGGAACTTAATTGACGTGTGACCCAAGACCCCAGAACCTTCATCCCTGCAGAGACTATGGAGGCTCTCGCTATTCTAGGCGCTCAAGCAGCCGTTCTCCAGAATGCAACGGCGCTGATCGAGGCCCTCGGTGCCATCGTCGAGAAGGCCAGAGAAGCAAAGAACTTTAGGAGACAATGTCTTGAACTCAGCAATATGTGCATCAGTTTGTCCATGGCCTTCTTGAATCATGAAGCCGACCTCAAAGACACGCAAGCTAGGAACGAGTTTCAGAGCTGTCTCCGCGACGTCCATCTCGCCGTGGCCGAATGCCGAGGCTGGTCCGCTCTTCATGTCGGTTGGGAGGTGTTTGTTCAGCACAAGTTCAAAAGTCTCAAGTCCAGACTGGAAAGTGTGCAACAAGCGTTTGGGACGGAGCTCTTGGTGGGTTGAGACGGTCTTCTGGTCCAGTTGGGATACTGATTGAATCTTCATAGATCAAAGTCAAGTCGTCGTCGACTCAGGTAACGCGGCAATTAACCACCATGCAGTCACAGCTCGTTCAGCTTGAGCTAGTGGCAAACGACCATGACGCCGAAAGAAGCCAGTTTCTAGACCGGATCCGGGGCTTAGAGGCAGATCTCACAAAGTCGCAGCAGCTAATGAGATCTCTTGTGCCGCTCCCGCCAATAGGTCTCGATATTGTCACACTTCCAGATCCTAGAGTAGCGATTCTGTCAACTGAAGCCGTCGATGGAGCGACAGTTCCCATAACTGGCGAGTATCAAGGGCTACGAGTTACCTTTGAGAAGATCGCACACACGCACTTTGAGAAGCTTCCCCATGTCGTCCAGATATACCAACAGATGGGAAACGTGGCTCTAGTGCAGCAGTTCTATGCTATAGTTGAGTTGGATGGGAGCAAGTATGCCGTCATGGAGGACATGGCATCTCACCAGTCCATCCAAGAAGCCGCAACAACCGGTCGTCTTGCTACCATTTCTGAACTGCAAGGGTTGCGATTCATACATGAACTGGCAACAACAGTTTCAACTCTTCATAGAGTGGGCATCTTGATCAAGAGTCTTTCTCATTTATCTGTGTGCATTGTTGAGACTGCCGATGGAAACATCCGGCCGAGACTTACTGGACTCTCCCAGGCTCGAGCTGTAAGAATATACCTTCCCCTGGACTTGAACAAAGCAGTTTTAACAATCGGCATTTCCACTAGATATGGGAGGTATCTAACAAGGCAGAGCAAGACGTTCGGTTCGAAGCACCGGAAACAGAGAAGATCGGATCGAGATCCAAGATGTCAGATGTTTGGAGGTAATCCCCATGCTCTCACTGTACATGAAGAAGTGTACTAACTGAATCAATATCAGTTTGATCACCGTGATACTTTGTTTCCTCACAAGAAGCGCGCCTTTCGGGGTAGTCAGGTCTCGGATCGATTCCTCCCAGGCTACCAGCATCCGAGAGAAGCTACGCTCAGGGGACTTGCCGTTCCAACCTCAAGATGTGCAGGGCCATAATTTGGCTCCACAGGTTCTAAGCTGGCTACAACCCGATCCTTTTAACCGACCACCAGCCTCCTCAGTAGCCCAGTCTTTGTTCGAGGCCCTTATCCGAAGAGCAACAGAAACCAACCCGCCTACTCCTCCTGTCTCAGTCCCCGACATTGGTCCCGCGGAGCTGCTGCGATTTGCTTCGGATATTCTGAGCAAGGCTAAAGTGAAAAGCTCAAAGTCCAGGGATGGCAAGAAGAATCAGCCCCAGACAGGAGAAGATTTCCTCGACCAAACCAAGTTTAGCGCTCTGAAAGCCGCAGCGGGAGACTCTGATGCTTCACTCTCTTTTGCTATCGGTGTCGCATACATGGCCGGCCTTGTAAACCTCCCTTCTGAGACTTCGGAGACATTTGGTGATGCACCTCGTGAAGGTGAGTATCTCTTCTCGGGGCAAATTGGAGTTTGTAAACAGCGCACTAACATGTGTTTAAACAGTCATCTACGCAAAGCTTGCTATCCCGTACCTTGATGCCTCAAACACTTTAGGTCATGGTGGTGCTGTGAAGGAACTCCTTCGAGCCCACAAGACCCTTGCGAAGTACTACCATGGGCTGCTGGCCGCGGATGACGAGGGTTGAGACTCCAAGTGGATCTAATCATGGCGTAATAGGACTATGTTTGGGGGTTCTATGTCTCATCTCTTGCCCTATTAACCTGTTTTGACTTTGTCATCCATCAATAGATATCTAACATTCAATTACATCAGACCTGATCTGAAGCTCCTCTCAAACCATGTGGCTTACGCGGTTAATTGTGTTTCTGGCTTAATGTACACCCTCTACGGTCATCGTACCTCTAGAGCTTGGACAGCTTGGACGATCTTGTCTGTCAGTTATGCTGGCTTTAACTATGATAAAGAACACACATTTCCAGCACATCATAGCATCATATCCCAATGCTAACACAGTGGCCCTGGCTTCAAAACGATAGGACCTAACCTGAAGCAAAGCATACCGCCGGGTCAAAGCCCCACAGTCGGCACAACGCCATATCATGTCGATCTGCTTAATCTACAGCACCGAATCAGCAAATTGTCAAAACCTGGTGGGTCTATAGACCCTTGCTAGCTTCTGATTTAGAGCCCTTGATTCGCTATCTTGCAAAAAGGCAGGCACTCGCTTCGCAGCAGCGGCTTTAGAATGGATGCTTCTAGCCAACCAGTGAGTCGCGATAAGGGTCTCTTGACCCACCAGGCTTTTTCAATTTGCTGAAACGGAAAATCTGATGTGGTCCAGGGTATGAGCTGCCAAACGTCACATTCAGGCCTGGATTTGGAGTTGTAGGAGATTTTATTTTCATGTACCTGATCCATGGGAAGAACGAAGTTCTTTATAGACTAGATGAACGAGAAACAAATTTACTACTTATAGTAGATAGCTTTGTTGCGTGGTTATTACCTAGCAAATCAGATAGGATATTTTAAATGCATGGACATTGAGCCCTCACTTTGAGCTACCATCAATGCATGTACAAATTGCTTAGTGGCTACACTTTATGACGAAGACTTCACTCAAGATTCTAAACTAGTATATTTTACGTAATATCAACAAAATTAAAGAATCTTTACGTGGCTATTATTAGAACAGCGTCGGATATAAATGCCGAGGCCGCTTCAGATACAGTGCATTTCAAATCCCCGGAACCTTTTCTAGACGGGTGATGAAAACAACTCTATAGGGTATAGTTGGTATCTTGAACGCGTAGCTAGTTACTCTAGGGGTATATATGGTCCAAAGTTCAATCTATCTCAACGACAACTCGCGCCAAATCATTCTCCTCCCAAGCAAAACCAGAGTAATGGAAAAGCCAGCCAAAAATGAGCCAACACCACACATCCAGACCATCTCATTCACAGCGTTTGAACTCCAGTGTTGAGTCGCCGCACTAACAATATCATCGGCGTTCAGCAGGTCAATGCCTTCCCGGGCGAGTATCTTCCAGACGTAGTTGCGATAGGAAATCGGCCAGCCAGGTAACTCCCAGTACCGCGACTTGAGATTCAGTCGCTTGGCAGTTTGGATTTGACTCCGCACCGTTTTGAGTTGAGAGCTGCTGAAACCGAACATGAGGGTTCCGATTGCCCTCCACAGAGAGACCGAAGCCGTGTAGAACTCGTTTTCTTGGACGTCCAAACAGTAAGTGTCGTTCTTACAATATCCTGGATGCCTCAGAAGGTCGAGAGAGGCATCGAGAAACACGTCGTGATAGCGGCGCCACCGTTCGGGGTCAGAGCCGATGTTTACGTCCCGGCGCTTGACAATGTTCCCGGTTCCCACAACAGTGAGAGGACCATACTGGAAGGTCTGATTCGTCGTTGACGAGGAGATATTCTGGTGCCGGGACAAGTAGTTTCGTTCTCGAAGAGGCTGCAGCTGCTCGAGGACCAACGGCCAAGTTGTTACAGGGTCATCCTTGACGTCAATGGACAGGATCAGTGTCCTATTCGGGTCGTTTGCGAAGACACCAGCAGGGCGGTCATGGGACCCTTGGATATCACCAAAAGGCGCAGCATTCATCGAGTCCAGTATTTGCAAAAGAGGGTCGATGTAAAGAGACCGGAGGGTCCTTTTCGGTGTCAAATCCCACCAGTGGTGGCCGACCAAAAGTTCGTTTCCATCCTTGTTGCGCCAGACATCTGCCTCAACACTCACACATCCTACTGATAGAGCCGAAAACAATGGACGGGGCCGCAAGTAGTCGTTATGGGAGTGAACCATCGCGGGAGAGACATGAGGTGACAGTCGCTTAACCCAGCGTGTGACACTCTCTGTCGAATTTTCCGTGTCCTCGAAAGGATCGGCCAGTGAAAAGCCTGAGGACTCGTAGGCATGGACAAAGTAGCGCTCGATGCCAAACATCACGAGGGAAAAGGTCACACTGCAGAGAATGTCAGGTGCCGGGTAGGTGAGGGGGAACACTAGACTCACCCGACCAAGCCCGTAACTATCACGACTGTCCACCCCAAATTCTTCCACACTTTTCGAACGCCCGGGACTCGGCGTTTTCGCCTTGTTGGTTCAGCGTCTGCTTGCGACGGATCAGGGCTCGATGCCCGAAGTGGCTGGTATTCTGTGTCGTTCTCGTGGTCTTTACCACATAACATCTTGGCGACTTTCATGCTAATTTGCAGCGTAAACAGAGGAGCACAATACCACGACGTTAAGGAAAAAGAACAAAAACCCGCAAAGAAAACAGAAAAACGAGAAAAGCGAAAATTCGAGATATGGCTTCCTTCATGTACGGGCTATCTTTGATCATGTGTACCGTTGGTGTCGTTGAACTAGCGTTGGTGGTCGTATTAAAGCCGAGCTACAACGCACGTGGTTCCACTCACACGGTCAGGGTTTGGACCAATCCTGTCTTTCCGCTCAGGCACGAAGGTCTGGAACGGATTGATTGATGGTCGTGGGAGACGCTGGAGGGTTGCGCCAAGTCTGTGAATAATGATTGACCACTCGTCGATGTTACGCTCCGGTAATTCCCTCGTCTAGCTGGATGTGCTTCATCTGCCGCGCGTGGCGATCATGCCCATATCTCGTCTTTAGTTAGGCCACAAGGGCCTAGGGACAGGAGTTAACTAATGAGTAAATGCCACTCAGAAAGATAACCTATCACCGGTTGGTGCATTGTTGGTCAAGTTCAGCAACCAGTCTACTATCCGCGTCGTAGATGATGATGTGCAGTTCACGTCGCATATCGACAGACGATGAAATGATATCATAGCACATAGCCGTTCCTAATCCTACCGCGCCCAAAATTTCTCCATATACATAGGAATGAAACTACTCCCTCCGGGGAGATGTTATCTTTATTCCGCGATGTGGCTAATAGCCCCCTGTCGCTAAGCTATCTCCGGCAAAAGTTAAAGATACCTTTCTGCAGATACTGCGAGCAAGCTAGGGTACATCCTTTGCCACATCCCCTGCCCTCCCTCTCCAAGATTGTTACGAAGCTGAGCCGTAGGCATTGTCGAACTCTTCAATAGCGGTTCTAGCCCTATCCTTCTTCTTCTTATTCTTCTTTAGCTCTTCTCCGCGGGCCTCGAGGGACCTGTGTGATGCCACTGCATCACCGTGACCTTCCCGGACGAACGACGCGACCCGGAGGGCAGAATCCTCGGGGCCATCATGGTGACCAGTTATTCTTACGCGGTCGTTGTCAGGATTTGGATAGTACTGGGCAGGATCTGTATAGTACTGGGCAGGATCTGTATAGTACTGGGCAGGAGCTGGATAGTACTGGACTATGTTTGCAGGATCCGGAGAGTACTGGTCGTCCCAGGAGAACCTCGGGGGGCTGAAGGGGGTGCCGTCGGAACCGGCTCGGGAGCAAGCTTCATTCGAGTCATTGCACTCGCGCTGGAGCAACTTATATGTACCAGATATATGATAGCTGACTATCAACGAGTTAGATGTATCTCTCATGGAATAGAAAGTCACAATATCGTGGTATATGAATACCTGGATAAGAGACAGACGGCCATGGCGCGCGTAGTTCTGGCATCGAACTGGCAGAAATTGCCTTCAACTCTTCAATCATGATCTAAGGATTTGATCAGCTCATTCATTGTAGGTCTGTCTATAATAAGTATATGTCTCTTACCGATGTCAAAATTCGGTTGGACTTGATGTAGTATCCTTTTGTAACCTGACCTCTCTGTGGATCCTAGTGAGTTCGAGGAGGGCAAGGGTTAGCTATGTAGTCTTATGAAAGTATTGAGGTTTAGGCGTATTCGGTCATTAGAGGGGCAGGACCGATCGTTTCCACCAAAACGCACCTTGTAAATACCAAGTGTCACCAGAGCGTCACTACCCAGTTGGTGGCATATATGACCCTTGATAACCTCCGGCCTGATACCATCGCGGGGTAAAAAATACTTGTTCTGCCAGCCATGATTAGGACTCTTCGGAGGAGGCGGGATATCTCGGGGTGATGAGGTCGACGGTGGGTTTTGCTTTGGTGCGTCTTCGTTTCGATACATCTCGGAGTAATCAGATCTAGCCTCCATGGACTCAACATCCCATGCTTCCTCGTCATCGGAACCAGATTCAATGTTTGATTCTAGGCCAGGCAAAGCAAAGAGAGCCAGCTGCTCCTGGTGCCGACCGACATGGCTTTGATATTGTCCAGCCGAGATTAGGTTCACACCACAAATAGGACAAGGAATCCCAGACCGAATGTCCAAGGGCTGCTGGCTGAGACTTACCATAGCAGCTAGCTCCTGCGGTGCGCCTGCTCCTTCGTGGTTCTGACAAACATGCCTCGTGCACTCTGAGTTCGAAGGAAAGGTTAGGTGGGAGGAAAATGGACATGGATACACCTTCCAGTGGTTTTGCTTCACATGGTCCATCCATTGATGCCGTCGGGAAAATTCCTTGTCTGGTGTCATGCAGTCCTTTTCCAGGCACACGTATGGACGGAGATCCCTATAAACATGCCTCCTTATAACTTGCTTAGCTTAGAAAGGCTGAAAGGGAACATATTGAATTACCTCCAAGATGACTCATCTGCCACTGCAATCATCATATAGCAGAAGGGACACTCAAATGGAGCCTCGGAGGTTTGTGTCGGTAGTGGCGGGACACGGCGCTGCTCGATATCTCCCGTAGATGATGCATACGACGTCTGAGAGATTCCGGAATCGGAACAGTTGTCTTCAACGCGAAGTTCCCCCTTGGGGTGCTCCGGGAGTGATGGTACAGCCGTCTTTGCATTTCCGAGGTCGTGTGATGCTTTCATGCGATTACCCTCTCTGTACTTGAAAAACTGACGCCTTCGAGTATTGGCTTTGCCTAGCCTCTCTGCCAGCCATGAGTCGATAGACCCAAACTTGGAACAAACATGTTGAATATCAAGTTGCTCATAGTGGAATGTGTCAGCCACATCCGATGCGACGAAGCGATCATGGGGTGCGGGATCTCGAATGGCGACACTCAACCGCAAAAGACAGTTGACGACGTCGGTGACATCGATCGAAATTTGCTCCAGTTCTGTGTCGGGGGAGTCACTATCTTCAGCATCTTCACCCAAAACAACACCTTCGTCATCACTGAGTTGATCCCAAGGCGTCTCTTGTCCGGTAACGAGGGCGATGGCGTCTTCGAGTAGCCCGGAAAGATCACGGAGGAGGCTCACGACTTGTTTTCGGATATTCGAGGAGTCCCGGAGCCTGTGGTCAAGGGAGCCGGTTCCCGTGCGATGTGCCCCGATGTTTCCAGACCAGACTTTGAACCTGGTCTGCTCATCTCTAACCCCTCGGTTAAAGTATGCTGGTGGATCGTCTGTACTCGTTTTGAAGGCGTCAACAGCATTACCGAACAGCTCAAGACAACGTGTGACATGACTTTCGATAGTTTCTTCCATGATGGGCTGTTGGTGGACGAAGAAAGCGATATCTAGATACCTCGGTTGACGATCAAGCCCCGGGCGGCTATAAAGACGCAGTCAGGTGCTCATCTACCAAAAGACGTCATCTGCTGACGTGTTGAGCCGAATGTGCAGATTTCCCCGCTTGAGCTGAGGCCTGACACGCCCAGCCAGCCTCACTTTGAGGATGTCACCTCATACCTTTTTCTCCTTCACAAACCCAAGGACATTTTGGACACGCTTCTTGTCATGTCTGGGTTCGAAATCGCGGGCATCGTGCTCGGTTCAATACCGCTTGTCATCGCCACCCTCGAAAAATATGGCACAGGCCTGTCGGCGTTGCAGCGATGGCGGAAATACCAGCGCGAGCTGCAGAGCCTGATCCGGAATCTGAAAATCGAGAGAGCCAAGTTGCAGAACGTTTGCGAGAAGCTCCTCATTGGCATTGTTAAACCTGCGAGGATTGAAGTCCTGATTAATAATCCGATGGGAGATCTGTGGAGAGAAGAAGAAACTCTCCGCAAGGTCCAATTCCGGCTCGGGAAAGGCTTCGAGAGTTTTGAGGCCACAATCAGCCATCTGAAGACAACGATTGACGAGATGGCCGAACGCATTGATTCCCAAAAGAATGGCATGGCTTCAGGATTCAAGCGAGCCGTGTTTACTCTAAGTCGTTCACAATATGCCGATCTCCTCTCAGACATCAAAGACAACATCTCCAACCTTGAGAACCTCACAGACCGAAACATGGAGCTCGAGCCTGCCAGAAGAGGAAGGTATCGTGGCAAGCTTTTTGTCCTCCTTCAGACCATATCGGAGAGCCTGTATCGTGCTCTAAGTCCAAGCCTTAACTGTGCCTGTGGACACACCATTGGTCTTGGACTTGAAAGCCGGGCTACTGAGGTTTTCCCACCGGGTGATGAAGAGAAGATGATAAATTCCACCTCTTTCAAAATAGCCTTTTCCTACATGGAGGACCCCGACGACGCAACAATTTGGGAGGAAATCTCGGTCAAACCCAATGTGGCAGTTGCGAGAGCAACCTTCTCGGCCAAGCCGCCGACCTCCTCTACTCCCTCCAACCTTGGCCAAGGCAACAACAATATCCGACTTGCTAGCTCCTCGAGAGGGTCCTCATCGACAACGGTCCTCGTTCAAACGCAGAGCAGCTTGGCATCCATGAGCCTGAACATGTCCACGCCGTGTGCAGCGCCAGGTGTAGGGCTTCCAGTTATGGGCCATCTCAGCCTCTGCCAGAGGATCAAAGTTGGCGGGAAGCAGGCAAACATGGCCTCGTATGGAACAATTCTGGACACCTCAGCGCTTGGAACGAAGGAGTATTCTCTTTCTCCCATTCGATTTTCAGACTACTTGGATGTGCCCTGTCGCTCAGTCATTTCATTGAGGGACATTCTGGAACAAAAGGACACCTCGATTCACTTGCCTTATCGAGACCGTTTACACCTCGCCGTGGTGGCATCATCAAGTCTTCTGCAGCTCCATGGGAATCCATGGTTGCCCAATGCACTCACTAGTAGCGATATCTTCTTCCTGAAAAAGCGAAACTACCCCATCTACTCCAGGCCTTTTCTTCTGAGAAAGAGCAGTGCAAGCGCTGGGAAGGGAAAAGAGACTTCACCGCCATTCTGTAATCCAGCTTTGTGGTCTTTGGGGGTGCTTTTGATTGAGATCATTCGGGGAAGAACTCTGGCGTCATTCAGGACCCAAGAGGAATCTGGCCCTCTCATCGACTATGCCACCGCACACAAACTTTTAGACGAGATTCGGATGGCTAGCTCCAACTATGGAACCGCCGTTACACGTTGTTTGGGAGGAGAGCTGCACAGCGATAATTACTGTTCAGGGAGTGAGGACTTTTGCCAAGAGGTATACTCAGGTGTGGTTGCTCTATTAGAGAAGGACTTGGAGAACTCGTAGGTGTTATGTAGGCTACCGAACAGAGATTTGATAGAGTCTTGGAGTATTTGTTTATTGTTTCTGAGTACCCATCACGGCCCTTTGGACCGAGTTTCATGCAACAACAAACACAATCAACAGGCAAAGAAGAAACCCAATCAAAAATGCATAGCAGCCTGCATATCATTAGGCTGGAAATAAAGTTTACCGACTTTTCAGTGGCATAAAATTCGCATTGTTTTAGTTTGGGAGATGCATATCAATAAACGGCCAGCCAATCAAGGCTAAGATCGTGAAAACAAACCAGGCAGCCAGCTAGGCATCCATCAGCAGACCCGCAATAAGTCATTGCTCCCAGGATTCTTTTAATAAGCATACTTCTTGTTTTTCTTCTATATAATATCCCCCATCGTATCGTTTTTGCATTGTTGACAGTCTCATTCTATTCTCATCAGTGACCAAACTTGACCATGAGCGACAACAAGCTCCAACTCCCAGAGTGGTTCCTCAACCACAACATCACCTTGAAAGAAGACCTCGACAAGTTACGTCCAAAAATCGAGGTCGTCGACGCCGAAGAAGCGAAAGCTATCAAGGCTCAAAATGAAGCTGGCAACTACAAAGCCGAAGGACAACCCCCTGGTCCTACGAAAAGCCAGATATCCTCTGAGACCTTCTCCATGTTCCGCGACATCCTGGCATCCGCTTTGGCGCGAGACTCCGAAGGTCGACTAGACTCAAAACAGTCCTTTGTCATCTTCGAGACTCGAGAAATAGCCGTCTCTATTGACTTTCTCGACGAACTCGTCAAGGCCCTGGCAAAAGAGCTCGGCACATCCCTGATATCATATGGTTTCGAAGATCTTGAAGATTTGGGGCTTGAGTTTGATCTCCAAACTCCCACTGATCCTTCGGAAAGCAAGCCTGATAAGAAAAGGGACAAGAAAAAGGATTCGGATCATTTTAGCCTGGCTAAGCACTGGTTCTCGTCATCTTCTGAGACTGACACCAACGTCAAGAAAGAAGCCTGGGAAAAAACGCAAAGGAGCTACTCGACGATCCTTGACGCTATTCTAAACAATCAGGCTGTTGACACCACGAAAGACGGGGAATCAACCGAAGCACCACGAAATTATCAACCTGAATCAACTGGCCCAGTCTTAATCCACGTCCGCGAAGCGTCGACCATGTTGAGCCAGCAATACGGGCATCGCTTTCTGGGCCGCCTATGTGATGCCATCCAACAACGACGAGAAAAAGGCCAGACCATCGCTGTTGTCATGACCGTCCCAGAGCCCAACCGGGTCGATTGCTCTTGCGACCATTGTATGAACGGGGATAGACTCCAGTGGAAGCTTGTTTATAATCACACTTGCGCGACCCCATCTTCCCTTCACGAGATAAGCCCGCTCAACATCGACAGGGAGGATCGCTGCCGGCACCCCGATTACATGGCCTCAGTAAACGTCCGAAGACTGAAGCGGATCTTGAGGCAGAGTATGTCTCATGTGTTTGATCTTGAACTTCTTCATCCACACGCGGACTGGAAGCAGCTGGTATGCAAAGAACCCGGGAAATGCTTTGGCAATGGGCAATGGAGCTGGGAGAATATTTATCAAGCCTTCCTACAGCTGAAAGGTCGCTCCTATGAGAAAGAGAAATTGGATGCGGCCGATATCCTGCTCGTGCTGTGGAGATTGGGTCTTCACAAGCATGAGAAGCCAGCCAAGAAGATCGAACCAGTGCCTCGGGATGAGGAAGACGTTGGAGGGGTGATTGACGAAGAGGATTCAGTCGAGGCTCAAAGACAGGCCTGGAAGGACAAGCTGGCATCCCTTCGCCAAGAGTGTAACTCGGCCGAGCAGAATCTGGTGGATTGCGTCATCAACCCGGGTAAGTTGAAAGCCAAGGCAAAGTTCCTCAGCCTGGTACGCTTCATTTCTAACCTTGGTGGCTGCAAGACGAGATCAATTCGAGTTATTCACAAGTCATCATCGATACTGAGCTCAAAGAAACCGTCTTGCATCTAGTATCCTCGGCATATCTTGCGCCCTCGACGTCTTCCGCGTCGTTGCTCAGCCAGGCTCGTATCAAGGGGATACTCCTCTACGGGCCTCCTGGAACTGGAAAGACGCATCTTACTCGATCAATCGCTAAAGAGTCTGGGGCCTCGATGCTTTGCGTTGACGGTGCCAGTTTACTGTCCAAGTATGTTGGCGAGGTTGAGAAGAACATCAAGGCAGCGTTCACCTTGGCCTCCAAGCTGTATCCTTGCATCCTCTTCATTGACGAAGTGGACTCTTTGTTTTACGATCGCTGCATGGCCAGGAGAACTTGGGAAAGGAGCACAGTAACGCAATTTCTCACACAGATGGACGGATTAGCGCAGAATGATAGAGCTCCGTGTGTTATTGTGGCCACCAATCGTCCCGATTCCCTCGACAACGCTTTCCTACGTCGACTGCCCCAGAAGATTCCAATCGGTCTTCCTGATACGAAATCACGCTCGGAAATATTAGGTGTACTGCTCGAAGGCGAAGAGTTGGAACCCTTGGTTAACATTGACTCTTTGGCTCGGGAAACAGAGGGCTACTCGGGGTCTGACCTGCGCAGCCTTTGTGCAGAGGCGGCACTGATTTGGGCCATTGAACACAGCAAAAGAGGCTGTGTGAACGGTTCATCTGATGACGTGGGTAAGATGCGTCTCGGGGTTATGCACTTTGCCAAGGCTCTTCAGAGGATCCGGCCAAGTGTTTCGAAGAAGGACCTGTTGGCGCTTGAGTCCTTTACAAAGCGATTCAATCCGCATTTCATTCCCTGAGGTTTTTAGAACACGATGAAGGTCCTTCGGTTAAGCCGTAGTTGAATAGAGAGAAAAAGTTTTCCTTTCAAGGTAGCAGGAATGCCGTCCCAACGCGTGATTTAGGCGTCCGAGTTCTCCCCCACCATCTCCATTCCTTCGAAAAGATCGATCCAATCCTCCAATCGTTCCTTCACAAATGTGTCCAGCTCCCAAGGCTCTGTCGAGACATCTTCCATATCCCCATCCCAGACATACATATCAGCGTCAATTATACTCCCATCCTCCAGCTCCACCGCCACGGCTGTGACCTTGTATGTCTCGCCCTCAAAATCGTCCAACTTCTTGCGTTGAGATGTTGTTTGCACCATGAGCAGGTATCCGTCCACCGTCGAGGTTTCATCGGTGTGCTTGACAACAGCTGGGTAGTCGCGGTTCTTCAGGGCGTATCGAGCGTAGCTGTGGACTTTGGCTGGGCGAGCAAGGTGGGCCACAGTATTGGTGTTGGATGCGTCACCGGTCAATGCCCAAGCCAAGAGAGGCAGGGCTCTCAGAGTGCCGTAAACAAAGAGCGGTCTTGGTGTTGATTGGCTGCTCATTTCTGCTGGTAGTGTGAATGATGCTAGTTTATATGTGGTTTGTGTGCTTGGTGCTGCTTCTAAGAGATTCTCGCAGCACCATGGAGGTGAAGAGTAGTGGCAGTGATTCAGAACAAGATACACTCGAAAATGTTGTTATTTGTGTTGAGGAAAAGTAACCAAACGACGATGAATCACCATATGTAGCATGCATATCATCACCACCGGCAAACTTTGATCCGCAAACCCAATTTACGAACAACGGAGAGAGTTAAAGTCAAATAAAGCTTGCAGAATGCTGCAGGCAGTTTTCGAAAAACGTTTCTTTATACTTTTATTCACTCAGAGACAAACAATATGTACACAGAGTGTCTCAATAATGGCTTTCGACAGCTAAGCATGTATTTCCTAGCGAATCATAGATCCAACTATTCTCCACTGGGAGGATCCAACACAGCAGACAGGGGCTGCGGTACACCAAACTCTGGTGTCTGGCCAGGCTTGAAAGTTACCAACTGAGCAAGGGCATATCTGTCCCCACCGCAGGAACCTCGCGAGTTACTGGTGGCGTGGAAGGCATTCTGTCTTGCTGTTAGCTGGGACAAGAGACTTCTGAGACTTAGAGAACTCACCCAAATTTGGCTTCCATCTGGCGAAGTAAAGAAGCAGTTATGTCCAGTGCCGTAGTTTCCGTTCGCCTGAGAGAACACAGGACCGATCTTGTCCCATGATGATGCCTCCAAGGGGTCTCCGCCGTTGTAATGCAAGAGTCCAAGGGCATAGTTGGGTGTTCCACAGTAAGATCCAGAGTAAGAAAGCCAGATCTCTCCATCGTGGTAAAGAGGCTGTTTTGTCAGCACACATTTTTCTCATCATCATGAACAAGAATAACTTACATGAGGCGCTTCATTGACAGCAGTGATCGAATTGGGATTCGAGTTGGTCGTGTTCATCTCCCAAGGCTGATCCGGAACAGAAATGACATTCCAGCCATCAACAGTCCAATTCTCAGTATCAAGACGAGTAATAGCAATAGATTGCAAAAGATCCTTGTTAATGATGCTCAACACATGGAAACGCCCCTTGCCAGGGATCTCCAAGTAAGTTCCATCAATGCTAAAAGCAAAGTTGCCATCTGCCTGGCCCTGTTTACCCTTGGGAGGAACAAGATCTGCCAGGTGCTCGTACTCGCAGTCCGAAGGGCCTGCGGCATCGCAACCTTTCAGAACTCGAGTTTGGCAGCTGTCGCAGCATGGTAGGGATGCATCACAGCTGGAGTAGAACATGTACCAGATGCCATCGATTTTGTGAATCTCTGGTGCCCACATGTTTGCGCTGCGGGTTCTGTTGGTGTCGGTCCATATCGTCTTTGTTTCTCCGTTGATGAGATCTCCAAGCTTGGCTGCTTTTGTGATCTCAATGCGGCTATAGGTCGTGTATGTTCTAGCAATTATTAATATTTTAAGCCTCGCAAACCCTTGCTTTTTGATGCGCCCTGTTGCCAGAGAAGAATAACACGTACAGGTGATAGTATCCATCCGCATATACCACAGATGGATCGGGCCCAGGCCTTCGAATAGGATTCTGGAAGGCTTGAACTCCAGCCGTGTAAACGGAGCACCAAAGTGCAAGACTGGTAATGAACTTCATCTTGAGAAGCTTGGGGATGCTAAAGAGTCCCTGGCCTATCTAGTCATAGTAATTGCGGAGGTGGCTTACGGATATATAGCCAACAACAGGTTTTCAACCAACTCCTTCCTTTCGCCGACGTTGGCGGGGTTAACAATCTGACCATGTCAACTTCGGCTCCTGTTTCCCCGAGTGGTGCGGATGAATCTATTCACCATTCGAGTAACTATTCCGCTCTATATCCCTCTAACCTTGTTGATATCGACTGACGCCGATCCCTATGAACCCCTCTATCCGACCACTCACAACCAAGCTCCAAAAGTTTCCATAACCACCTCTCAAAACTGATTGGAGCGCTTGTTTTCAACTCCATTCTCCGCATCACGCGGGGCCCCGCACTACTACAGAAAGTTTACCAGGATATCACCTGTTTTCCCGGGGAGGTTTTCCAGAAGGAGAGGGGGTTGCAGCTCAATGCGGAAATGCGGAACTGGGGAGTCAACGTCATTTTATTTACCGCACCATTGGCGTGTTGGCGCTAGCGGGATTAAGCTCCGTGGTTGCGTCGGTAGACGGCATATGCGGAGGTGTCAGGGGTATGCCATCACGAGGTTTCTCGTGTTATTAACTTGCCGAGGTCATAAGATGACGGCTTCGTTTACTATAAGTAGTAGATCAGGGCATAGACATCAACAATCCAGGACACACAACATCATCGTTGAGTCCCTCTTTCAAGATGCTCATCAAGTCCCTGTTCTTGGGGGGCCTTCTCAGCCTCCCTGCTGTTTTTGCTGCCCCGGCCGCTGCCCCGAACTCCCTTGACAATGCGCCGCCTACTCTTGTGAAGCGCACGCTTCCGACCTCAACCTTTTCCAACAATGTCATCTTTTCACCTCCTTCCAATGCTGGCTGGACGGATCCCCGTGTTCTCTACGCCCGTGCCATTGAGCTCTCTGACGGATCACTTCTGTCAACATGGGAGAACTACTCTCCCGAGCCACCTCTGGTCTACTTTCCCATCTTCAAGTCTACTGATGGAGGTGTTAGCTGGACTGAGATCGGAAAGATCGAGGACCAGGTTAACGGCTGGGGCTTGAGATACCAGCCTGACCTGTACGAGCTGCCTCGAGCCATTGGAAACTTTCCCAAGGGCACAATTATTGGCTCCGGCAACAGTATCCCTACGGATCTCAGCAAGACCAAGATTGATGTCTATGTTAGCACTGATGGTGGCAAGACGTGGAAGTTTGTGAGCTCTATCGCTGAGGGAGGCGAGGCTCGACCTAACAATGGACTCACCCCAGTGTGGGAGCCCTACATGATGTATGTGCCCTTCTCATCATCCTCGACTGTGGTTGCTAACAATTTGCCAGGGTGTACAAGGATGAGCTCGTCTGCTATTACTCCGACCAGCGAGACCCCAAGTATGGCCAGAAGCTCGTCCACCAGACCACCAAGGACCTCCTCTCGTGGTCCGAGCTTGTCAACGATGTTGTTGACGACAATAACTATTCTGCCCGCCCTGGAATGCCCCAGCTGGCTCTCCTGCCCAACGGACAGTACATCTACGTTTACGAAGTCTGCGGTACTGACGGCTGCCGTGTCCACTACCGCCTGTCATCTGATCCCCTCAACATCCTCAGTGCCCCGGGACACTCTCTCGTTTCCGACAAGGGCACCCGTCCCGTTAGCTCGCCCTCTGTCGTCTGGAGCAAAGTGGGCGGAGTCAACGGCAGCATCATCGTCAGTGCCGGAAGCCAGTCTGCCATTTTCGTGAACAAGAATCTCGGTGCTGATGGATCGTGGGTTGAGTACGCTACGCCTCAGCCTAATGCGTACACGAGGAGCTTGATGACCTTTAAGGAAGATGATAACTACTTGCTGATTATTGGAGGAGGAAGACTTCCCCCTAGTAGCACTAACCAGGTCAGCCTCAGCGTTGTCAAGCTGACTGATCTTGGAGTTTAGGCAGTTGAGGCCGTTAGACAGGCTAATTGTAGGCCTTGGAATAAAACGTCTGATGCGAGACTCCTGAATATTATATTGGCTCTCTTTCGTCCAACTCCCACCCGTGATGAAATCAACTTCTCCTCAGTCATTGATATTTAGGGTCCCAAAATAGTGATGTATGTGGTCCCGGATCGAGGCCTCACAGAGGACGCTGATAGGGGTATGCCATCTCCAAAATTGGCAAGTCTGCTCAAGCTGACCCTACCTACTGGAGGCTCACCGGATAGCAACAACTCGAATCTCAATGCTACTTCTCAACTGGCCTGGCGGTGACAACGGATTTTCAACAGCACAATGGAAGCCACCTGAGATTTTAAAGTGTTAGCTATAGGGTAGAATTTCAAAGTAGCAGTTAATAAACCCACGTGCGCGTTTCCCCCTTGAGTCGACCGTTCGAAACACCAGCACATCCTCAGGTGTCTGGCCAGCAATGTAGTGCCAGCGATGCGCGGCATTTGGATGCAAAAGGCAGTTTTCAACCGCCCTGTCTCGGTGAAGATCATCATTGAGAATAATGTCACCGTCCTCAACAGAGGTGTAGTCGCATACAGCAAGGGGCCAGTCATCATTTGGCCCATACAGAGGCCGCCACAGGCTATGTGAGGTCAGCGACGTGAAGAGAATCTTTAGTAGCTTTTCAACTGGGAGATTTTGCAGCTCGACACAACCTACTTCAATATATCAAAGTCCATATCTTTCAGATGAATCCATTGGCCCGGGAAGGAAAGCTCGGTCTGCAATGGTAACCCGTTGACTGAAAAGTCGGTATGAGGGATACCTGCAGGTTGCTCGTGGCTGACCTCTATTGAGTTTCCAGGAGCTGGATATCGTGGGTCTCTTTTCCTCACCTAGGTATTTGGTGTCAGTTATTCTTTCAATATCTGGTCCGGGCAACAAGGTGCTGGGTTAGCAAAATGACAATCACTGATGGGCGTACCACGACGTTCATCATCTCGATACGCGAGTACTCGGGAAAGTTCTCATGGAGCAGCTTTTCTATCTCCTGACTGTAGGAAACCTCAATTTCTCGCTTGTTAGCGAGGGCCCTTTCCGGGTCAACTGAAGTGTTTGCTTTGAGGACGCAAAAGCCATGAGTGTCGAGATTAAATTCTGTTGGGCTGACAATATCTTTGACAGTGATTGATATTGGATGGCATTTGTGGTTTCGGGCGAAAATAGAATCACCGTGATTGAAGTCACATGAAAATGGCTTCTCTTTTTGGTACAATGGGTCCCGGGCGATGTAGGGTACACTGGTGGTGAAATTCCTTGGTTTTGCGGCTTTTGCCATGTTTCACGAAGGGGTTTGGGGGGTAGTAAAAGCAAGATGGGCAATGGAACAAGACAGGAATCTTGGTCGAAGATGTCTTCCCTCCCCAATTATCCTATGCATGAGCCTCATCGTCGTAGCGAACGCAGCCTGGTCTATTGAAACTCACTCTTTAGCACACCCACACGAGGCAATCTCTCATCACCTAGTTACCGGTTACACGAAATAATGCACCATGAGAAGGATGCATAAAACCGGATAAATCATGCACTGAGAAAAGGTGTTCTGGGCTTCTAGCCACCCACACAGAACTTGTCAGGCCACCGGATCTTCAGAGTCCAGACCACTCCCATTGGCCCGATTATGTTGCACAGCGAATCAGCCAATATATCGGTTACAGCCGGGCTGGTAATAGCACTTTGGTACTCAGTTGAGGCTCAATGCCACATCATTGCGGCCGGTCAGGGCGTTATTAAATGTTACACTGGTTCACCCTTTGCCCGCTACAGCCTGGTATATCGCAACAGCCAACTGCAGTACGCCGACAACATTTGCCATTCCACCAATGATGAGGACCGCCCAGAATGTGTACCACTGCAGAGGGTTTCTTCTGTCACGCCACAGGTCGGCTAGCTTACTCGGTTGTTGACGGAGATTGAACTTTTGTACTTGGAGAAGCCGCTGTCCGAGCCGAGGAAAGTCCTCCATGGCACTGTACACATCCCTCTCTTGCAGGTGCTGCTCGCTGTCCCGGCATGATATTGGCCACAGCTCTGGGGGCAGCTGACTGAGTTGGTCGTCCATTCTAGACCACCATAACATTCCAGTTCTGCACTTGTGCTCACACAAAGTTGAAAGGAAATCATCCACGAGCTGCCCATCTCGTCGCAGTTTGTTGAGTTCCGCCCCTATACGCTTTCTAGAGGCAGGACTCTGGGCAAACAATAGTCGGTACGATAACAAGATTTCTTGCTCGAGAGTAGTATACCGATGGACTATATCCTCAGCCGGAAGGGGATCAAATTCTTCACAAATACTGTATGAACACAGGTTGTCAGTAAAGAGCACTACATAGAGGCAGTACACATGAGACTAACCTCCGTAGAACTGTTCGTTGGCTGCTCCGGTCTTGCATGGACCTAAGCGCGCAGACCGTGGGGAATCGAAAGACCGAAAGGTGCCTACTGGCAGGATCAAATTCGAGATGAGCCGCCATGCTAGTTACCCACTGTATCCGAATCTTGCCAAACATTTGCAAGGATCTGTAGTTGAACGCCGACTTGTGGAGGTCCTCGCTTGTTCCAGAGTCATGCTGTGCAACCTGCATCACATCTCTCCCCCAAGCTTGCGCCTTGAAACCACGGAAGGTGGCAGGGATTGACCGTCTACACCGGTCAAGGGTTTGCTGCACGAGCTTATCCGATTCAAATCGGCGAGAGAGATGACAGACAAGTTGGGGTTGCTGAGCTTGAGGCTGAAGGCCCGGTGTAAGGATCATGGTTGACCAACATAGCACCGCAAACACAGCTACTTGGCAGAATGACCTGTTACTTAGCACGGGAGAGTCACGTGCGGATAACATGACGTCGATGATACCGTCAATGCTGACATCTTGAGGCTCCGCAGTCTGTCTCTGAATGGCCTCGAGAATCGCCACTAGCAGCGGCCAGCACTCATGTGTAGACCTAGGCCGTGGCAAGCCGAAAGCATCCCACACAGGAGCGAAACTGGCCTCTAATAGGGGTTCAAATGAGTCCTCCATGTGACGGAAGTATGCATGCAAGCCAGGGTTACCCCCCAGTGTAACATCGGAACCAAAAGCAAGCTCAAGGTAGCGTGTCTGTGAGGCACGGGAAGGTGTTGGCATGTTACCGGATGTGCTCTGACATGGCTCAATCTCTATTGGAGACCCAACCTCATCTTGGACCCCGGAGTTGGTGGAAGGTTCCCGCAGCTCCATAGCAGCAGGGGTCTGAGAAAGCATTAGGAAGTTTGACATGATGGGATAGATAACGTTGGGCACATGTATCACTTACAAGTGAAACCAAACTTGAGCTGATGGTTCCTTTGGCAGAGAGCCTGTGCAGTCCTATGTACCCTTTCGCTCTGTGAGACGGATGTGCCATCTTTTATTTAGTCGGCGATAGCGCTTCAGACTTCGTGGCTTAGCCATGATCAGATTCCTCTTAAATGAGGCTTCATTTGGAATTTGGTATTGTTCTTTGGGCAAGGATCAGATAGCCAGTTAAATCAATAAAGCAGAGATGGGATGCTGCCCGAGCGGTCGTCAGCGTGAGGCCCTCAGGCGTACGTCCACAGTGTCAAGCACATTGAGCCTGCCTTAAATTAAAACCAATGCCCGTAGTTTTATGCTGTTCTTTTCACCCTGCTCCAACAACCAAGTTACCTGTCACTTCTCCCTCGAATTGCATCAAAAATCCAAAGCGAGCCAGCCCTATTATCCAAAGGTTGGTTACTCTTGTACCGTACTTCATGCGACTCCAGCAACTCCAGAAGCCTCATTTACACTCTTTGTCGTACAGTAACCATTCGGCACTTTCAAACATCATCGCTTGAGACACGAGCCACTGCCACGAATTCATGGACTCTACTGCCACAGTCTTACGCCAGCCCTGGAAAGCTTGGTTTGTCCCGGTAAAACCAAGCAAGGAAGACTTCTACTCCTGGCCTATTCAGTTGGGCACCGGAAGTCATGGCAGCCTGCCTCAGCCTCCGCGTACAGTCGACTTCAGCTCACCAAAGGCAAACCCGGAGCTCGGAGGTGTCACCAACGAAGAGAGGCAGAAATGAATGGCCACGATATGATGGACCCTGTAGTTGAAAAGCAGGGATTCTATGCAAGAGCTTGGTGTTGTGTGCGTAGGTGAAAGAAGGCTGGGTGCTTATCAGATGGTGGTCAGCCTGAAGCAGGGTAGGGGATGGGCTGGCCTCAGCTCACCCCTACCACACTGGGCGACAGCAGACGAGGCATGTTGCATGGGATTGGTTGCTGTATCTTGGCTCCTTGTTTCTGTGTTATTGAGGCTTGGGGTATAACCCGTAATTGTGTTACAGCTGCCTTGTTTCTGTTAAGTTGCTCTGAGGCCCCTCCTAGCCCTATGCAGTCTTTTGACTAAGTACGCAAGCCACGTCCACGATGTGCAAGTTACATGGTTGATGCAGCCCAACTTGCATGACGACATATCATCCGGACTCTCGTTCTTACCCCGCTCGAGTTCTCAATAAAGAATTGCATATTTGCCCGGTCGGTTAGTTAGTGGCTCGCCAGAGCGGCTTTATCTTGCGGCTCGTCTTTCCCAGATCTCTGCTCAGACTTGTCAGGACGAGGGTTTGAATACCTCTCGGTCTTCAAAACTTAAGTCGCCGTACTGATTGCTCCGAGACCACCCGCTAGGGGAGCATTTGTCGACATGTCTGTGGGAAAACAGCCTGACTGGCGCACCAAGCCCCGCGAGGATCAGTCCCCGACTGTGATTGGCAACTCGAAGAATTTCTGGAAATGGTCCAAAGATGAGGGCTTCGACCTGACTCACCCTCCAACTCCAGACTCGGAGCCCGTGGAGCCACGGTTAAAGCTGCAGTGCGCGCTAACACCTGTTGTCATTGACCCTGCCAAAACGGCCCTTTTGGTCGTTGATATCCAGAATTACGACCTCTCCAGAGCCCTGGGCAACGACAACCCGGCGTTCTTCAATGCCGAAGACACAATTCTGAAGTATGCCATACCAGCGGCTCGCCAGTGTGGAATCCAGATCATCTTTATCACCACTGGTTATTCGGATCAAGATCTTGAGAACATGGACCCGGCCGTGTTCAGAACCTTCAACTTCGAGGCCGTTGTCAAGTCCCCTGACTGGGCTGACCTACCACCGGGACAGGGGTTCAGCAATGAAGGCGAGTACCGCAACCAAAAGGGGGTTGGCGAGGACATCGGCAACATCACGCTCGAGGATGGTACTGAGATCGATGCCGGGAGGATCTTGGTTCGAGGATCATGGAACAGCTGGCTCCACGATCCTCTCGCAGCAGCGTACGAAGAAAGCCAAAGCACGAAAAAGCCAGACCGTCATTTCTACAAGAATCGAAGCTCAGGCATGTGCGCCAGAATGACCGAAGTCACCGAATACCTGAACCGGGAGGACCTCAGAACCCTACTCTTCACGGGCATCAACATCGACCAATGTGTCATGGGCACACTCCAGGACGCCTACTTGAAGGGATTCGACACCATCATGCTGAGGGATGGTTGCGCGACAGATAGTCCCCATTATGCACAACTCAGCTGCGAGTTCAACTGCACGAAGAGCTGGGGCTTTCTTTCTAGCTGCAAGGACTTCTCGGAGGGAGTTTCCAACATGTAACGTGTTTGGCTTCGAATTTGTTCGCTTGTATCCATACCTAACAAGCCCAGGCACACTTCTTCCTCCTCTCAAGGCGAAACAATATCAATGCCCGACGACGATACTGAAGAATCAGGTTGGGAGGAAGGATGGCTATCAATTACGCTCACGTACGATCCCTAACATGAATCGTTTTTGACTCTATCTCCGTTTCCCCTTTCCCCTTGAGCCGTCCGTAAGGCTCTGGAAGTGAGAACAGTCAAGTCCTGCCGGGAAATGCACCATCGGGGTACATGTGTGCCGTACCTGGCTCATTGCATGGCGCTAGTAACGCCTCAGTCAAAAGGCAGCACAGGGCCAGGGAGGTGGGCCTCGGAGCAACTCAACAAAAACAACGCAGCTATGACTACAATGTCTCAATGACGGTCGACTCAGTTGAACAACTGATCATGTCGGCGGGCAAGCCATCGGAAGGTCGCACCACATTTCCACTTTGCTCACACGATTGGAGAGAAGAGGTGTAAGTGGCTGGATTGTTTGATGCACGTAGTACATACAAGCAAGGTAGACAGGAGTAGCTGTCACAGTGTAGATCACAATGGGGCTGAGCCAGACACTTATGCGAGGTTGTGAGGGTGTGCGAGATGTGGTAAGGCCCGATGACGTGGTGGTAAACCGGTTGGGCAAGCCTCAACGTTACAGGTAGCCTGCAGAGGTGCTGCGTTGAAAACACAACAGGGGACTTTGCAAGTTGTAACCCCTCGGTAGCTAAGTAAGTAGCAGTACGACGCCGAGGAATTTAATAACGCAAGGGCCGCCGTAGTAATTTACTAATAACATAGGGCTACCTTAGTAATAGAGTTAATTATAAGTTTTTTTTTAAAAAAAAAAAAAAAAAAGGAGTATATATATAAAACGAATTTTATTAATATAAGAGAATAAGCTATAATAAGGCCCTATAGATTTTAATAGCTAAAAAGAGTAAATAGTTTTATTTAAGCTATTTATTAGTTATTATTTTAATTAAAATATATTATATAATATACTTAAAACAGGCTTTATAACCTGCGTAAGATAGGGCTATATTAGGAAAGTAAAATATATTACGTTAAATATAAAATATTATAAACTCAGGGACGCTAAGAAATGTGATATTTTAACTTCGGCGGAAGCCCTTTCTTTATCAGACCATGGCTCGAAACCCTGCTGACTTATTGCAGTCCCGTTTAAAACACATTACAAGCCTACTTTTTAAGCAACCCAGAAGCCTGACAGTGGCTAGCGACTGGCGAGGATGGACACTCGCGAACTGTAAGATCTGCACACTGCCCCCCCCCCCTTTTCTTTTGCCCCTTGGTCGCTGACCAGTCCTTGCTGCAGCGAGCAGTTTTTCCAAACCGAGTGGCTTTCCACAGTCAAGGAATGCCAGGAAAAGATCAAAGATCGAGAGGACAAGAGAACGGTGCGAAGTTTCAGAAACTACGACGACATTGTTGAACATCTGATCAATGACCTGCACGAACCTTTGTCAGAAGTAGTCCTTCGTGACCTCTCCATGATCCGTCCCCGACTCATCGAACTTAGAGACTTTAGCGATGATTTTGGAAGGGAACTCGGCCCAAGGCTTGACCCAAGCCCGTTCTGGGGATTGATGGGACTCATGGTTATAGTAAGTCGGAATCAGTTTTCCCTCTTGTCATTTTTCTGATCCAAGTTAGGCCGCAGCACAGATGCAGGAGCAAGGAGCAACTCATCGAGTCGTTCAGATGCTCAAGAAACTCAGCAGAGATGTCGAGATACTCAGGGGTTATTGTTCAAATGACGAGCCCCGGTCTAATAAGTTGAAAGAGGCTATCTTTGAGATATTCGTCATCTCGACCAAGTTATTTGCTGATGTAGCTGAACTTCTTCGCGATGACGACCATTTCATGCGGTGTAATCTTGCTGGTAAATGATTTCCTACAATCTATTTCTCATACCTGGCGCCTGTTCGCCACTAACGCCGTGAGCAACAGGGCAAGATGTCTGGAAACCTCTCAAGAATATGATCAAGGTTGCAACTCGTGATATCGAAGAGTCTCTTAAGGCGATGGAAAGAACAGTGACGCTCTCCAGCAACAAAGCTTGGCTTTACTCGCTCATGTCGCCCTCTCCACGAACATGGAAGGACGACGCAACACTACCTTGCGTCATGCTTCCTCCTGCGCGCAATGCCAAGTTTTTCAATCGCGACGAGGTTATCAATCGTATCGAGAAGCACTTCAACCAGCCATCTTGTCAGGCTTTTCGCTCCCTTACATTATACGGCATGGCTGGGGTTGGCAAGACTCATGTTGCCATGAAATACGCCCAGACCCTTTCTGCAGCACAAAAAGTCAGTGCGGTGCTCTGGGTTGAAGGCGAAACCGAGATGAAGGTGAAGCAGAGCTTCACGGATATCGCCAGGAGGCTCCAGCTGCCAAACTACGTGCCGCATAGCCACGATGACAACCGTCTTCTCGTACTAACCTGGCTGCAACAAACAAGTTTCGTCTCCCTAGGATTCTTGACACAAGTAGTTGCTAACAACTTTCAACGACTCAGACGCTAGTTGGCTCATTGTGTACGATAACGTGGACAGCTTTGAAGTGCTACATAGCCACTGGCCAAATTCAGCCGCCAAGGGTCATGCTCTGATCACCACACGCAACACTACTCTTGCATATGAGCCTGCTGAGACAGGCATCGAAGTCTCGGCTTGGGACAAGGAGACAGGGTCCCATTTTCTTCTCCATCTCCTCTCAGGTCACATCAGCGCCGACATGCTAGCCAACGAAGCCAAGTCAGCATTGGAGCTCTCTGAACGACTCAGCGGCCACGCACTCGCCTTGGCTAGAATGGGAGGCGTGATCCACCGACGTTGCTGGACTATTCAAGAGTTGGTTGAGGTCTACGATCGACAGCCAGAGTTCAAGCACGGGATCGGTCCGGTGTGGCAGATTTCTTTCGAGAACCTGAACACATATAGCAGCTCTCTGCTGTCAATCTTCGCCTTGTGCAGTGCCGACAAGATACCACAAGGACTGCTGGAGCCCGAAATGCCTGAAAGCCTTCCCAAAGGCCTTGAATGGTTTGCCGACAGAGAGAAGTAGGTGATCGGTCTTAAGCAACGAAGGTCGAGCTAACGCGAGTGAATCCAATAGGCTTTCCCAAGCAATGGAAGAGTTGCAAACACTGTCTCTGATCAAAAGGGACAGAGAAGATCACATGATATCAGTACACAGGCTCATTCAAACCCACTTTAGAGGGTTCCTCGGGGTTGAAGGTCGACGAGACGCACACGCTAAAGCATCGAAACTTTTATATCTCGCATTCCCGCAACGGGCGCCGCAACTACAACATTACTGGGAGCGCTGTAGTCTCTATGTACAGCACATAATGGCTCTCAAAGATTCTCTCAGGGAAGATCGTCAACAGAATCCAGAGTTTACTGCATGCAGGGAGTTCTGCGAAGTCGCGACTACCTGTGAACGGTTCGTCGCGCCGGAAATGATTTATTAGGTTGAGAAAAGGCTAATGGAATTAGCTTTCTGCTGGAGCAACATGAGTTTCAGGGGCTCCAGGATCTATGTGCTGTCAATGAAGATGCCCTTTCAACCTTAAAGGGTGAACAAGGTTTATACGACATGCGGTCTTCGATTCCCTCATATTTGGGACAGATGTACTTGCGCAGTGGATACCATCAGCAGGGAGTCGACTGTCTTAAGAGATCGCTGAACATTCGGGTGCAAGAGGAAAATGGTGATGAGATGGAGGTGTCGTGGGCAGAGCATAACCTCGGCGAAGCCTACGTGACCATGGGTGAGTTGGACACAGCTCATTACTGGTTCAAACGCGCCGCGGAGACTTGGAAACGGTGGGCCATGACTGAGCCCAGAGGCGACAAACCTGAAGCCTCACCCTTCCAACAGATGAGCATGGCGACATGTCTACTCTACATGGGTAACATCCAAGAAGCCAGGCGGGCTCTTGAGCCTCCACTGGGAGATTATCTCAAAACTGCTACTGAGAATTGGACCAACGCTGCCTAGTAAGAGGGCCACTGACTCGACCCCGGCTCCTCTGCTGACTCTACCTAGTGCGACTTTTCTGCTGGGCAGAATCGAAATGGTTGAGAAGAACTTATCGACCGCAGAAGATTACTTCATGCAGGCTCAGAATCTGTGGCTCTCACGAGACACAGCCCGAACAAGCTACTTCAATGGCGCCTGCATGTACCGCATGGGATGCTGTGCGCTAGATCAAGGAAAAGTAGAAGCCGCGATGTGAGTTCCCCGGCTACCGACAACAAGACTGAGACACGATACTGACTTGAACTGGGAACAAAGAAAACACATCACTGACGCCTTGGTTGTCACCAATATTCACAAGAATTACATGGTAGGAGAACATGCCCGATGCCTTTACAAGTTGTCTCAGGCCTTTTATCAAGATGTCGGTAAGGAGATGGAGGCAGAGACGATGCTGCAGGAGGCTGAGACCTTGTATTTCTCTCGAAGAGGGGGTCGGAAGGGAGCACCAACGGAACAAGATTACGACGGTTTGGTACATCTGCGATGGCGCTGAAGATGACCTAATCTATGGGGCCAAATTGCTAAAATTGAAGCTGAGGGGTGCCACGATTGAAACCCACTCACCAAGTTAACCTGAGGGTGTGATACCTAGACATTGGGTGGCCAGGCGACATAAATGCATGTCTGGTTCAACCGCACACGATTGGGCAAGGAAGTTTCCTCTTCCCTCTTGATCACTCACAAAGGTGTGGAAGGGCTGAGCAACCCCCCCTCCCACTTCCTTTTCCATCTTTTCTTGCAGCGGGCTGCTGTCGCACGCCGAGATTTTGGACTCCCAGCCTGCTTACATACATACATTCGACAAAGTACCTGCACAGTACCACCGACGATCAGACGTTGCCACGCGTTGGACAGGGGCTGAACATGCCGTGTCACCCACCTCTATTTACCGGTCAGATTGGGCTCTGTTCTCTCTGTCCCCAGACCGACGGGTATCTGGCCATCGCCCACCTTGCGCAGGAGGCCATGGTAGCGTCCATCCGTTTCCAGAACGGGCAGACACCCATTCTTTTCACCGTCCCTCCCCCTAGCCCCGTTTCGTTTAGTCTTCCTACCCTGAAATCCCCGATATAGGCCGTTTTTCTCAGGATGAATCTCCCAGATGGCACTCTGACGATCACCGGACGTGAAGGATTCACCACCTTTATCAAAAAGCAACTCCAAGTCCGATTCGTTCATCTGCAATGGGTCGACTACACCAACACTGTGAGAGTCCGAGTCCTGACACTCAGACACTTTCAAAATCTATTACAACTTGGTCAGCACCTCGCGGTTTGTCGACACTACCTGTCGCTTATAGATATTGCACTGCCTTTCACAGATCGAGACCCTGAACGGCCTTCTGGGCAGTGCTACTTGATACCCGACTTTGACTCACTTCGGCTCCATCCCGGTCACGATGAGCAGGCCGCAATCTTTTGCTATTTCGGGCAAGGCATACCGAGTGAACCTAGCCTCAGCGCCATATCATTATCATTCAAGGCACCTACGTGCCCACGTCGGGCACTTGGTCAGGCAATCTCGAGACTGAAGCAGTTTGGCCTCGACAGTCGCGTCGGCTTTGAGTTGGAGTTTGGCTGCAAACAAACGCGATGCGATACAGGCCAGGTCAAGGAACAAGTACATCAATCATCTGGCCTTCGAGCTCTCGAGTCATTTATGCTCCC
This sequence comes from Fusarium euwallaceae, assembly GCA_002168265.2. Lineage (NCBI taxonomy): Eukaryota > Fungi > Ascomycota > Sordariomycetes > Hypocreales > Nectriaceae > Fusarium > Fusarium euwallaceae. The sequence continues at coordinate 71,506 of NHTE02000261.1, forward strand.
TGTACTCTGTTCTATCACAGATGCTCTCGAGAGTGTCGGGGTTCCTATTGAGCAATTCCACTGTGAAGGAAGTGAGAACGCCTATGAGTTGGTCACGGGGCCACTACCGCCATTGGAAGCCGTCGATTCTTTGACAACTAGCAAGGAGACTGCGCGGAGGGTTTGCCGCCATCAAAAGATCGATCTCACCTTTAACCCTTCGCCTCCAGCAATCAACGGCCTTCATATGAATCTCTCAATCACTGGGCCTGAGACTGAGATACTGGAGGATTACTTTCTTGCTGGCATCCTAGCACACATAAAGGCCTTGTGTGCCTTTGCACTAGTTCGCCCCGAGAGTTATGATCGCACTGTCGCAGGCCAGTGGTGTACCGGTCGGTACGTTGCTTGGGGCACAGAGAATAGGGAGTTGGTGGTTCGAAAGAGAAGATCTTGCCTCTGGGAACTACGTGTGACCGACGCCGCTGCCCAGATGTATCTCTTCGTTGCCGGAGTTCTCATTTCCGGGGCTGCAGGAATACGGAACAAGACAAAGTTGACTCTTCTGGATTGTCCTGGTAAGTTGGACGTGACACGGTGTGAGGCCTCATTACTGATTGCTGCTACTAGCTGACCCAGCATTGTTATCAGCTGATGATCGAATGCAGTATGGGATAGAAGATGAACTCCCCTCAAGCCCCAGCGAGGCTTTCCGCGCACTATTGAAGAACCGTCTCATGGTTGAACACTTTGGGGAGGAGTTGCTCACAACCTACGTTGCTGTTCAGGAAGCCTTTAACAAGCAACTTGAGAACGTCGGGCCGAAAGGTTCTGATGCTCGACGCGACTGGCTGACAGCTAGAATCTAGTTCCTCTCTCATGCCTGGGCGAGTACCTAGTTCATTTTGCAAACTCTCTAATGCAAGGCTATTTGTATTGGTGTTTAAGAGTCCGTCCATCGTCCCGGGCATTTTCTGGCCGGTTGCCTTTTTCAACGAGAGTTTGGGGGATCCGAACTACTTTTTCAACGACCGCGATGCCTGGGTGAACAGAATGTCCCATGATTTCGCGCAGCACATGCTCGCCGGCAAACTCATTAACCCCTGTGTTCGTATTCATTGTGAACCATGTAGGTATAACGTGCTCTTTTTCTGCAAGCTGCCTTTCCCACCTGCTTGACTCCGCTAACGTAGATCTCCGCCACTGACTCCGGTCTGATTACCAGTGAGCCGGCCCATCTGTGCGTATCCGGCGCTGGTAAAGTATGATGGACATGGGGATGTTACAGCGGCGGATAGTTTCTCGTGTCCTGAGTGATAGCATGCTTGAGCCGGACCTTTAATAGTGACCTCAAGCGTACTGGTGGCATGTTGTTTAGGTCGATAATACTGTACCTATTCCTCCAAACCGGGGTCAGCCTCAGTGTTTTCAAGCTGACAGGTCATCTGGCTGAAGCCTGCAAGTCTTTGACTCGTTTATTGGCCGCCTTTCGATCAAGACCTGCACGTGATGAATCCAACCCCTCTCTAGGTAGGTACCTGCAGTAATATTTCCCAGCCCTGCATCGTCGTGATGATAGCTTGCTTGCCTCAGTTGCCAACATGCCCTCGGCAGCGCTATGCCAGTGGTGCGCTCAAATACCCTTCTATGATTTACCTTCTGGTTTCCGGCAAAGTGAAAAGTACTATCTAGGCCCCGGCTTCCGGGTCAAGGAAAGCCCATGTCCGCTCTGTCAACTTGTCGTCGAGGCTCACTACCAGAATGCTGAAGTGCTCGATCAGGGCCCAGTCTGGCTAGTTTGGAGGGAAGGGACTGAAGTCGGCTTCGCCTTTGAGGTGCCGCAAGCTGGCCGAGATGTCTGGATCAGCTTTGGCCTTCTGGAATCGACGGATCACGCAGTTCGCGAGATGAGGGCCGCGCATCCCAAAAGATGCCTTCTCAGACCGATAACGGAGTCCCTCATCGATACCTACAGGATATTGGATTGGGTCCACAACTGTGAGGATAGACATGGAAGTGAATGCCAGCTTCCAACTGAAGTTCCGTTCGCTGAGGCATTTCGTGGCTTGCCTTTCATTCGCCTCATCGATGTTCAAGACGGCTGTCTGGTCGAGAAACAGTACCATGTAAAATACATAACTTTGAGTTACGTATGGGGTGCTGTAGCCAATTTCAGGCTCACCAGGGCGAACAGGCGAGTACTACTCACTCCAGGGTCTCTTGACAAGGTCTCAGGTCGGATTCCGGCAACAATCCGTGATGCGATAGCCGTCGTTCAATGTCTCGGATGTCGCTATCTCTGGGTTGACGCCCTGTGCCTAGTGCAGAATGACACCTATGATCTGGATGAGGGTGTGAACACCATGGACCTGATTTATGAGCGAGCCTGGCTGACTATTGTGGCGGCTTGTGGTCATGATGCCAATGCTCGTCTTCCTGGTGCCCAGTATGGTACCAGGAAGCCTTCGAGAAACACCTATCATGTGATGCCTGGTATCACGCTGGGTGTTATTGTTGGTCTAGATGATCTTCTAGGCCGTTCCATGTACGACACTAGAGGGTGGACGTATGGCTTTGTATTCCCGATTAGAGCTTCTTCATCTAATGTCTTATAGATTCCAAGAGCGAATGCTATCACGGAGAGCCATATACTTTGTCGATGGCAAACTCTTCTACCGCTGTCGCAAAAGAGCTCACGCCGAACACTTAGTCGATCTCCCTAACGCGGCCCGAGCAAGTCAGTGGACGGTCGCACAGGTTCTTCCGAGAGCCATATTGATGCGTGACCCTGTTTATGACTTTTCTTCAATACTCCGGTCCTACACCAAACGAATCTTAAGCGACCAGAGCGATGCTCCGCGCGCCATGGCGGGTATCATTCAGCGATTCTCCGTCGCCATGAGATGCCAATTCCTGGAGGGACTTCCTACTGTCACTTTTGATTTATTCATCCTTCTTCGGCGCCAGGGTAATAACTTGCGTCGCCGCGCCGCATTTCCAAGCTATTCATGGACAGGCTGGTCCGGGCAGATGTCAAGACTTAATACCTGTAATGACAGCCTCAGGGATAAAAAATGGATCATTTGGTACAAGAGAAGTCCCTCTGGAGTCGTCAGTTTAGTTTGGGATCATTCAGACTTGTCTATTCGTTTTTACGATATGGCACGTGTGGGATATCGCGAAAGCCGACCCTTTAGTCATGGGCGATATACCCCAAGACACCTAGACACGAGCCGCACCACGCCCTCAAAGGCTATCTCATTCTCTCGGGACGTTCCCCCGTATCATATCCTCCAGTTCTGGACCGTCTCGGTGTTCTACACAATGTCTGACATATGCGTGTTCGACGCAATGGCCGACCTGATAGACTGCAACGGGACAAAGTGTGGCTCTGTCTGGATTGACGGATTTGAGGAGACGACATGTTTTGAATCACAGTCTTGTTTCGAATTCATTCTGTTGTCCGAATCAGGCCCTGATTCAACTCACCCGTTCGACGACCGCGTCATGGCTCATCCCCCTGTGACTAAGCATTCTAATAAATGTTTCCTTGTCTTGCTTTTGGAGTGGCGGGGTGGTCTGGCTGAGCGTCGAGGCTTGGGCTATATATTCCAGGAAGCAATGATGAATAGTCTAGCTCCCGGTCCGGTGTGGAAAGAGATTTTATTAGCCTAAACATGAGGGCCTATCTCTTCCTACCTATGCTACTATTTTTATAGCTACGACGGCTTATAAAAACAATTAAATAATACTTAAAGAAACGCTGTAAGATAATTTATAGCAAGGATATATTTAGGGTTTGTATATCCTAAGGTCGCTAAAATTAAGAAATAAAGAAGTAAACTTATAAAAAAAAAGGAGAATAAATATAAATTTAAATAATTAACCTAGTTAAATCACTAGAGGCTATCGCCCTCATCGCGGCTAAGTACAAGGACCGGCACCCTCTTTTGCTTTCTCTCGACGGCCATAAAACGTATTATCTGGACAGTCCCTCATTTCATGGGCCCCTGTCTTGCCACAAGTTGGACAAAACAACTCATCCACCGTATGAGCATAGCGGCATTTCCTTTTAAAGCAATCTCGGTCTGGGCACAATTTATACCGAACCGCTTCCCGCTTTCCAAATACCATGAATGAGTCCCTCTCCTCCTTAGTATGTCCATATTTGCAATGGATGCCCTCCCTGCAATACATACGCCAAACGCACCGGTTGGGAACCTCTCTCTCGTTCGGTTTCAGGCGCTGCTTCTGCCGCGTCTTGACGACCGTAAAGCCCGCATCATCTTCCTTGTCCCCCAATTCGACGCCCTTGTTCGTATCGGGCGCCGTCAAGAAATTGGACGCCACCTCCCCGTCCTTAGAGCCTTCGGGGTTCTCGTGGCCCAAAGGCAGGTCGACCGAGGCTTGGAGCATCTCCTGCAGGTCGATCAAGGCTTTGAGCATCTCACCTGGCAAGGCCGGCTGCCGACCTAAGGCATTAACCGCAGCGCACCTGACGCGTACATCTTGGTCCCCAAGCCCTGCTGCGATGGCTTGAAGAATCGCCTCTGGCAAGGCCGAACGGCGACTCAGGGCATCAATAGCATCGACTCTAGCGTGCCAGTCTAGGTCCTCCAACTGTGCTGTTAACACTTTGAGACTCTTCATCCCCGTAGTTTTCTCTGCGACATCTGCTAACGAACCCGACTCCTTATCTGGAGTAGATGTCGAAGCCGACTCATATCCATTCTCGTCATCCGCTGGACAAGGAAGCACGAACAACGAGAGCTCTTCCATGTGTCTTCCCAGGTGTTCGAGGAGGGACTTAACACGGCTAGACATGGGGCAAAAGGGACACTGCGAGGGACGCGCATCATCCAGTGGCCGTTCATGCAACTCCAGAACGACAGGGAGTTGTCCACTTCCCCAAGACCCTGAGTGGGCTGAAGTGAGGTGTAAAGCCATATCGTCTTGGAAGAACAGCGTTACATCGCAATCCCCACAACTCCATTGGCGCCGATGAACCTGCATCTCGTGGTACATCCAGTCGTGCTTGGTCGCGTATAGTTTATCGCCGCTCGGACATGAAGCGTAAGTGCAGGTGTATGGTCGAAGATCTCTGAAGACATGGCGTCTGAGATGAAGTCAGCGATTGAACCGCCTTGAAAGGGTCATGGTTTGCCTACTTCCATGTGTGTCGGTTGCCTCTCATGAGTGCCGAGTCCAGCTGCAAGTGACAATAGGGACATTCAAAAGTGTCGCCAAAATTGGACTCCTCGGGGACGCTGGGCACTCTGGAAGAGTGAGTCCCGCCGACCACTGTCTCTTCATAGATGGTACGAGCTGGTCCATCGTCTGATTGTCGTAGTGATGAAACTCCAGCAATGTCTGAGAATGCTACCGTATTCTTGGAGAACAGTGACGTTCCTGTAGATATGACGGATTTGGCTTTTTTGGCACTGTAATGCTGGGCTGGACGATCAGGTACCTGCACCTCATCGACGTTCTGGGCGAAAGTCTGGTCTGGGTGCTCGCTCCAATACGCGAGCTGCTCTCGACGTCTTGTATTCGCCCTAGCAAGCCTTTCGATGAGTTGCGTCGAAACACCTCCAGCTCCCATAGAAGACTTGGTTCTTCTCTGAATCTCTTCCCGTGTCACTGCCTTTTCGTCAACCGGATCAATACCTACATGCTGGTCAGGCTCTTTTTGCCACCGTTTAATGGTTTCCCAAACATGGGAAATGTCCTCTGATGTGGCATCAAGTGTGTTTGAGCCCGACTTGAGGTACTTCCGACTTAGGCCGGGACGTTGTAGCAGGATGCCAAGATAGTAGAGCAATTTGATTTGATCAAAAACTGCAGCCATGCGTCTAGAGATGATGGACCTCTTCGGACCGTGCCTTGGGTTGTCATCAGTACCTGAGATATCTGATTCGCTGTCGGAGCCGGAGTCGCTATTGGAGCTGGAGTGGTCGTTGTCTCCCAAGGCCTGGTCATCTACGATCGACGAAGCGTAATCTCCACGAGACAAGAGATCGAGTACTAAGGATTCAAACAGTTAGTCTGTTAAACAAAACGCAGAAAGGCTGTGTATAGAATATACCCGATGTTATTTCCTTGTCAAGAAGCAAAAATATACTGGCCACCTGGTCCCTCAGCTCGCCATGCCGGTGAAGAGTCTCGCCCAGTGACGATCTCGTGAGGTCAGGCAAGCTAGCTCGAAAGTCATGGCCCCAGACTTTGAGTCTACCATACTCATCAAATGCTCGATCAAGCTCTGCCGGACTGATAACTGGAGCGTCGGCACCAATGACCGGTTGGGTCTGGCCTGCTGAGATGATCCGTAGAACTTCCGCGAAGCCATACACGCACTTGTTGAATAGAACGCTCAGATTGGGTTGCTGCGACTCGACATGTTCAAGTGATGGCGGATCTGAGGGATCTGATGGTGGCATTTCCAAGGCAGTTGAGTTACAATGGTGACCTACGAGATCCGTGTATGAGTGACCACCTCTGAAGGCCAGTACAACCATCATACGATGGGGACATAACAGAGATATTGGGCAGCAAGGCAACTAACTACCCCGCCCAAGACAGGATGGCGAACCACGGCGAACCACAACTTGATTGGCCGAGGAAGGTCAAATGGAGACGGACATATTCAGCCGCACGAATTCTATTGTCCATGAATTGAATGAAACAAACTCATTCTCCCTTATCACCCTCTCATGGTACGACTGCTTAAACGCACGCGCATAAGAGCACCAAATGGAGGTCACCGGTGTTGTTCTTGGAGGGATTCCCATCGCACTGTATGTGCTCGACAACTACAAGCGATGTCTTCGTGCGGCAAAGGACATAAAGAATTATCAAAGGAAACTTGAGGTGTTTCGGCTTCATGTTTTCGTCCAGAACGAGCAGCTGCAGGTGACGCTCCAAAATATTGGCCTGCACACCATCGACGATCAATTACCTACGAAAGCAGACTTGAAGGAGCACCTTGAGAGCCTTTACCCAGCCGATAAATGCGATAAGTTTATCGGTATACTGTCCGAAATGGAAGAAATCGTAAAGAAGCTACTCGACAAGCTCGACGTCGACACACAGGGGAAGGTGAGTGTGAGCCAGGAGCGAATAATGAGAGAGATTGATAACAGAGTTGTAGCCAAAATGGACGAGAGAGGCCCCTGACAGAGTATGTTGGGAGTGGCGACGGGTGCGGCGGGGACTCAACACCTCGGCAAGAGACGAACTAGTCCACGAACTACAATACTGGAACACTGCACTGAGCAAGGTGTTCGAGAAACCCGAGATCCCACAAAACGAGGATGGGCCGCTAGTCCAGAGGATACAGGGCCAGTTCAACGCCAAGATGTGCAATGCCACTCGGAAGAACGTCAGCTGCACCTACGTCGCCTTGGCACAAGCGTGGAAGTGTAGTTGCCCTGAGCATCGAGGGAATCTTTTGCTCTCATGGCACACAGATAAATCTGCTCGATCCGGCCCGTTGACTCTCACGGTGTCAACGAATGGTGGATCATGGGCGTCGCTCACTTCTGAAGTCGAACATGATCCGACAACTGTCTCCCAGGCATCACCCAAGCCGATCAGCCTAGCACCACCAAGCTTACCAAACTCACAGAAACGCAAGAAGGTCTTCTTTTGGTCCAAGGACCAAACCCCCGTCGAAACTCAGACGTCGTCCGGTAGGTTGGCCTAACTTCTCAACGAGCAATTTTGACCACAGGAAGACTGATGCAGATCAAAGCAGCTACGTCGTCTCCGAATATGACACCTCCGTGCCCCGAAATATCCTGCTTGTGCGAGTTCATCAACCAGGATTCACGATCAAAAAAGGGCTTAGTGAACTTTTCGGATCAGGAGGATGACACCATCATGAAGCACTTGGTCCTGAACTACAGTCTTGCCCCACCTGCGAGATCTCTCAGGAGCTACCGTGCCCTGAATGATTTCCTTCAACCGAAGGGGCCTGGAAGACAGAAAGCTACACAAACTCCGGGCACAGACAGCATGCTGTCCAGGAAGGAGAGGTTCGCCATCGCGGCGGCTGCCACATGGGCTGTGCTGTATCTTTGTGGCACGCCATGGCTCGAGGATGACTGGGCGGGGGCGAGCACTATTTCAATACTGACCTCTCCCACGAAAGAACCCACCATCTCTTGCGCGTTAAAGCCTCAGGGCGAGACGTGTTCCAGCAGGTCAGCCACCCCGAGTAGCACGATTCGAAACCCGATCCTCTTCGCACTGGGCGTGCTGCTTACCGAGTTATGTCTAAACACAACACTCAGCAATCTGCGGCAAGAGTATCGGGACAGCAGTTTCGCCAAGTCGGTCGGAATTGACCCAACCGAGGTGGACGACTATTACCTGGCGAATCTACAGTTAGATCGGGTGTATCTAGACGCGGGAAAATCGTATGGTTATGCGGTACAGCGATGTTTGAGGTGCGAGTTCCCAGAGCCGGACTCGATGAAGAGTTTGGAGTATAAAAAGTTCCGAGAGCTGTTCTTTAACGGAGTAGTTGCACCTGTGCAGGCGATATATGAGATGCAATGTAATTAATATAAAGACTTTTGAAATATATGATATATATTATATCTTATAAATTAGTCTTATTATTCTTTATAATAATAACTTAATATAACTGCACCCACTTTCGTATTCGCCTGTTTGAAACAGTTAATCAGAATTGTATAAGAGAAAACGGCTTGAATAGACTCTCTCACCACCGATGAAGCACAATGCAAAGTGTAGATACTGTCCAGAAACCAGCTTAATCCTTATCTCTGCAAATTTTTAGGCAAAGGTAGCACGACTAACTCATTCACAAAACACATGTGGAACAGTCCGCTGGCTCTTGATAAGCCACTTGCTGAAATTGAGGGATGTAAATGTCCATTGCGGATTTCAACTCGTCACCTTTACCACGAGCGTCCTAGAATCTAGTAATGCTAACGATGACTCTGCTTCCTTCGCTTTACGGTAGCTCGTCCAATCCTTCATCCTTCTCACGTCTCCCTCCTGAATAGCGACGCTCCTGACACGTCCGTTGAACTAACCAGCTAGAACACCCTATAGGCGAAATGGTTTATAAAGG
>NHTE02000267.1:0-30389 GCA_002168265.2 Fusarium euwallaceae
TATTAGTATTAAGATATAATATTATAATATATTAAAAATATATCTTTTATTATAGTTAAAGTCGGGATAACTAATAATAAAAATTATAAGTTCTAAGTAAGGGCCTTATATTTAGAGAAGTGAGGTCTAAGTAAGGGCCTTGTACTTAGAGAAGTAAGGTCTCTTATGGTTAGTATATTACGAAGGGAGAATATGGGGAATGAAATAATACGTGATGAGGGATGGTTCAGGCCGTAACATGTGCAGGTTGCCGATCGCCATGCTCCTTGCTAACACGGAAATAAAAGCTGAGAATCGTCTTCCCTGGAACAGTCAAATAATCTGGCAGGCTTTTGGTATTCATTATAGAGTCAAGGCGGTGCGTGGATGCTCCAGGAATGGTGGTGTGCAGAAAGAGAGTGGAAAGGTTTTGGTCCAGTGCGTTTATTCTGTTGCACTTTGCTGCGATCAAGCTCGCTTTATGTACTTCAGCTTGATTGAGGGTACTGTAGCTTCTCCGCATGCCATTGCACAAGACAGATGGGTGGGCTAAGATTCAATGCACACATCAGCGACCGCTACAACTACTAGCACTCGAGATGGTTCGGTCTACTTGTGTCTCTCATACAGAGAATCTATTGGCTACAGGCTTCAGAGTTGCTAGAAGGAGGGGGTTGAGAAAACAGGGCTGAGACAACGTTGTTAAGAAACTGTGATGAGTCTAGCTCCGGCTGCACTCTTACTGCATCCGGTGGGCTGCATAGACTGGCCTCGACTTCTGCCGCTTTCCAAATAGATTGAAGCCTGCATAGAAACTCGCTTGCTTGACCTAGGCATTTATTCAAGATGAGCGCCACGGGTGTCATGGGACTTGAATTGCAAGAGATCATGGAGGAGGTATGGGAGTTTGTCTCAAGTTCTAGTCTGCATTGCATTGGGGGGCCGCACATTGTCAGCCGAAAGCCACTTGATGCGCTCTCTGCGCTGCGCTGCGAGCCTTGGGGGTTATGTCCTACGTACTCGAAGATTATTATTAGCCTCTTACCGATTGGGCCCTAAGAGAAATAGGGGCAGGTTGAGCCTACAAGCCCTCTGATTGATCCAACCTGCTCACAATCGATATGTACGTGGGTCTCATCCCGGAGCCGTGGCCTGATTGTCTCGAAGCCTTGGCGCTGACTGCCTCAGTCAGACAGCCTAATTCTGACAAAACGTGTTGATCTAAACTATCCCCTAAGCTGGCAAGGAGCTGCAAGGCGTACTTCGCCCCAGTGTTATTGCGATAACTAGGCTATGTAGTAAGAATGATCTCACCTGTTAGAATACTATATCATGGGTACTTACTCCCGAGGCAAGGCTTGGTGATAATTGAAGTATCGCTCAGAATAATAAATATAATTAGCCTGAACCTCCCGGAGTGACCTGGTTGCAGCTCCTTGCCACCTTAGGGGATAGCGCGCTCTGGTATATCAATCACCGTTTTAGGCGATGCCCTCATTTTGCACAAAAACAAGGCTCTTTCAACTACCGTTTTTCATGGTTCAAGGTGACCACGGGCGCTCTGTACGACAAAACTTGAGCAATCATAGTGAGACCCCCCAACCCTTCTTCCCACCTCTCACGAATGAGAGATAGCCAAGGCTTCAGCCACCCCCGTACTCCGTAATTCTCCAGACTTCTCAGCGGCTGTGCCAACGCGCCAAGAACTTGTCAATTTTCAGCTCCTGTGAAGAGCCTGAATTCACTTGGTGGCTGGCTTTCTTCCCTTCTCTCCTTCAAAGCAGTTTCTGTATTCCCCCTCACTTCCATCTCTTTTTCCCTCCTGTGGCATCACTCGCATTCCAGCAGTTCACCCTCCATCGCCGCGCCTTTCTGATTTTGGCACTGATGCCTTGGTCCAAGAAATCGACCGCATCGACGGTTGCCGATCCCGACCAGGTTGTAGACCCGACTACAACCTTCCCAGATGGCATTGATGTCTGGCATGACCCTGCCAATGCAAAGGTTGACATTTGCTTCATTCATGGCCTTACTGGTGACCGCGATCACACCTGGACTGCCCAACACCAGCCCGAGCCGTGGCCGAAGAGTCTCCTCGTAGCCAAGATTCCAGACGCTCGCATCCTCACATACGGCTATGATGCCTATGTTCTCCAAACCTCGGTCGCATCCTCTAACAAACTCATCGACCACGCCACCAATCTCGTCTCCGACCTGGCAAATGATAGACTGGTCTCTAGTGCCAGCTCACGCCCTCTTATCTTTGTTTGCCATAGCCTTGGGGGCTTGGTCTGTAAGAAGGCTGTTCTGCTCAGTCGAATCAGCCCTGAGCCTCACCTGAGGGATATCTTCGATAGCCTGAAGGGCGTACTGTTCATGGGGACACCGCACAGGGGATCGTGGATCGCAGATTGGAGCAAGATCCCCGCTTCATGTCTTGGTGTCGTCAAATCAACCAACCAAAACATCCTTACTGTCCTCAGAACAGACGACCAGCTACTAGAGGCCATCCAGAGAGACTTTCTCGGCATGCTTCGGCAAATGGTGGGAGGAGCAGCAGCCGATCCAAATCACCTGCTTCTTCGAAGAGCTTCCCCTGGTTGGTGTTGGTCTCGTGGTAACCAAGGATTCGGCCACCTTCGAAGGCTATACCCCCTTGAGTATCCATGCAAACCACAGCAACATGGTCAAGTTCAGTAGTGACAGAGACACTGGTTTCAAGAGGGTCGCTGGAGAGCTAATGAGATGGACCTCGCAGCTGAGGTAGATTTCCTTCATCCCCAGAGTATACTTAGCAACATCACTAAATAGACCTAGAACACAGCGTCAAGAGCTGAGCCAGAGGGACCTTTCCTTTATGGAGAGTTTACTAGTGACCAACTCTCTTCACGAGATGCAGCGAATTCTGGACGACAAAGGGGGTCTACTCCCTGACGCTTTTTCCTGGATTCTCACAAACGACGACTTCCGACAGTGGCAAACGAACAAGCAGAGCCGAATGCTTTGGATCAAGGGTGATCTGGGCAAGGGAAAAACCATGTTGCTCTGTGGCATTGTCGAAAATCTTCAATTGCATGCCCCGGAAACTCCCTTGACGTGCTTCTTCTGTCAAGAGTCTGACTCGAAATTCAACAGCGCTTCAGCTGTTCTACGAGGTCTAATATACATGCTGCTGAACAGCCAGCGACATATCATCGCTGAGATGCGAAGAGAGTACGGGCATGTCATTAAGAACCTCTCCGATGATACCAGCTGCGTTATTCCGCTAGCGGAGATGCTGAACAGCGCTATGCTGCATCCAAGTCTGGGCAAGGTGTATGCCATCATTGACGGTCTCGACGAGTGCAAGAAGGATTTGTCCCAGTTGTTGAGCGCTATTCGCAAAATCTCGTCACAGACGCCCCATGTCAAGTGGATTGTCTCGAGTCGAAATGCACTCAAGATTGGCGAACAACTCAAACTGGTGAGAGACGAGAAGGTCGTCGTCTCCTTGGAGATGAACCATGCAGCGATCGCCGCATCAGTTTCCACATACATCAGTGCCAGGGTGGAGGAGTTGTCATTTTTAAAGGATTACGATGAGGCTACCAAAGACGCCGTTCGAAAATACCTGACGGACAATGCAAATGATACTTTCCTTTGGGTCTCGCTGGTTTGCAAACAGCTCCAGGATATCAACATAGCCGTCATTGATAAGCTGACGGACTTCCCGCCCGGATTGGACGACTTTTACCAAAGGATGTTCAACGAGATGTTGGAGTCGGAGGATGGTGACCTTTGCCAATCCATCCTTAAGCTCATGCTAACGACCTATCGGCCACTGGCACTGATCGAACTGGCCTCGCTGGTTACCGAGCTCTGGAACACTTCAACCCAAGAGCAAGTAAGAGCTGTCCGGTGCTGTGGATCATTTCTGTCCCTTCGCGAGAACACGATATCCTTCATTCATCAATCAGCCAAGGACTTTGTACTCAAGTCTGGAATACCAAAAGCTCATGAAGTCGCCCTGTCAAATTCACTGTCGATTATGAGCCGAACCTTGAAGTACAACATGCTCGATATCGGCCACCCTGGCATGCTGATCGATGAGAGCCACCTCAGGGTTGATGTTTTAGGGGCCGCGCTCTACTCGTGCACGTTCTGGATGGACCATGCCTCCGATCTGATCACAGATACCCCTCTCGCAAAAGTGGCAGTCTACTTGACTAAGTACTTGGAAGAAGTATACCACTTTCTGCGTAAGTATGTTTTGTACTGGATGGAAAGCCTGGCCATTCTCAAACAGACATCGGAAGGGTACCGTGCAATCGATAGACTACGGGATATCTCATCACGCTATCGGTCCGGCGTCCCCAGTGAATCGTGGTATACTGAGCCAACGAAGATCGGAGACTGGTATCTCAGCTATTTGGGCCTCCTCTGGTCAACTGAGCTTACCCTGCTGTACGGTGGGTGGATTATGGAACGGGCACCTCTGCAGGTTTACGGCGGGGTGCTTATCTTTTCGCCAGTCAACCATCCAATTTGGGACCTGCTGTATAGGCAGAGGTTTTTGTGTATTAAAAGGGTCGACGGAATTACCAGTCCATCTGCCACAATCCTCGAAGGCCATACCAAGACCGTGGATGCCGTTGCTTTCTCAGCAGATTCTGACGTGCTGGCGTCATGTTCAGGCGACGGCACTGTGCGTATATGGAATGTTTTTGCTGGGCTCTGCAACACAAAGTTCACCAACTACAAAAGCTTGTCAGGACTCGTCACTTTGTCACCTGCTGGAGATATGGTGTCGTATCCTTCCCTGAACGAGACCGTCGAGGTCCGAGACACTGCCTCTGGGAGGCGTATACAGGTATTAAAAAGATGCCACGGTCTCTCAGCGTTGAAGTTTTCTCTGGATGGCAAAACTGTTGCGTTAGGCTTCCAGAACGGGACCGTTCGCCTCTGGGACATTTTCACTGCTAGTAACCTGGTGCTCAAGGCCTCTGAGAATGCTGCGCCAGTTTGCTCCCTGGACTTCGCTTCGGACAAGAAAACTCTTGCCGTTTGCTTCAAGAATGACTCTGTTGGGATTTGGTCGATTGACACAGGTCAACACCAAAAGACCATGGCGTACAAAAACTGTACATCTGTCCAATTCTGGTCCTCCTCGAAGGAACTCACGATTCTTTCCGACGGCGGGGTTGTGAGTCAGATAGATACCACCACGTGGCGCTCCAAATTGCATCCCTACTGGTACGCGATGGGATTCTGGGCTACGTGGTGGCCGTGGTATTCCTCTAACAGCTCGGCTAATCCAAAACCGGTGATGGCATTCGGAGCTGTTCACCCGGCGTGTGTAGCGACATCTTTAGCGGGCGAGGGGATCTGGGTTCATCCTTGGCCCAAGGCCCGTTATCATGTTGCATCTTCAGATCTTCTAAGTGATATTCACCTGTTGTCCTTTTCACCGAATGGCACAAAGCTCCTGAGTTGCCATGAGGACAGAATCATAAGGATCTGGGATCGTTTTTATGGCGAATGGCCCCTGACGACCGCCAAATCTCCCATTATAGGTCACGCTTTCTCGCCAAATGGAACCATGTTCGCCACTCTGCATCACTCGGGTCGTGTTCGAATCACCCGACTCTGGCCTCGAGATGAGACGTTCCTCTCAACAAGATTCCCGGGGAGTCTTGCGCTGGCATTCTCCCCAGACAGCCGTTTCCTCGCACTTGGCTCGGCAATGGGGAACGTCGAGATTCACAATTTGGAAGAAAACACTGTTCGTTGTTACGGCAGAGAAGGTAAAGACCTCGAAGTCGTGGCTTTGGCATTCCTGGACGAAGACACACTGGCGTTTGCCGACAGAAAAACCAATCAGGTCGGAACCTTGCGCTTCAAGTCGGATGAGCCGTCAGCAAGTGTAGTCGCCAACGCCGTCGTGGAGGAATACCCATTTGAGTACCTGCCATTCGAGAAAAGGGTGTTCGAAGCAGCTAACGGCGAGGATAAGCCACCACGGTTCTTGATGAGAGGATCGCGCTTTGTTGCCATGGACTGGGGTTATTTACTTGGACAAGGGTCGTCCACAAAGACTGAGTTGGGACTTCAAGGGAGAATGTTTGTGAAAAATGACTGGCTGGAGCTAGATGGAAAAGGGTTGATTTGGCTGCCTCCAAATTCCAGGCCTGTGTGTGCAGCCATACATCGGGATGTAATCGTGCTGGGCCAGGGAACTGGGTTTGATCTACTTATTAGGTTTGACCTGTCACGTCTTCCGGCATAACGGATGCAGAGCGTGAAGTCGTGCAAGGGTAAAGCCAAGTTAGTTAGGTATAAAATAAAAACCTAAAGTAATAGTCTCCGCTTAAGAGCACATATTATAGGGTATAACCTAACTAACATATGAAATAAGCGGGCATACTAGATTTAGCGACAATTATGAAAATAAGGTCGAAGGGGTGCAGGCGTTTGAAATGTAGCCGAGACGGCTATCACTGTTTTGGTTTGGGTTGACCAGACCTGAAACAATATCCGGAACCTTGGCGGCAAGGCGTAGCATTAATGCCAGCATCTTGCACCTATACTCGCCTCCTTAGCCTATAACTGCTGGCCAAGCCTTTACACCGCCCATCTTATATAAAAGGTTGCAATGCCCAACCGCTTGAAGCATTTCGATTATTTTATAGTTGCAGTACTGATATCCTCACTCTGGCAGTGAACGTTGAATTCTTATAATCCTTTTTTGTTTCATTTCATCGAATACCAAATTCCTCTTCTTCTTTCTTGGCAAGTCTTTTCCTTCAACATGAAGCCTTCTATCATTTTTATTACCCTTCTGACCGGAGCTGTTACCGCCGTCCCTATTTTCGTCGATTGCGAGAATCAGGCCGACGTTGATTCCGCTACAGCAACCAGGCTTCGCTGCACGAACAACCAATCCACCGCCAACGCCAACCCTTCGGACCCCGAAGTTCACGCCTACTAGAGTGTACTTCTCTCTAAGTGTTGGCAATGTAAGTTTAGCCGTCTGTAGATTCACTTAGCAGGTTTTGGTGCTGACTGTAGAGGATATCGAGTCAACCTGTGATCTAGGTGTTCTGCTGGCCGAAAGGGTTATGAGAATAGGAAGAAATCATCCTGCTGGGGAACGGATGCAAAGCAACAAAGGCTAATCGCTTTCAGTCTTGACTTTTCCATTAAGCTATCTCGCTAGGGAAACATGGACACTCGTTGATAAGAGGGTTGATAAGGAAGGATGCATCTGATCGTCCATATACACCATGTCTCTGGAACATATGAGATAGCAGAGGGCAGACAAGTAATTTTTCACTCCCATAAACATTTACCTTACTTCTAGATCTATACAATTGACTGGGGCTTGAAGTGATGACCTAGTAACAGTGTCATGACCAGTCACTCGGCAGCTACCGATAACAGAGTGACTGGTGGCTAAAACGCGCGCCACCTAGTAACAAGTAATCCACCAGTTTTTAGGCTGACATTGTGATTGAGAGGTTCTTGGTTGCTAGTTCCCCTCAAGATTCAAGCTTTATTTATTGCCATCAGGCGCAGCCATGGTAAAGTGTTGAATGGACTTGACCAGAATTGCGGTTGTCATCAGTAGAGGCATTTGAAAGGTTCTTCCCTCATTTTTTCTGGTGACACCCGGGTCCTACGAGTATATTATTCGCCCTGGCCGCGATCCTGTTGACCCGGCTTTCTCGAACACAGGCGAAATGTGCGGCTTTAAACCTACCAGCATCCTCCAAGCGATAGAATGATAGAGGTTTGAGACAATAAAGGGACGAGATAAACAAGTTCGTTTCAGATTATTATTCTAACCTAGTCCTTTTTTCTCGACTTCAAAGACCCATCTCTCGTTTCTACAAACTCTTGCATACCTTCCAGCAATAGCAGTGTTCGGAGACATCTGCTGCTACTTTAGGTCAGCCTAGCTCCGTCCATAGCCGGTGACGTCTCAAAAAGGAAGCATCAGCATGAGCTGCTGGGGAAGGCGGAGTATGAGGCCTTGAACGACATAAAAGATAATCTGGAGCACCGATTAGTTGTCAGTCCTGGAAAACATGGGCAATGGTTGAGTGGGAGTCAGCTCACCTAGCTAGCCTGGGCACCAGCCTCGAAGAAGTTAATGACGCCGTCGCCATTGAGATCATCAGGGTCACCCGGAGCGGCAGGTGTGCCATTGGGATTATCCCGATTGAAGGCTCCCTGAAGCTGGGAAATGATGTCGCTGCCGGTTTGGCGCTTCTCCTTTGATCGCTTACTGGCTTGTGCCCCGGCCTCGAAGACGTTAATGACACCGTCGCCATTGAGATCAGCAGGGTCGCCTGGGGCCGCGGGCGTGCCGTTGGGGTTGTTCCGATCGAATTTTTCTTGCAGCTGAGCGATGGTGTCGCTGTTGCCAATACCCAAGAGGTTTCCGAGCTGCGGTAGCGGAATTGCCATGGCCATCCCGGTTAGGAACACGACTGTGGAAGCAGATAATCTCATGGTGGTGGAAGTTGAATGGGGTGTGACGGAATGAGGCAACTTGGAGGGATGAGAAGAAAAGGACAGGTTGAAGAATAATTGAGAAACAAACAAAGAATATCTAAAATCAAAATAAATATGCTACTGCCAGAGTAGTTGAGAAACCGAATTGAAGTGCAACAAAGAAATGGTTGATCAATGCCTTGTCGCCTGCGCGACCTTTTATCCTACTCTGTCCGCGTGTTGCTTGCATTTCATAAGGGAGATTCAAAACACGGACGTGACGATCGGTTACGGTTTTGCTACCCCCCCTGAAACGCGCTTTATTGCATGAGACGCATCAAACGCTGGACTAGGCCCCATACAATGCCACAGAATGAACCAATGAATTATTTCAAGATCAATTTTGCTCCGTCTCCATGGTTTAGGGCTCAGGTTTAGGTTCAGGTTCTATGCCTACTCGGTTTCAGTTGCCATGCCCTAGCAGCCAGAAAGCTTGTTGATTTCGAGGGGCATGGGGTCTTTTTCAGGAGGTTCGTCAACGACTCGCCGAAAGACCTCATTCCATGCATCACTGGGCACCTAAAAAGCGCACCCCATGGCAAGCCTTAACCTTGGACCTAGTATACCAGGCAATCTTGACCTCGAAGATCTTCATTTCGAATACCCCTAGATACCTCTTCTTTCTGTCTTCTGGGAAAACAGCCTGCCTTAAATTTTTGTCGATACCGAGCAAGGCAGCCAAGCGCTATTGCCCATGCCATCATAGCTCAAATGTGTCAACTTCTAACGCTTGGCCAACAAACCAAACGTATGGCTTGAAGATCTCATAGACGCCTTAGGTTGAGGAGTACCAAGTATTTTCATTGCTAGGCGGCTCACATTAAGGAGACCTGGGTCATTTCACATGGCCTCTGTCTATCCCGGATAGCTTTATGGAAACCAATGAGAAAGATGCCGCCATTGTGGCACTCGGTGCACTCAAAGTTACCAAACCATAGTCAGCGCATATATTAATTTTAAACACCATGGCACCGTAACTATTCTTTTATGCTCTCACCCTCTTCATATTTTTAATCATGTCCTTGACGTCATGTCCAATACCTCTGTGCTTCGACAGGAGGTGAAGCACACACTTCACGACAGTGAAAGCATACTTGGCATCTCAGACCTGGGTCCAGTTCCACCCCTTTATCACTCCTGTTTTTTGAGAAGAATGCCCTTTTCCTCTCGTACTCGGTTTTCCAGGGTTTTCTACGAGGGACCAAGTCCCACCAGTCCAAGAGTTCCCATTGCGTATCATCGAGCTGCAACCACACGTAAAGATCTTGACGGCCATCTGACTTGAAATATCTCGATGTATCCAAGTGCGATATGCTCAATTCTTCGTCTGGGGCGCTATTTTGTCGGAAAAGACTCGGTGATAACCGATTCCTAAGCCCCAGTCGTGGCTTTTCCACCGGTACTGGTTGAATATCCTCCGTCTCCATCTCAGACGCCTCTTTTCTTTCTTCATCATTCCTCTTGACGTCAGGTCCAACGATCTGACAGGGCTTTGGCCAGCATGACCATTCTTTCCGATACACGGAAATGGTAGCCTTGAGCTGGGAGCTCACCCAACAAGTACGCGAGAAACCGTCCTCTACCGTGTGAGAGTTTATCAAAGACGCCCAGATCTTGGAGTCATCGCAGCCAAACTTGTAGCAAGTGAGAATTGTGGCCGTTATGATGACGACAACAGTAATGATCTGTGTATGAAGAGCTGCGGATCCGAGACTTAGAATGTGGGCAGCAAATGCTAGCCAGCCAACCCAGCGGGTAAATGCGTAAAGTCGAGGATTTGGAATGTCAGGATTCCGTGTAAAGACACCACCCATCAAGTAGGCCGGCGCTTTGACGGTAACAGCTTTCGAATCATCGAGAATGACGATGGCGTCTGAGGGCTGGTCGAAACCAGGTTTCCTTTTCGCCATGGCGTCGCTGATTCGACTATTGATGCCAGCACAGTTTTGCTGCACCAAGATATACTTGACAATGACTGACACGATCATAGAGAGTACACTAGTTAGGCCGAACCAGTCTCCCGTAAGGATGGTCAAAACCATCATGATGCAGTTGAGGGTCAAGCCAACTGTCAAGGAAGGGACCCAGAACTGTGTGACGCGAGATGGGCGGTGTTGCACCTCCCACGTCACAATGCTGCGTGTCTGCTCAAAGTCCTGAGCCTTCATCCATCGTGAGAACCACCCCGCAAGCTCGGTTGTCACGATTCCTGCGGTGAGGTTGTGCATCTTGAACCCGGGCTGCTTCCCGGTGAAGCGGTCACTGGCAATCACGAAAGCGCCCAGGAGGGGCAAGAATTCGACCCATGAGCTCTGGACCAAGCGGCCTATACTCGCGTTGACTTCTTCGGCGCCTAGGAAGGTGACCAAACCGAGGGCATCGAACTCGAGTTTATTGGCTTCGGCCCAAGAGGTGACCCTAGAGAGGGATTCTTTCCAAGGGTACATGGCGACGTGGATCCTCAACTGATGGTGGATAAGCGAGCGGGTGTGCCTTGCATCCGATGGAGGCCTGTCCTAGCCTCCTAGCGGTTCAATCAGCTAGCAAAGGCAAGGCCGTTGCCTGACGTTAAATACCCAAGTGTGTTTTTCAATACGAACGAGACCGACTGCGGCTCATTATGCTGACGGTGGCGACTTGAAAAGTCCCTCCTCGGGCAAGCCTGCAGGAAACCTGGCCAGGGCTGGGTATGCTATGGATTGGTACAGAGGGACATGTTTGAGTGCGAAAATTTCGATTGTAACTCGCCTAGTCCTGGTGCCAAAGCTCAGCTGAAACGCGCTCGCAGAAGCAATTCCTTTTGCGTCTGCAGTGATGTAGTGGGTATATGCAGCGTACATGGCATCTTGCGGTTGGTGGACACTCATGCAGACAGAGGCCGTCCAGCTGAAAGGCGAAGCGACCCTGCTTCTTCAGTACATAGGCGCACCTGCGGTGGACATGCGAATTATCCCTGGCTTTTCTAAAAAGACTGCGGCGATATTGTAAGTAAATTTGATAAAAAGTCAAGAAAACATTGATTGTCAAGGGGGAAGCATTCATAAGGTTTTTATATATTAAGTATTTTAGTATTCCTTGAGACTATACGCAGTACCCATCCCATACCCTTGTTCTGGTGTCAGGCAGACGAATACACAGCCCCTTTGTACTCTCCACAAGGCTTTCACGCTCGGCAATGCCATGCGGGACCGAAGGGGAAATAGCGCGACAGGTGACGGGGATTTAAGGCAGCCGGGTCCCCGGAAATGTGAGATGCCACTGGTGGCTCTCGATATGTTGACATTCGTAAACGATTGGCCAGAGGCTGTTGCGTTCTATGTGGCCTCAACCGACAGCCCTGTCAGCGCAGAGACATTCTTCTCCATCTCCGACACCCAAGTCATCGAGCTCATTGGAGAGGGCTTCCCCGAGGAGCTAGCTCGCCTCGCGAGAGCCTACTCGATCCGCGACCAGGCTTTCACAGTGCCCACTACGCCATCTCCTTCGAGGATACTATACCAAGCAGAATACGACGAGGTGAATCGGACCATAGTCGCCGTGCTCGCCCTCCGTTGGATATACAACAATGACTACGCTAGTTTTGTGAGAGCACAACCAGAGGCCACTCGGCTAACGAGAAGCTCGTTTGACTGGGTTCGGGGCCGTCTCGCCGATGCCCTGTCAGAACCAATGGATCTCCACACGCTCATCACACTAGTGCTTATCAACGACCTTGGCAAGGATGCACAGCTGACCATGGACTACATGGGCTGCAGAGGCGAGGACATCTCGGCTCTGAACCACGATACCATCCTACTCCGGGCAGCCGAGGCAGGGATGGTGCCCTGTCTGGGCAAGATATCCCCTCGACAACTCAAACAGATCATGCGTTCGCTTGAGATGGGATCCGAGTTCAACTTTGGACAGTTTGCACAGGCAGAAAACGCTCCAGTATGCATAACAAGGCTGCAGCAAGCCGATACCGACCAGCACGTATTCGACCTGCACTTTGCAGAGCAACTGCTCGACATCTCGGGAGCTGCGGGACACATGGACTGGACATGCGCAAAGAAGTCGATTGAACCCATCCTGGACGCCTACCGCAACGTATACGACGTGGCGCTGCAAGTGGTGGCAGGCCAGCTCAAACCCCAGGCCGCCCAGGATGTCATCCTCGTGCGTCGGGCGCGAATTCTCCAAGCCAAGGGATTTCGGCAGTTAAGCACAGAGAACCCCAACGAGCGGGCATTGATGAGGTTGCTGTGTCTAGGCGGCGTTGTCGACCTAGAGACGGCCGAGTTATATGGCCAAGTCTGGGACGACCTTGTTTCCCATGACAAGACAGGTAGCACAGCGAGTCTCATCCACACCCTCAACCTGAGCGGCTTGGAGGAGGTAGAGCCGGCAGTGCAACCAATCTACATGCCCGCTTTACTTGCCCAAGCGTTGTCTGGTGAGGGGCCAGGCGGTGGGCGACCTAAGACCAGGGCCGAGCGGCGGATGGCATTGGAGAGTGCCCTGCGATATCTGGACCGCGTAATGAGTGTGGAGCCCAGGGGGGGCTGGAAGGGTGGCCTTAGTGGCAGAGCAATAGTGGTGGAGCGGAATGTGCTAGACGTGGTCAAGGGTGTAGTGCAGGGCCGGCAATTCCGGGATGACCCCTCAGTCTTGGATGCGGTAGATGTGCCTGATGCTGTCGTAGTGTTGTCAGGGGAAGAAGGGTGCGGGACGGACGGGTCGGCACGAGCGGGGTGACACTGGGAAGTTAAGCTTAAAAAACAAGGTAAGATTAATATGGATAATATATTTTCGTCTCTATATTACTTTATTTATTGTTGTGTTTACATCATAAACACCTTACTCAACCCTGCACCCTGACTGTGCGCACTTGCCAGCCATGGAGTCCAGCAAGGATGCCCGTGACCATATCGGCGAGATCAGTCAGGATAGAAACCCAGGGTCTAACAAGCGAAATGTCGAAGATCTAGAGAACGCCCTCCGTTTGTAAGACCTCTGCCTGCCCGTACGAACAAGATTATGGCTAACATAGCATACCTATCTAGGCTCTCTGAGGAACTGTACAGCAGCGACACCCACTTTTTACTCGAACTTCTTCAGAATGCCGACGACAATGAATACAAGGCCTCGAAGCCAAGTTTCTCACTAACTCTCACAGACGACGCCCTTCTCACCCACTCTAATGAGACGGGCTTCACCAGAAGCAATGTCGAAGCTATTTGCAGGATCGGAAAATCCTCCAAGGTCAAGTTGGATGGCAGAAGGTACATTGGCGAGAAGGGCATCGGCTTCAAATCGGTTTTCAAGGTCGCCAGCACCGTGTGGATTTCTTCCCGCGGGTACTCGTTCAAGTTCGACAAGGACCGACCCCTCGGCATGATCAGTCCAATTTGGGAGGAACTCCCCCAAGAGCAACTCTCCAAAAGTTCAAGTGCAGAGGGGGGTACGTTCATGCGTCTTCAACTGTCACATGACTGTGACAGAGAACGACTACGGAAGGAGATGACATCTTTTGACCCCAACATCCTCATTTTCCTGAGGACATTGAAGGAAATCACACTGACCATCGCCGACTCGAATGGATATTCAAAGAGAGTGCTGCGTGGAGCGAGTGAGCCAAACTCCATCAAAATCTTGCTGAACGACGAGGAGATTGTCAACTATGTGACATTCACGTACACTGTTCAAGACATGCCCACTGAGCCGAAGCGCCAGGGCATCACCGAGTCGGATATCCTATTGGCATTCCCAGTACAGGACAACCCAGGCCAACCCGCAGCACACCAAGTCTACGCATTTCTCCCCATCCGTAACTATGGTTTCAATGTAAGAAACTAATGGACCTGAGCTAGCTGCGACGTGTACTGACAACCCATTCAACAGTTTCTACTACAAGCTGACTTTTTGCTCACACCCAACCGCGAAGATATAACTACCTCGTCTTGGAATAAGACCCTGCACGATGCGATCCCAATGGCCTTTGCTGAGGCAGTAAAGCATCTCAACAGGACAAGTCTTCGCTTTACATGGCCACGGTGTATCCCCTCGTACGGAGAACTTCAGGCTCCATTCTGGGACACACCTTTCTGGATCGAACAAGAACTCATGGTCACTTGCGTTTTAGAATCCGAAGACCCGTCTGGTGGCTTGAAATGGCCATCTTCACTTACTTTTGTTCCCGAGTCGTTCACCTTTGAAGACCCCAAGGATAGGATGAAGAAGGCCATGACTCTCAACGAATCGACTCGATCAAAGTATCTTTCTCAAAAATACTCCCACGACCATGTCCAGCATCTAAAGCGCCTTGGCCTGCTGGAGTTGGACTTTCCAACCTTTGTGGAAGATCTAAAGGCGCACCTTGACAGGCCAAAACACAACTCGAAACACCAGCCAAAGGTCTGGCATTCTCGACTAGCCGAACTTTTCATCCAGCAGCCCATCGCGCCTCGGTATCCGAAATCGGTCTTTGGGCTCCAGATTATCCCGTTGCGTGGGGGACGATGGATTTCGGTCAACGAAGCCAAGGGCATGCTTTTTTTCCCTTCCCAAGACACAAGGGACCTAGGATTGGAGGACACGCCGATTATGGAGATAGATCCGGATGCTTTGGAATCCGAAGCCCGGACTGAGTTGTTTCGAAGACTAGGAGCCAAGCCGTTCAACAACCAAGAAATATGCCGCGCCATCTGTCAACTACACATCTCCTCATCATCCACAAGCCAGCTTTCAATTGCGAGCCTTGTTTCTCAGGTCCTCTTTCTCTTTCGCCATTCTTTGGAAGCCCCGAACACTGCTGCCATGTGGGTCGTAACGGAGACAGAACAACGGGTTCGAGCCTCTCAAGCATACTCATCCCTGTGGAACGTAGGCGATGAGGTTCTTCCTGTTCTGCATCGGAATTATATCGAAAAGGTTGATTCGGAAGACCGAGAAAGATGGGTTCACTGGCTTACGGATTGGCTCGGCATTCGGCGCGTTCCTCCTCTTGTCGACGGCTCCCCCGACATGTTTTCACTGTCCAGGGATATGGGTCTCATACGAGACAACTGGGCCTCACTTGACTTCTTGAGGCTATTACGAGACAACATGGGAGAGTACTCAAAATGGTTGGAGAACGGCGGGGGCAAGTCTGAGGAGTGGGCCGAGTCCAGCTCAAAGCTGAAGGAATGCTTAGCGGAAACCAAGGTTCAATGCCGTGGCAAGCCCGCCAGCGTCCGCTTGGATGAAACTATTCTTCTACCACGTGAGCAGGGAAAATGGGCCAAGCTAGAGAATCATTTCCCAGTCCTCGACGTCCCGGACCCAGGAAACTCATCCTGGTCGTTTCTGCGGCATTTTGGCGTTCGTAACGGGACCAACCCAGAACTATACCTTGAAATCCTGAAGACTGCTCGAGACGATAAACGGTCAGGGGACTACACATGGGTGTATGAAGCAATCCAGGATATCCCGTCACAAAACACTAGGGTCATCAAGTATGCACTTCTAGAGTACTTGACAGCAGATCAGGCACTAATCAGTTCTTACAGGCAAAGCTTTTCAACAGAGCCTCTCATCTTCATCCCTGCAACTGAATTCAGCAAGTCGCCATGGGCTACTGCCAAACAATGCGTCTGGTCCGGTCCCGATCTTCTCAAACGGACTCCAGTCTTGGATAGGATCTATGGGTCCTGTAAAGCACTCTTCAAGGGGCTCCTGGGGGTAAAGGGGACGACTACGAAGATTCTCATCGCCGAGGCGAAAAAGATTCAGGATGACGACAAAATTGAATATATTGCCGAATTGTTCCAGGCCATTGATACATTTGCCCGACGCGACGAGAACAAACAGCCAAGCCAGAAGCCAGAGCATCTAGCCGAGATGGTGGCATCTCTTCAAGGATGCCGGATCTTTCCCATTGAGTTCGAGCGCTACGAAGACGGGGCCAAAGGACGACATATGCTTCGCTCGTGGACCTCGGAGAAGACTTGGTTCATCGCAGACCGTCCTCACCTCCGCAAATCCTTAGCGGATGCAGTTCTACTGATTGCTTTTGATATAGGTCAGCTCGAGCGCATGAAATGGATCCAACATCTGCCAGGCATCGAGGAGCGGTTGTTGTCCAAGGTGGCCTTTTGCCGACCAAAGCTTGGACTGAAATCAGTACCAGACGACCCTTACACGAATCTACTCCGTACCAGGGCTAAGTTCATTTCATGGTATTCAATAAATCTTTTCTGCAAGGACCAACAGTTGAGCTGATACTTCATGCTCCCGTTATCAGGCTGATACCGCGTTCTTGGTCTGAGAGAGATGCGACAGTGAAGCGGCTGAAGTCTGCCGTAGTCTTTGGTGCTGATAGACTGGAGGTGACGTGGGTTGTGAGGGATGGCTCTAAGGAACGCTGCAGCATGCCTGTCCCTAGCAGGGCTCTGGTGGTTCGGGGTGACGATGGCCTTCATATCTACATGAATGCTCAAGACATCAAGTCAAATTCCGTACCCCCAGAGGTTGCAGAGTCGCTGTCAGCGTGCTGTAACATACGGGAAGAATCCATCACTACATTATTGGTCTTGACCTGCAAGGAAGAGAAGATCGAGGACGAGCTGGAGTGGCGAGGAGTATATAAGCCAGTCGAGGATGATCCCTATCCCGACTTTGGTGAGAATCATACCTCCCATGACATACGTTGGCTTAGTAACTAACTTGCTGCGATAGACGAGGACGAAGATGGTGAGGATGAACAATACAACAAAGAAGGATCCGCAGGGAATACCTCAGCTATTGAGAAACCCAAGGTCCAGCAGGAGGAGGGGCCGGATCCTCCCAATGCGCAACCTAGGTTCTTTACTGCGGAGAGACCAATCAAGGAGGTCAAGGTCGACGAGTTATCTCTTTCACCAACAGACCCAAGGTCAAATCCGGAGGCAGAAGCCGTTGGTGATATCCCGTTCCGGGCACGACGCCACAAAAACAACAACAATTACGGCTCTGAACTAAATGACATCTTTGAAGGCCCGTCCCAGCCTCGTGAAGAAACGAGTGCGTCTCCTCCCACTCGCACGGTGCCTCCTGAGCAAGGAAAAGAACCGTTGCTATCGATGATGCAACATCTGTCTTCTCTCGATACGAGCACATGTTCGACGCCCTCGCTTGCCCAGAAAAACGACGGAGCTCGCTCTTGGCCAACACTGCCTAACTCGACCCCTGCGGACGGAATCCCACCACCTCCGCCCAGACCGAGCGTTCGGCCACCAGCCAAGACACTCAGCGAAGTTGTAGAATCCTTTTCCCACCCAGCCAATTCTGTCAAAATTGATGACCTCGCACAACTACCTTATGTTCATGGAATGGACAACAAGTTCAGCCTCACAGGTCGGGCTAACATGATCTTTGTTCCTGATCCCCAGGATCTGCCCCAGCTCAGCTCGACAGCAAGATCGAACCCAAATGGCTTTACGGTTCTTCCAGCATGTATGCAGCTCGCCAAAGATGGAGATTCAACAATATTTATAGCCCGGAACAAGACAGGGACCGACAATCATGAGCTAGCTTTTCTCGGACAAGTACTTGTACGGCTTTACTAGCGAGATAGTGATCATCTTTATTGGGGGGCTAATAGTGGTTGGTTTAGGTTTCAAACAGACTCAAAGAGCTCCTTGGAGACCTCTACACCGAAGAGAAACACTGGACGAGCCCCATGCGTTACCATCTGACACAGGGGCCTGTCCACTCAGGCGAACCAAAACGGGCCACATTTACTATCTCCGGCGCTGATGGAGCCGATCTCACAGAGTTTCTAGTCCGGAACTCGTACAAGAGAGCCAAGGAGTGGAGGTATGATTGTCCAAACTATCACATTGAGGTTCACGCCACGGCTAGCAGCCAAGGATCCCAATTGGTTATGAAGACTTCAGTGATGGAAATGGTTCGTATCTTCCCTACCACGTTGTCTGCTCACTGACTCAGTACCACATATAGGCTCGCCAGTACCGGATACGACATACATCTGCACCGCAAGATGATGTTTTCATCCTGATTTGCATTTTCAACTCGCAGAAGGAGCCCGAACTGCGACTCTATGTTGACCCGTGGGCACTCTACTCGACCGGGAAGCTGAGACTGACTGCCAAGGCTGACTATTCGAATTTCTATCACGTCCTCATCGACCGTGAAAGTGGTATCAAAGATCCAGAATGGACTGCCGTGGCGAGATGCGAGCAAGGATATGCTCAACTGCTTCGTCATCTTGCCTGGGGAGCCGGTCCCGCCCGTTACCCGTCACCAGCGGCTAAGTCGTATGTTTGGGAACCATTGAGGCACCCAAAAAACACAAGACTGCTCTGTCTTGAGCCGGGCGATGGCATTGATGAACTCCGAGGCGAGCTCAAGGAGATTTCTCTGGACCCCCCCATGGGTTTCGAGTATTTCGCCATCTCGTACGCCTGGGGTAGCAGCCTCAAGCAATTCTCCTTGTGGACCCCCCAGGGACGTATACCGCTAACTGCCTCTCTATATCTCGGATTGAAGCGCCTGCGACGGAAGCAGGGCAAGATCTGGTTATGGGCGGATGCGATATGCATCAACCAAGACGACAGAGAAGGCAATGACGAGAAGGCGCGCCAGATTGTCCTGATGACCAACATCTTCCAGTCAGCTGTAAGAGTCTACATCTGGCTGGGGGAAGACGAAGACGAGAGCCACGTGGCAATTCAGTTCTTAGAGGAGGTTGCACCGAAAGCTTCCGCAGAGGTGGATGGCCAAGCCCCGAAGCACAGTCCCAACTTCCCGAAGGTGGAGGACCCAAAATGGAGCATACTAGCCAAGCTTCTCGAGCGCAAGTGGTTCAGACGAGTATGGGTCGCCCAGGAGCTCGTTCTTGCTCGGGAAGCTATTGTCGTTTGCGGTGCCCGCCAGATGACCTGGGACACGTTCCATGCCGCAGTAAAGGAATGCTTTTCAGTCGTTGAAGACGAGGGGTATAGCTTTCTTCTATCCCGGCAGACCAAGGTCGCTGCCGTTCTGCACCTGGGAGCATTCCGCCGTGACTACTATAGCGACCGTGCTGAGCGTGGCGATTTGCTCACGCTTCTCGAACACTTCCATATGGCAGAGGCTACTCGCCAGCGTGACAAGCTGTTTGCTCTGCTAAGTCTGGCCAAGGATGGCAAAGAGTACACCCCGAACTACAAGAAACCCCTAAAGGACGTTATCACCAACTTTGCGGGTGTGCTCGTCAAGAACGGTCGAGCAATGGACTTGTTGTACCGAGCAAGGGGCTACTCAAAACAATTCCTCTCGTTCCCTTCCTGGATCCCCAATTGGATATCCAGTCCGTACCCAGACACCATCTCCAGGTGGCCTAACAGAACACACGGCAAGGACTTTGCGGGTGCCACTTCTGTGCCCTCAGGCACAAAGGTCATTGGATCAAGCCTCTACATCGATGGTTACAAGCTGGATTCGATCAAGGTGCTCGGGAAGTGCCGTTCAAGCATCAACGAGATCAGATCCTACCTCAATGAGATCTTCAGCAAGGTTGACGAGGTGTACTCGGACTTGACAAATGATGAAAGGGAAGAAATCAAATGTCAGCTCCCTATTGGCAACGCCAGAAAGCCATCCAGGGGGGGTAATTGGTACAAGGGAGATCGTCTTGCATCATTCTCGGCCCTAATGGACTACCTCAAGCTTCACAGGGAGGTTGACAAGACCGAATCCCACAAGCTCCTGAGTCTGCGGAGACCAGACATTCCTACCGTTTCTGACGTACATGTTCGTCAACTGCAACCTTACATGTTTACGGTTTTAGATTTCGCGGAACTCTTTTCGTCGGCCGTCGTTGCTGTCACAAAAACACAGCAGTTTGTGGGAATCGTTCCTGCCACCGCCCAAGAGGGAGATTTACTCGTCATGTTTAGTGGGAGCAAGGTCCCTTTCTTAATCCGCAAGGCTCCGCCTTCTGGGTTTTACTGCATTGGTGAATGTTATTTTCATGGGATGATGTACGGGGAGCATTACGCAGGCTCACGATGGAAAAACTTCCAGCTATGCTAAGCGCTATGATATTAGAGCTGGCTAAATAGTCTTCTTTACTTTAGTTGGTAGGACATTTTGGGTCGATCTTCTTCATGTAATATAAGTATAGCTACTTGCTGTGTTTTACGGTATTGGATTTTAATACTGTTATTGCTAGCTGTGTTTTTTGTTGGTGTGGCTGATAGCTTTTGACATCATTACAGCCTATAATTAAAAGGAGGGCCTTATGAGTACTCATTCACCTTGACACCATGTTGACAACAAACCTCAGCCATTTGCAGCCAATGTTAGGCTATAGGCAGAGTGCTTTCAGATATGGCTACTAGAGAAGCCTCTCCTTTAATGAATCCGGTAGTGAGAATCGTTACCCTAGGGGAGGCTTCGAGGTGAAAAGTGCCGGCGGACATTTTTACCCTGTTGGGCGGTTGTAGCCCCACCAGGCTGACCTTTAGCGGGATGAAATCTCGGCCATGAGTCATGCGGGGTGATACTCACCTGATTCAAGGTGCTTGTCTTCTGGCACGGGCCTTACTGTTGGTTCTGTAATACTAGGCAGCGGTGGATAGGTTATCTTATGGGACGAGAGCTTACGAAAGTCCCAATCAGGAACTCGGATGAATCCAAAAATATGATAGAATCTCAGAGGATGCGAAGCGTGGGTTTAGAATCTTAGTAAACCCTGAAATCCTACCGTAATCTCCTTCTTAGCCTTAGGTTTTATTTATATTCTCTTTCTATAAAACCCTTTCAACTCGCCCTTCTGTTCAACCTTGTTCAACATCAAGCTTCTTCACATCGGACATCTATAGAAATACCAGTCACGAACCTGGACCGACTTACACACACGTTCCTCATCAACATGGCCCAATCGCAAGTTTTCTCTCAGACTCTCCGATCCATCACCCGCACCAAGTTCGAACAGTTGGCCAGGCAAAAGCGCGCCTACGAGTCTGCAAAGACCGCCCTTCTGCGTGATGTGAACGATGAGCCCAGCCCTAAGAGGGCCAAGATTCTAGTTGACGGGGCTACAAAGCTATCTGATACTTCTTCATTGTCGCAGCAACCCACAGTCGAGATTCTCCAGCGATTCCTTCTCCAGGCAGAGAACGACCCCTCCGTTTCCCAGGAAGCTATAGAATCATATGAGCATGACTTGCGCAACGAGCTAGACGCCTGCTCCGAAAAGCACCGCTTTGCTGAGCTGTACGCTAAGCTGATCGAAGAGTGGATCTCGACTAGTGAATCTGACTCTAGCCAACTCCATGTTCCACGCGCTGAGAGCCAGGAGCAGCGCGCGCTTTGGGAGCAGTACGTCTTTAGTGCCAAGAAGGTAGATGGGGATGCTATCAAGACCTACCTCGGTACCCTCTTCCAATCTGAAGGGTCTAGCCACGTCAAAAAGGCCTACACTGATCTCGTGGAATCATTCAAGTCTTTCCAAGAAACCTGGGATGAAGAAGATACTCATTTTGACGAGGATTCCCTGCAGCATTGTATCCAGGGACTCCTAAGGTCCGATCTTTTGAACGACCAGAAGCGCATGACCCTGAACGACTTCCTTGGAAACAAAGTGGTTCTTCGTGAGATTGCAGATGTCCTCAACATGCGCATGAGGACCCGAGTTTCGTGGGAATGGGATGGTGATTGCACTGTGGAACCTCGCCGGAATCTCAACGGCCGCTACCGCTTCTACCCGGATGAAGATCTCCTCCAGTCCCTGTTCCTCTACTATATCGGCAGGAAATGGTGTGTTATGCTGCGCCAGGCAGCTGAAACCTTCTGCAAGCAGCGCCAGGTGATGAAGCCTGCGTTTCCTGCTCTAAGCAAGGAGGAAGCGCGCCGTCGACAGCACTTCCTCAGATCAGCAGAGGGAAAGACGACCAGCGACTCTCTCTCGAACCTGCTTGATGAGCATTTCAATAACGAGATCTTTCTGGATCAACTACCCGTCAAAATGGACGAGCAGCGAGGCGGTTACAACGATAACAAGGAGAGCGTAGAGGATAACCGCAAGTCTCCCATTGCAGTGGTTCAGAAACTACTTCATACGCTACAAACCCACATCATCGTCCAGAACAAACTCGGCCGTGAGACCACCGTCATACGCTCCGACTTTAAGTGGTTCGGTCCAAGTCTCCCTCACAAATCCATCTTCTCCGTTCTTGAGTTCCTCGGCGTGCAGCGCGACTGGATCGACTTCTTTCGCAAGGTTCTCGAGTGCCCACTTCGCATGGAAGACGACTCACCCGACACTCCTGCTCGAACACGGAAGAGGGGTATCCCTCTTAGTACCCCTATAGCTGATTTCTTTTCCGAATCAGTCCTCTTCTGTCTCGACTTTGATATAAACCAGAGGGCTAACGGTGCTCGTCTCTACCGCCTTCACGATGACATGTGGTTCTGGAACTCGGCCGAGACATGTGCCGCTGCCTGGCGAGTCATATACGAGTTTACTGATCTGTTTGGTCTTGAGTTGAACGAGGAGAAGACGGGTAGCACCACCATACGGCCAGGGAGCAGCGATGGGCAAATTGAGGAGGTCCAAGGTCTCCCCTCAGGTGATGTCACATGGGGCTTCCTGAAGCTTGATACAACCGCCGGCAGGTTCATCATCGACAAAACCAAGGTCGACGCGCACATCGACGAACTCCGACTTCAACTAGACGCGTGCAAGAGTGCACTAGACTGGATCCGTGCGTGGAATGCCTACGGCTGCCGGTTCTTCACAACGAACTTCGGGTCTCTCGCCAAGTGCTATTCCCGCGCCCACGTTGACGCCATCCTCAGCACATTTCGCCATATCCAGAAAGTACTCTTCCCAGAGCTTCGTGGTGGTGTTGGCGCCCGATTGAAGGAGATGCTCGCAGACCGGTTTGGTATCACCGATGTACCTGATGCCTTCCTGTACGCACCCGTCGCGCTGGGCGGCCTAGGTCTCAAGAACCCGTTCTTGATGCCGTATATCTATCGCGACAACATGCCTAAGAATGCAGGCACGATTATGGACAAGTTCCTTGAGGAGGAGAAGCTGGAATATGACGCGGCAAAGAAGGCGTTTGAGTCTCCAGACGAGCAGTTCGGGGACTTGAATGACAACCCGGAGTTTATGGACTTGGAAGACAAAAACACATTTTTCAGCTTCGAGGAGTACACCCGGCACAGGGAGAGGACATCGGCAGGACTGAGAACCGCGTTCCAAGCCATCAGCGAGGAGCCCCAGCCGACAACGCTCGAGACGCCTAATATCCTCTCAGGGCTGCTTTATGAGCTTCCAGAGGATTGGTACCACATGAAGCCGTACGAGCAGTGGATTTGCTCGCAGCACTCGAAAGAGATGGTTGCGCGGTTTGGAGGCTTGGTTATTCTTGAGAAGGGGTTACTACCGACGGGGGTTATGGAAATGTTGCAGCAAAGTCGATTTCAGTGGCAAGGCTGAGTCTGGGGAAGGGCGATCACAGTAGGGTCTGTGAATGACGGCCAAACGAGAGGACATGGGGCACAAATCTGAAGGATGTACCGAAACTACCACCATAGGACCTCGTGAATGAATTTTAGCGTATAAATATATCCAAAGTACTGCTAGGATCTGGGCCTTAAGTACCTTATTCTTCGACTGCCTACTATCGCGCCGCTCCTAGGCTATGACAACCTCCGCTTCGAACACTTCCCCGACACGGTCGAGGCGCCGCGGGCTTACATGGAGGTGCGACTTGTGCAGTGGTTGGTTCTAACCGAGCTTCCCGTCATGTCTCACACGACTGTGGCCAAGGCGGATAAAATAGGCAAAATACGATGTTTTCTCAGCCAACACTGCCGAAAATGCATTAAATCATTGTTGCCTGGTACAGCAAGATTAAAATAGGCATGCACTTTTCCGCCCGAGCTGCACGTTGCTTTGGTTGAGCTATAGTGGCTTACTAGGGTGTTACGGGGCGCTTGATGGGCTATGCTACTTTTCAGGTCATTATTTATCTTGCAAAAGACGCAATTAGATCGGGAAGTCAGACCTAGCTTGGCAGCTCTTGGTGCCATACGATCTTCTAGCTCAGGTATCCCATCAAGGGCCGGGCTTCAGCTATAACAAAGAACACACTTCTTGGTACCATACATCAATCATTATTATACATCAATGTCTGGCGGAGAAATGAGGCCAGACATTAAGTGGAGCATTGTCTCCAGCTGAACCGCAGTTAGTTTAGTTGTTAATGCACAAGAACACCAAACATGAAGCGCCGAGGGAGACCACCAAGCGAGTAAGCAAGCCTCGTTACATCACCGCGCATTCACAGCCAATGATTTCCACCTGTTGGCTTGGCTGCAAAACAGGTGAACTCCTGACATTCCCTGAGCCGGCCACTTATCCAGCCCTGATCGAGGGATCAGGCTGGGGCTCAGAGCTGTTCAATTTGCCGATCAACTGCGGGGGGACGAGGATCTGAAGTGCAGCCCGAAGCGGCAACGACGCTTTATTCCTAACTGGCTGTCGGGTGTGTTATTTCTGTTGGGTTGCTCAGCCCCTCCGAGCCCTTGACCAAGTCACTCAGCTGAAGACAGGGGTTGTAACCACTACACAACCGAGGGCTATCCCGCTTCTGCCAGGGTTACTAACACTTATCTTTGATACCAATTGTCCACCACGAGACGTGAACCAGCCATCTCGCGTCCCGAGTTTGCGAGTACCGCTGAAAAGCTGCGCTGGTCGGCCCGGCACGCCATCCACCTCCGACCTCGAGCAAATCTCCTTGAAATTGGCCAGTGAAGTTGTGGGTGTGAAGGAATTGGGCTTTCAGCACTGAAAGTGCAAATGTCGCCCAAGGACTACGCAGCCTGCTGCGCCAAGGCTCACATCAACAGCCACGCACCTGTCCAGACGGGTGCTATCCCTTCTTCAGCCCCTTTCCCCGGCAGCGGCCGCCGGGAAACGAGTCGTCATTCAGTGGACGACGGGTTAAAACACATATAACTAGCTCGATTTCTTCGAAACAGCCTTGAGAGTCCCGGCCGCATTGCATACTCGATTATTCCATACCCTCGTCATACAATATTTGTTACACATGGATCGGATTTTCGGCAACGGTTCGGCAAGCCACCGCACCGCGACTTGGGAACCCGAACCCACTCAACGCGGCACGTTTAGCATCTTGTCGACCTGTCTCATTACCCTCTCCTTATGCGTGTGGACAGCCGTCCATCTGAACATTCCCTCAAGGGAGGAACGATCGCAGGACGAGCCGCGAGACGACTCGAGTGAGAAGTGGTGGTCGTGGAAAAGCTTGCGCTGGACGGCACAGACGTTTCGCAAGGCTGGTTGGATGATCTTAGGAATTCTCGCACCGGAACTGGTACGTACGATCGGTGGAGCAGCTTTCTCAATACGCCTCGCTGATTATCACATCCTTAGGTCCTTTTCACCGCTCTTCAGCAATTCTGGGATGCATCTGATCTCAGAGACCTCCCACTTGAGGCGGCTGGATCTCGTACTGAAGCAGCTGAGACTGGTACTGAAGCAGCTGAGTCTCGTACTGATCGAGATCTTGAGGTAAGTCCATTGCCCGAGTCATTGTTCATAGATAATGCTATTTCTAATCACATAACATTTAGAGCTGCCCCGACGGAGGAAATGATGCAGACAAGAAACCTAAGTGCTCGCTTGTCCACGGCTATTTTGCCGCTATGGGAGGATTTGAATTCGTTACAGGAGACGATTACGATATCTTCCCCAGAAAGACTTCTGGTGCAAAGCGAACTGCCCTCACCATAACTCCAGCCGGACTCCGCTACCTGGTCGAAAATACGCAGGTCAAAATTCCAAAACTTCGCCGGAGTGAGATAGAAGATAAGAGCAAAGGAAGCGCGTTGGCCAAAACGCTAGTTTGCCTTCAAGGTATTTATATTAAATGTTCCTAAAACTTTGTGCATACCCTCTGACAAACTCCGACAAAAAGCTGTTTGGTTCTGTACCCAATGCATCACACGCTTCGCTCAGCATCTGACAATAAGCTTGCTAGAGCTCAACACATTTGGGCACGCCCTATGCGCTCTACTGGTGTATTGTCTTTGGTGGTACAAACCGCTAGACATCGGGGAACCCGTGCAAATTCCGGTCGGCGAGGAGACTGCGGATTACGTCGTCGCCATGTGCGTGGCTAGCAAGCTCGACCACCATTATTCAGAGCTCTACGACCTTCATGAGGAGTGGCATTCCGGACTACGGTGGCCCTGTTTTAGACTTTTCCTCGAAACTGACAACTCGAACGAGATTTGGATTCACAAATGGAGTAAGAACCGCAAGAGAGACGGTATCAGCTGGATCCTTCGCATCTGTGGTTTAAACAAGTAAGCAATCACCGTTTTCACGCCTTCGCTATTAGAAGTCTAATATTGCTATTCTTAGAGCAAGGCGGTTAAGTGACCTAATCCTGGTTGTCTATATAGATGCGGGTAATGAGCTTCAAATTCACATTCGGAAAGATCAGACTTGGATACAAACTCAACCCCAACCGGCCGGCCCGGGCAAGCAAAGGAAATGTTTTCAACTCCACAGTTCTCTCTCGTTCATTGAACTTGACAATTGTGATACTCGCCGTTGGGAACTCGCACTTCGAGCACTCTCCAAATTGTCAGGACAAACAGAGTCCAGATGGTACGGCTTCCGCGAGGCCCAGGACTCCCTTACGGACCGTATTCGAAATTTTCCGAGATTCAATGGGGTCCGCCGGTCTTGGCCACTGTACTTGGTCCTGAGCATTATCGGTTCCATATACGGCGGACTGCACTGCCTCGCCTGGAACGCACCGTTTGCCACCGACCTAGAAAGGCTCCTGTGGCGTTTGTCTAGCGTGACAGTTTCCTCGATTGGTGCCTTGATACCGCTCCTGTACACCTGGGAACAGGCCCCACCGATATGGAGAGACTTTGGAGAGTGGACAGACCCAATCGACACAGTGGGACAGTGGATTTATGATAACACGTTGGGAATGATTGAACACGGTCTTCATCCTCCCTGGAATCGCTGGATTAAGAATATAGGATTCTGGTCACTCGTGCCGGCTCTCTATCTGTTCAGGGCGCTATATGATGTTTTAATCGTCGGGTTAATGCTTCTTTACTGCCTGGCTAGGGTCTACTTGGTCGTGGAGTGTTTTATCAACCTCGCCCACCTGCCGGATTCGGCTTATCTGCTGCCAAAGTGGTCGCAGTACGTGCCGCATATCTCCTAAGGGTTGAAGAGGAGGTAGACAGTATATAAGGACTTTATGGTATAGGAATTTTTTTGAAGGTCGGGATTAAGGACGTGCAGTAACAAGGTGTAAGAAAGTCGACGTTTAAGTGTGAAATAGGTTCTGGCAATATCTAACCCGGACGCATTGATAACAGGATAAGTATTTGACAGCCTTGATTTTCCAACTCGCCAGTCTGATGCTATGGCCCTTGACATTTAGGTCGTAAGTGTTCTAGCACCGAGAAGGTGATACGGTATTGATTGCCTACCGATGTTCTCTGTCAGCCGCTGGCCACGAGCAACATCTTGCCCTGGCAACGACAAAAGGAGAGAATGGGCCAGCTCTAGCTAGAATCATGGCCAACTAGACGCCTGCAGAAGAGAGGAACCTCTAATGATTCTTCGACCCAGAATCCAGGCGGAAATGAAACAGGTTGTAAGAGTCGCGTTGACTATAATCACGAGACACCCAAGGGTGAAAGCAGTCTAGATTCCCACAATCAAGAGGACCTCCGCTCTTTAAGTTGTAAAGGACCGCTAAGAAGCAAACCCTCTACTCAGCACAAGACTACGTACGCCACAATCGAAATCGAACGCTTAGAAGAATAACTGTGATCTATAAAGGGCTTCAACTATAACAAAGAACACATTTGGGTGTCCAACTGATCTGCCTCAGCCCAGCTTCATCGCCCGCTCGTAAGGAGATGGTCAAATAAGGCTGGGACTTTTTACTCGCTCTGGCACATTATCTGTTTACTCTTGGCGTAGTTTGTGAATGTTCATTCGAGCTGCCAGTATCTCCTCAAACAATGTCTACGTTAGAGGGAGACAGACAGACTGATATCGCGATGGATGCAAAATTGGCACGCACGAATTGTCGTTTCTGGTTCACTTGAGCTCCAAAGTTGGACATGATGCTGTCGTTGGGTCAGAGATGGAGTTTTGCACCATCCATGGTCGATCGGTAGGTAGGTATTGAGGAAGGAGCCAACCACCATCACCATCCATCCATACCATCATGGGCGAACGAGAAATCTTTCGTCCTTCAACCATCATCGCAATACCGATAAACTTCGAAGCATACATCGCACACATTTTGAACACTCAAACCATCAAAATCAACCGATTTTTATACCCCAGAATCACTGATACCATCAAAATTCAACATGTCGACTACACCAGCTACCACTCCTCGCCCCGCCGCCACCTCTACGCACAAGCGCAAGCGTAACATCACCGCCCATAGCATCCTGGAAGAAATGGAGGCTCGAGGGTATACGCCAGTTAGCCCTGAGACCGACGCTCTTTGGAACAAGTGCAAGTCTAAGGCCAGGCGTGTACTGAACCATCCCGAGGCCGATGTCGACGATCTTAAGGATCATTGGAAGACAGTTTCCAAGCTCGTCTGCGCCAAGACCGATGCCAAAGAGGCTGCCGAGAAGCACAAAGCGATCGAAAAGAAACTCAAGGGCAAACTCCAGGAATCGAAGGACCAGTTACACAATTTCGAGAACCTCATGCAGATCGGCGACTGGGCCGCTGGGCTCCAAAACATAGTCAAGGGCGCCGAGTCAGAAGTCGTGCACGAGTTCGTGGAGGACTTGAAGAGAAAGTTCAAAGCAAGCGGGCTTTCGACGGACGACGCGGCGACCGAAGCACAGAAATACAGAAGCTTCACGGTGGTCCATGGGTTCCAAGCCACTGAAATTCTAGCTCGAGTCCAACCGGAACTTGACCAGATACGACAATGGCGAGCGGATGGCGAGAGGAGAGGCCACGAGCCTTCAACGCCATGTCTGGATAGAATAGGCGCCATCTGTCTGCACGTTGGAATCGATCGGGCCTTATACCTATCCTTACTTCGGATATACGACGAGCGCAATAGGACAGCTCACCATCCGCCACCATTCGATGAATATATCGATAGCGACGGAAAGATGGATTGGTACGAGGTCCGGAAGGCATGCAAGACACATAGACGACGGGCCAGGAGACACTTCAAGAAGGGCAAAATCAGCGAAGCCCAACTTGATCTGTTTCTTGAAACTATCGATACCTGGCTACGGGTCCAAGTCAGTTATCCTAGGCGTGGCAAGCCTATTCCGACTGCCCAAGGCAAGAAGGCCGTCACGAAAGCTCACAAAGGCGCCAGGCCTGCCGTCATGGTGCCTGATAGCCCTTGGACGAAGGGCAAGTGGGACGACATCGAATAGGCATCTACACTTCGGACGTTCTGCGGTTGGCACTGGGGCTTTTTGGGTGATGATGGATAAGCACCTATGCTACATCAGTCTGGCGCGTACCTGAGCCTCCTGCGCGGAGTTGAGGTCTGAAGATCCGGTTGGAATCGGCCTGAATTTCACCCTGGGTGTTGCAAGATGCCAGGCAGGCACTGCTGGTTATCAATCAGTCTGGCGCGTACCTCAGCCCTCCGTGGGGAGGTGGGGTCTGAAGATCCGAATGGAATCGGCCAGAAGCACATCCTTGATGCCAGATGTTCGTCATCTGTCTGACAGATTGCAAGCCATTAGCACTGCTTTCGGTCGGATTGGGCTTTGCCCAAGCATCATATTCGTCTAAATGGTTCATCAGGGGGGTTTTTCATCCGGGGGCTTTTCATCGGGGGGTAGTTCATCAG
>NHTE02000027.1:0-83674 GCA_002168265.2 Fusarium euwallaceae
ATATTAAGTTATATAATTTTATAAAAAAAAATAAAGCTAGCGCTCTATTAAGTGCTTATATAATAAAAGAATATATTAAATTAATATTATAATATAATAATAATAAATATATTATTAACTAAAGTAGCGCGCTATGCTTTTTAGCTTAGTAGTAAAATTCTAATAATAAGTCTCTTATTATTATTTATTTCCCGGGCTCTTAAGTAACTTCTTAAACTATGCTATAATTCCTATGCCTTAGACTACTTCTTTACTCTTCCCTCTGTAAACCGCTCAGCTGGCCAACCCTGCATTGTCCACTTTGCTTCAACAACATCACCCCCCATAACAAGTGTGTGCTCTAACAAGCAACTCTCTTTCTTCATCTGCGCGCCACTCAACAGCCTACTCCCTGTTCGCAGAACACATCCATCCTCAATTTCGAGCTTGTTCAAGTCGAACTTCCCACGCGTATTGATGTGCGCAACCACGCTCGCATCATCGACGGCAACCCTATTCCCCAGGGTGATCAAGTCTGGCTCGGTAAACATCAGGCTAGGCGTTCCATTGGCGAACAGAGCACAATCCTGTCCAATGTCGGCGCCCAGAGCTCTGAAGTAGAACACGATCCAGCTGGTTCCCGTGAGAAGGCCCAAGACGCCGTTGCCCTGGTAGCATTGTCTCCGGATTCGCTCGATGCCGAGGAAGACTTGCCAACGCTGACAGTATGAAGACTTATCCCAGTCGTAGTTTCCAGGCATGCGTCGGCCCAGCAAAGACCACTTTGAACAAATGACGATGGCGAGGGCGAAAATAGCTTGGACCGTCGTCAAGAAAGCGATCATGATCAAAGTCAGAATGAAGACCGCCGCCAGATCATACCACACGCTCAGGCCTTCTCGAAGATACCGTTTCACAACCAAGTCCACAACCTGAACGGATGATATGCTGGGAATGTTCCAATAGAACGCAGTGAATACGGTGAGGAATGCTGAGTAACAGAAGATTGCGAAGGGTCCAAGGACATGGTATGGGGCAAGGTTGAGATAAAAGGCGCGGCCAAACGGAGACAGGTCCTGCTTTGGTGCGTCGTCGTCAGAGCTGTCGTCCGTCTCGCTCTCAGATGTCATGAATGGGTCGGCTGAGACGTGATATCTCGCCTTCTTCGGGCCCTTACCCGACTCTGCCAGGGTATCATCGCTGCTCATATGGGAGATCTGGGTGCGTACGTGCGACTTCCCCGTTTGGCGTCCGGGTCCGGTCAAAGTTTCGTCGCTGCTCATGTGCTGGATTCTGACTCGAGGGTTCCCCTTCTCCTTAACATCACGACCTGTCGACAAGCACACAGCATCGCCTCCTTTGGAACCAACATATGTCCCTCCTGGGGAATAACTCTTCCCTCGTCGTGTCAATGCACCAGATCCCATGGTTACTCGCTCTCCAATCTCAACGCCAGGCAAAAGACAAACACGATCGGCAATCATGGCGCGGTCCTTGATGTTGATCTTCTCGGATCCGAGGCCGTCAGAAGTTACCAGGTGAGCGCGGGAGCCAAACACAACATCGTTTCCAACCTCCAACAGGTGATAGTCACCGATACTGGGGCCGGTCCCTGGCCAATATACGCGCTCACCGACCTTCGCTCCCAACATTCTCAAGGCCACGGATGTTGCCTCGTAATGTTGCCCGAACATAGATGTTACGTCATGGAGTCGAGGAACAGGACAAAGAGCCTTGATGAGGTTTACTCTCCAAGTAGTGATGGCGCCTTGAGATTGAGCAGAATCTGGACCAACCTTGCCAAACACTGCGTCCAGGGTTCCCTTCACAATGACTGTGAACCCAAATAAGAAGAATGGTCCAAAAAGAGCTTTCAGGACGAGTGCAAGGTAGTGGTATCCTACTCGCTCAGGCTCAGCAAACCAACTGATGATGCCTCGTAGTGGTGAGTCACTCTCAGAAGGCTTTTGTATGACCATGGCAATGAGGCCAGCAATCCAAGGGAGAAGAGTCAAGAACCAGGCGACAAGTTTGAGCGGCATCGTGAAAAGGCATTGCAGCAGCCAGTGAGGTTTCCGGGCTTGGCTCGGCAACTGGTCACGGTATGCTTCGTCCGCATCCTCCATTTCCCAACTGGACGAGTTGAAGCCGAGACAAGTGTTGGGCGGCAACTCGGAGCCTGGAGCTACGATTGACGAGAGACCAACCGAGCAGCCCGCCCCAATCCTGATACGGCCCAGGTACATGCTTGTGTTGCCTTCCGCAGCAAATGGGCGGCAGGTACACCTCGACAGGATAGTATTGTCCCCGATATCGAGAAGATCCCATTCTCCAAGGGCGGCACCAGTGAGCTTGACGTTCTTTCCAATCTTGGCCCCCATGAGTCGGTAGTACAAACGCTCCATGGCGTCGTTCGTGTTAAAGAAGCCTTTGCCGCAAATACTGGTGATCTTCTGCACCATCCACCATCGGGTATGGTAGACTCCCCACATGGGATAGAGACCTTCCCGATAACGACCGATGATGAGCCACTTCGCGGCTATGCCGAAGAAGGGCGCGACACAACGAACAACGACTCGAGAGATGAGGATCGAAACTGTCAGATTCAACAGTCGTCCAGGTATCGAGTTGTTTGTTGGAAGCATCTGGCTGTAGGCCAGGGCGACCATGAAGACAGTCCACTGGAAAGCCCGTCTCAGGGGGTAGATGATCATCAGAGGAATCAACTGGAGAAACATCAGAAAAGGATTGGTGGAGCTGCATGTCTTGGTGCAGCCTGCGATGTTATCGGCCTTCCCATCATCGGATTGATCCGAGCTCGAAACTTTGTCGATGTGTGCCGCAATAGCCATGACAGTTCCCTCATTAAACACGAGACTGATGGGCAGATGCACGTTGAACTCGACGCGTAATGCTGACATGAGACGGCCAGCTCCCAAAGAATCTCCTCCCAAAGTGAAAAAGTCAACATCAGGAGGTATATCCCCCGAAGGAATTGACAAGGTCTCTGCAAATGCTTTTGTCACCAATCCCTCCGTTGTCGCGCTCAACTTCTTCATGGAGTCGTTCAGGTACCGCTCTACCTCCTTATGCAGCTCAGCGACATCAACAAGCCCTGAGCTGCTTCTTGGAAGCGGCCTGATCAATATGTGCATTTGATTCGGGATCATGTAGTTGTGGAGCGCGATGCATAGGCCTCGTCGAATGTCGTTGACCAGTTCGGCCTCAATCACGTCGATACCGGCTTGTGTTGGGGCCAGGATGGCCTCAGGTCCACCGTCCTTCGGGTCCTGGCGACAGAAGACCTCTATGTTCTGAGGAAGAAGACTCTGTATCTGTCTCGACAGATTGGTGTAATCGACTGAGCAGGCAGAGCATTCGATGGGGATAGACAAAGCGGTGTCAGGGGGTGGGCATGACGCCTCCCAGTGCCTTTCTAGGTATGGAGTATCATCGCTCACATCAGGCAGCCCCAATCGCTGGCCAAGCTTGATTCGAAGGACTTTGTTGTTCTTCTTGGGAAGATCATCCATGTAGGTGATCAAAACAGGCCATTTGGCTTGCTGGAGAGACGACTTCAAAGAGCTGTGTAGGGTCTTGAGATCAACCCGCGGGACCTTGGGAGGGGTCACCAAGGCGACTGCAACAACCTCCTGGAGAACATCGTGGCATGCCGAAAATGCCAAAGCTTGGCTGACCCTTCCACTGATCGGGGAGTCGCCGGACAATGATGCTGACATGATGGCATTCTCAACCTCGAACGGGGAGATCAACTCTCCGCCGCGGTTGATTACCTCTTTACTTCGGCCCGTGATGTAAAGATAGCCGTCATTGTCCATATATCCAAGGTCGCCCGTATCAAACCAGCCTTCCTTGTTGAAGGGAGACTTGTCGTACGTGCCGTCTGACTTCAGGTAACCAGGAAAGACTGGTTCACCACGAACGCAGATTCTTCCTACTGTCCCATTCGAAACCGCGACCTCAGACCAGTCCAAGATCGCAAGTTCTGGACCGGTACTGATACCAGATGTGCCCTCACGGTCCAGACGATAGTCAAGAGGAGGTGTCGAGATAGGCATGCACCTACATCTGTCAGTATTGGGCCGCAACTTCAGTCACAATACTTACTCAGTCATTCCATAACTAGGAAGTACAACGCAATTGAAGGTGTCGCGCAGCTGACAGGCCAGAGACGGGAGGAGACCGCCCGCGGCATTGCAAGCCAGGCGAATGCGACTGTTCTCCAGTGCTTTGGTCCGGACCGCCGCCTCGGCCAGGATGACAGAATGCATTGATGGCGACGCGTAGTACCAAGTAGGTTGTATATCCCCGGCGACATCCCAGAAGAGATTGGGGTCGAACGCAGAGCAACAAACTGTCGAGCCACCGGAGAAAATTGGCGCAAAGATGTTTCTTACCAGGCCACCACTATTTCGTGTTAGGTCATCGAACACTTCCAGGAACATAGAGGGTTGCTTACACATGGTACAGGGGCATCATATTGAGGCAGATGTCCTGCGAAGTCAGGCCCCATGACTCCATCACAAAGACAATGCCAGCGATGATCGAGTGTGTTGTCAGGGGCACAACCTTCTTGGTTCCCGATGTCCCACTTGTGAAGAGAATCAAGCCTATGTCGTCAGCATTGTTGGGTTCGGGCGTAGTGTCGCTTGTGGGCATTTCGGCTCCCTCCACTGTGGTGACACAGATGCCATCGCCACGAGTCCAGTTCACAATGAAGATCTGGATATTGTTCTCCACAACCCACTGGGCGTCAAGGCAGAGCTTCTTGTAATCTTCGTTTGTGGTCAGAATACACTTGGCTCTAGATTGCAAAATGTCTGCCTGAAATTGTTCAGGACCGGCTGCTGGGTTGATGGGTGCTGCTGTGTAATAGGTGGTGACTGCGATACAAGTGGCTGCAAGGATGGGACCGTTGGGGAGAGCAATGGCGACAACGGGTTTTGTCTTAGACGAGTCGATCGGCAGCTGGAAGTTGCTGACGAAATAGTTCAGACCTCGATAAGTGATGT
Organism: Fusarium euwallaceae; assembly: GCA_002168265.2. Classification (NCBI taxonomy): domain Eukaryota; kingdom Fungi; phylum Ascomycota; class Sordariomycetes; order Hypocreales; family Nectriaceae; genus Fusarium; species Fusarium euwallaceae. The sequence continues at coordinate 5,013 of NHTE02000027.1, forward strand.
AGTTGTCGGCATTTGTAGCTCGCAGGGCAGGTTCGTTGCCAGATCTGATGAACTGGGAAAATGAAGTGTATGACTTCTTCACGAGCTCCTTGGTAGCTTCCACTAGCCAAGCTGAGTCGCCATCATCGTGTGCCTTGACCTCCTCGGGGAGAAGTTTAAAGAGTCGTGTATGACACTTGATAAGATCGAATGTCGGCCACTCTCCAGGGATCTCAGTCAAGAAGAGATAGAGAAGATGTAGAGGTCGAATAGACGGATTGGGTGTGCTAGGAATCGAGGCCAGGAGGCGGGCCTTGTCCAAGTCTGGCTTTTGTAGGGCTTGGAACTGCTGGCTTTTCTTGACTTCTGCTGGTGATAAGTCATAGAGCTCCATCAAGATGGCTGAGAGGCCCGGAGGGGGGTGTTCTTGAATCATGGTAGGCATTGACAGGTCGTTTTCAAGATCTCTGGACAAGATAGGTAAAGTCTTGTCATAAAACGATAATGATATGAGCATTTATCATTGAATAGCGGTCGGCGTATGACATTTAAATACCCATCCAGGCTCACCATGCAAAGGCATAGTTCTGTAGAAATCGAATCGACGATCCAGGATCGAGATAACGCAACACATGCCAGTCCTCGACGGGAGACTTCATCTCCCTAGTCCTTCTATTTGTCTACTTTGCCATGGTCAAGAATGACATGTGGGAACTTTCCCAACATCAAGCAGAAAGCCGTTTCACTCGGGACGCTTGTCAAACGCCGATCCTGATGATCAGGATAATGTCTAGAAATGCTTTGAGATTTAACGCGGCTCTGAGCACACTGGAGTCGACACTGACGACGTGGCGTCAAGAAATCTCGAGCACAACTAAGACATGTATTGGAACAAGCTCACAATTAACGACCCAGGTTCCGAAACCAGTGGGTGGTAGGACTGAAAGGTTGAGCCGAGAGCCTCAAAATGGCCCCTCGACCCACCTTGCATCTCGGGAAGATGTTGAGACAGGTTATCTTACTCTCAGAGATGTGCCGTATACGCGAGCTTGGAGGGAAAATAGGAGACTAGAACTTCCAACTACTGATGCAGAGGCGGAACACAGCAAGGAGCTGATATCGTACAGCATAACACTCAAGACCTACCTACTCAGCCCCGGGAGAGGTGATCGGCCTTACCAGCCAAGAGTATCATAAGCCAAGAGCACGACTATCACGTACACTTTTAGCCACTCGCTCCGGAAAATCAGGTCTGTTGGTCGCCCGCACCGGGTTCCTGGATCCGTTCGGAGCCGGCGGCTGGACGGAAGATAGTCCCACATTAACGGAAATCCTATCCCTGGGCAACTTTGGAATGGCGCTTCACACATTATCGCCAGAGAAGCACCGAGTTGTCGCGGTACAGATATAGGGCTATCCCAAGATAAACAGACCATCACCACGAGAGGGAGCTCACATGAAGATCCATGCCGACCACAACAACCCGTTCACATCGAGCCAGGCCAAGAGATCGATCGACAGCTCGGCTCCAGTATAGACCGAAACTCCAAGTGGGCAAGTCGGCGCCTTGTCGGACAATAGAGCATTGCAGTCCTAGAAATGAGGCGAGTGTATCCATGAAGACTAATGAGATGAGAGAAACCCCCACGAAGCGCTGAAGATCAACTTGGAGGGACAAACAGCTAGTTCAACTTGCTACCCTATTCACAATGCGTTTGTACCATTGGTGACAGTCCAAAGGCGCTCAAAGGTGTACCCCTATCTCTAGTACCCCGGAACTCGCTCGTCTAAAGGGAAGCACTGTTTTACAATGGACGCGTTTCATGGTGGATGCGCCGAGGGACGGGAAGAGAATCAAGAGCCGCGTTCATGTTCATGAGACTTAGCATACCTATGACATCAACAGATCAAGATCGAATGTCAACAGTATTGCTCTGAGAGGAGACCTCTGCGAACTTTTGCGAAGTTTCGCGAGGAAAGACTGAAGTCTAACGACGGTGTTGTGGCGCCCCAGAATGGCTGAACAAAGTGCATGGCAGCCTGATAGAAGCATAAAGCGCATTTAAGTGCATAAACCTGATCCTTGCACATTCTCCTGCGGTCGCACTAAGTGGGCCTTGGTGGCTTCTCTGCCTTCACTTCGCGATCTGTTGCTTTACACATCCATTAGATGCGACAACGCTCACTGATTTCTATAGAGCATTCAATATGGCCTCAGAAACCCCAATCTCCACGTGCGTGTCATTGCACACCCGACACGCTACGTGAAGATCATCTGCTGACTGGTCTATAGTGTCTATGTCCAGAACCTGGAAGAGCGCGTCAAGCTCGAGACTTTGACGGATGCCTTGAGGACAGTATTCTCTGAGTTCGGCAACGTCGTTGATGTCGTGGCCAAGAAGAACTTGAAGGCCAAGGGTCAGGCTTTCATCGTTTTTGATGACCCCGAAAGCGCACGAAGCGCTATTGAGGAAATTGATGGATTCGAGCTCTTCGGCAAGCCGATGAAGGTTGCGTTGGCGCGCAGCAGAAGCGACAAGACTGTCGAGATGAACTGCAGCCAAGAAGAACTTGAAACTCACAAAAGACACCGACAGGCTGAAAAGGGTATGCGACACCAAATCATCAGCGTTTACCTACTGGATACTGACTTCCGATCCTAGATAAACGCAAGGCCCTCGAGGCCGCGGAAGAACAGAGGCAGCTCAACAAGCGAGGCCCAGGTGCAGCGGCAGACAACCGACCAGCAAAGGCGGCCAGACCATCAGGTCTCAAGTCAACAAGCGCTGCAGCAGCAGGCGGTGTCCTGGACGAGTTCCTCCCTCCCAACAAGATTCTATTCGTTCAGAACCTGCCCGAGGACTACGACATCGAGGCTCTGACCGGCGTTTTCGGGCGCTTCGAGGGCTTCCGCGAGGTCAGACTGGTACCCGGCCGTCGGGGTATTGCTTTCGTCGAGTATGAGGCAGAGCAAGGTGCCATTACCGCAAAGGAGAACACTGCGGGAATGAGCTTGGGAGAAAAGCCCATCAAGGTCACGTACCAGCGCCAGTGAGGCGATTTGTAACAATAATAATAGCCTATCGACTCCTAATGTCATAATTCGCACACCCTTCCTTCCCCCCTGATTGCGGACCATGTTTGAGGTTCGCCGCTCGCTTGTCTTCAGGTCAAATACTTAATCCTACCATCTGTTCCACTATCGGCACTGTGATGATAGGTAATTGTCCTCTCACCAAATCATCAGAAAATGACATCCTCGTCATCTCCAGCGCCGAGAATATCAGCTGGTGCTGATTCTTCCTTCTGAGGCTGCTCGTCGCCTCGCGCTGCGGCCTGCGCAGCGCGTCTTGCCTTCATTTCGGCATCGGCAGCGGCAGTGTCGCGTTGCTTCTTGTTGGCAACCTATCACAAATTTGGTTAGATATGGTTTCGCATGCAAATAAACAAACTTGCCTTCTTGAGTCTGTAGAACTCCTCACGGTCTAGCTCATCCAGCTCGGAGTTGATATACTTGATCGTGTTCTCGGTTCGTGGGATAATGACGTGCTCGATAGCATTCACTGCAGACCACGGTCAATACCAGGAGAGAATACGGCAATCCAAGTGACTGACCACGTCGGTTGACAACCTTGATGACCTCGTCAAGGATGACAAAAGCCGTCTGCAAACTAGCAAGTTCGACGAGGGCTTCCACGGCTCGCGCATAAGTCTCTCTGCATCGCTGAACCTGTTGTCCTCCCTTGCCCAGACCCGTCAGGCCAAAATCGTTATTGCCTTCGGTTTGATAGCTCTCGAAGGCTGGCAGCAAGACACCGGAAACATTGTCTTGCTTAGTGCGGACGCGGAATCGAGCCGACTTGGCGGATTCTTGCACTTGGTATCCAATATCACCGCCTACAGCGTAGGTCACTTCCGCCAAGGAGAAAGCTGCAATTTGCATCACTCGGCCCATCTTTCGCTTGGCCTCGTCGATTCGTCTCGTGATCTCTGTGGTACTACGGTATCAGTACGCGTTGATGGTTTCGAACGGCGGATAGGACATAGGATGGGATAACGGACCTCGGAATCGCCTAGATAGGAGTACTCGGTCAGCTCTTAAAATCGCATAGTTTATGGGGCAATTCGTACTTGGTAAGGGCCTCACTCTTTCGCTTCAACAAGCTGTGCCCAGTCTCCGCCCCCTTGAGCTTCGCCTTCATGATACCCAGCGACTGCCGGGTTGGGAAGACGGCCTCGCGATCCTAGGGTCATCAGTATTTCCATCTCCATTGTGACATCCCAATTTCGACGACTCACTGCAGCTCCCGACATCTTGAACAACGATTATAGGTGTGTTCGGAGTAGATTCCGTTAAGAAAGTCGAATTGGTTGAAGGCTGGCGGAGCTTCAAGTTGCGTCAAGGCATTCGTCACACGTGCACTAACGTCAACTGGTAAGCCGGTAGGTAGCTTGCCTGCCACCCTGCCAAGGTGCGGTCGGGCGTAGTTGCTGGGCAGCTGGTACCCAGACACAAACAGCTAGTACATATCGCAGTAAGCGAGCAACCTCTCCACTCTGCAGCACTCTCGGTGGAGCTCTGTCAGAGGCCGCTGGACCCGTCTTGTCCGTCGCTGACCAGCGCGAGCCCAAAGGAAAAATACAACAAAAGTTACGCGACCAAACCTCACGAGCGTCTGTCGACATCATTCGCCTCCGCTCCGTTGGATCGCGCCGCATTCGAAGCGTCGACGACGACTCGGACGGGTACGATACCGATCGATCGGTCACGAATCGACTTTCGGGGAGGAAAAGTCGCAGCGCCGCTGCGTTCAGGCAGACTCTCCTTCACCTTCTCGACTGGCCTCGACGATGTACGGCTCACATTGATCTCTCCCGCCCGCTCTCTTCGCGAAACCCTGTCCGTCACCGTTCTTTCTCAAACGGCTATTTCGATCAACATGGCCCCCATTGTCCAAACCCCGAATGGGGCGCGCAGGCAGCCGCAACTGCACCTTGTGGTACGCCCGTTCCCAACGCGTGTCCGCAATCGAGCCAAAACTGACTCTCTCTGCAACCAGTCCAACGAAGATTCCGTCTACGAGCAAGATATCCTCCGCAACCCTGCTAGTGTTAAGCCTTGGCTAGCATACATTGAATTCAAGGCCCGCCATGGCACTGTGGTTGAGCAAGCATTCGTGATGGAGCGGGCATGCGCCCAGCTGCCTCGATCTTACAAGCTCTGGAAGCTAGTATGTCTTCATCACAGCGTCCTTGCCTTCTTTTCCCGGTTCACGTCACAGCTAACGCGAATTAGTATCTTGTATTCCGAGTAAAGCATGTGGCCAAGCTCAACCCAGCGATTTTCGCCGGCGAGTACCGCAAAGTTAACGCTCTCTTCGAAAAAGCTCTGATCTTGCTCAACAAGATGCCGAGAATATGGGAAATGTATTTGAAGTTCCTCACCAAGCAGCCACTCGTGACCTTGACTCGACGAACCTTCGATCGCGCCCTAAGAGCCCTTCCGATCACCCAGCACAACCGCATCTGGGCCGTCTATCGGCCTTTCGCCAACTCCGCCGCAGGCACAACGGCCGTAAAGATCTGGCGACGGTACATGCAGGTTCATCCTGAGGATGCTGAGGACTTCATCGAACTCCTTGTGCAGACAGGCCTATTTACTGAGGCTGCCCTGAAATTCATCGATATTCTCAACAATACGCGCTTCAACAGCAAGCATGGGAAGGGCCATTACGAACTCTGGAGCGAGATGGTTGACCTACTCGTCGAACACGCAGCCGAAATTGAGACTGGGTACGAGACGGGAATCGACGCCGAACGCATAATTAGAAGTGGCATCACTCGATTCGCCGACCAAAGAGGAAAACTTTGGTCAGGGTTAGCGACCTACTGGATCCGACGAGGCAGCTTTGAACGAGCCCGCGATGTCTTTGAAGAAGGCATCACCACTGTCATGACCGTCCGAGATTTCACCCTCATCTTTGAGGCCTACACCGAGTTTGAAGAGTCCATCATCGGCGCTCTCATGGAAGTGGCATCTTCGCGGGCTGAGAAGGGCATCGAGGACGAGAATGCGGATTTTGAGTTGGACATCAGAATGATGCGTTTCGAACAACTGATGGATCGACGACCTTTCCTTCTCAACGACGTCCTTTTACGACAAAACCCTAACAGTGTGCCTGAATGGGAGAAGAGGGTGGCTCTTTGGGGTGATAACAAGAAAGAAGTTGCGCAGACTTATACTGACGCGATTGCGGCCATTCAGCCAAAACGGGCGGTTGGTGCCTTTCATCAGCTTTGGGCCAACTACGCCAAATTTTACGAGCGTGGTGGTGATTTGCGGAATGCTCGCATCATCATGGAGAAAGCTGTCAAGGTCCCTTTCAAGTCCGTGGCTGAGCTTGCCGATATGTGGATTGAATGGGCAGAGATGGAACTACGAAACGAAAACTTCGATGATGCCGTCCGAATCATGGCAAAGGCTGTCCAGGCACCCAAACGATCCACCGTCGACTACTTCGACGAGACCCTATCACCGCAGCAAAGGGTTCACAAGAGCTGGAAGCTCTGGAGCTTCTATGTCGATCTCGTGGAGAGTGTCTCAACCCTGGAGGAGACGAAGAAGGTGTACGAACGAATATTCGAGCTTCGCATTGCAACACCTCAGACTGTAGTCAACTACGCCAATCTTCTGGAAGAGCACAAGTACTATGAGGAGTCGTTCAAGATCTATGAACGAGGCCTGGATCTCTTCAGCTATCCCGTTGCCTTTGAGCTCTGGAACTTATACCTAACCAAGGCGGTCGACCGAAAGATTGGAATTGAACGACTGCGCGACCTCTTTGAGCAGGCTGTTGAAGACTGCCCTCCCAAGTTCGCAAAGACCATTTACTTGATGTATGGTAACCTCGAAGAGGAGCGTGGACTGGCTCGACACGCAATGCGCATTTACGAGCGAGCCACCCGAGCGGTTGCAGACGAGGACCGTGCCGACATGTTCAACTTTTACATCACGAAATCCGCATCCAACTTTGGCCTCACATCGACCAGGCCAATTTATGAGAGGGCCATTGCAGCTCTTCCTGATGCCGAGGCCAAGGATATGTGCCTCAAGTTTGCCGATATGGAGAAGAGGCTAGGCGAGATCGACCGAGCCCGCGCTATCTACGGACACGCTTCCCAATTCTGCGATCCTCGAACCAATCCCGACTTCTGGACGAAATGGGAGCAATTCGAGGTTCAGCACGGCAACGAGGACACGTTCAAAGAGATGTTGCGGATCAAGCGAAGTGTGCAGGCCCAGTACAACACGGATGTCAATTTCATCGCATCACAAGCATTGGCACGTAGCCAACGTCGACCTGGTGCCGCAGAAGATGCTGAAGTTGTGGACGCAATGGCAGCATTGGAGAGGCAGTCAAGGGCACCACAAGGATTCGTGGCAGCAAGCACGGGCCCAACAGGGGGTAACCCGGTGCCGGCAGTCGTTACCTCGAACCCCGACGCGATCGAGATTGACGGTCTTGATGATTGATACGGCGATTTCGGAAGGTTTTTTGGTTTGGGTAGGTCGCAATAGGTTTAATGTACAGATGGTTTCTCAACGACTTGTTCCTTTCACTTCTTCATCCCAACCTCTCTTTGTTATACATCCAATATATATCGCCCAGTGGCGCAGTTCCTTCATTCTCAAAAGATGGCGCTCATTTGCTGACCCAGTTCTTTTCGGTCATCTTGGACCAATACTTGTCGGCATAGTTCCTGTCGACGTGACCATCGCGGGATCCCGGCGTGGCATAGATGGACCCCTTTCGTTTTTGGAACCGGCTAGGGGGGACCTTGGAAGCGTCTGTTTTCGCTGTTAGCATCGGAGAACAACTGATGCCTCAAGGCAGTGTAACAAGTAATTCTGACCCCATTCGTCACTCATTCGACGGTCTTGCGCATCGCTCGCCCGGCGATCCTGTGGGGGTGAACCAACAACGGGAGACTGGTCTACGACGGGCTGTTCAGTGCCCTGCTGGTTGTTGATGGGTTGTTCCATGGTTCAACTGGTTGTAGATCGATCAATGGTGTGTGGGACTGAGGGACGCGTGCTTTAAGTGATGATATTAAGAGTGGTTTATGTTTCGCTGTAAGCTCTCCTGGCTGGCCAGAATACAAAATCTGAAAGTAGGTCCAGGATGTCCGATGCCTGGGTGTTTATATGCTTCATGGGAAGGGAACGAGGGAGGGTTTACCCCGCAAAGCTTGTACGTCTCTACCAGGCCCTCGCTTCATCAAAGATTGACCAGATTGTGACTTGCTATGGAATTGGATCGCTCCTTGGTTAGTCGAGATACGGAGACAGCCAACAGTACGTAAGGGGGCAGGCGGGCGTGGCGCAGAGTCCGGATCACCGTGGCCATTGACGTCACGGTGATGGTCACGATACGGAGAAGACTGGTGGTGAATGGACAAACATCAAGGTGAGAGGTTGCCGCTATCTAATCTCCTGTACACCTACAGCTACGAGATAGTGAAAGATCAGCAACCTCCAGCAACGAGGGAGCTCAGCGATTGGGTGAGGGGGCCTTGATGATGGCGAGGCATCAAGATGGTGGTGGCCGTGTAACGCTACAAGGACAAAGGGGCAAGCTAAACAGAGGTACCGTGACCATATCTCGCGCCATTTGACGGGGCAGCCGGACAACAGAACTGTCAGGCAAGTTGCCCACGAGCTCAAGCAACGGATGGCTGCGGAATGGGACGTTCTCGGATGAAGTGGTGGCCCTCTTCAGAATGCGATTGGATAGCTGCCTGGGAGGAGACACCACTAACAACTCAGCTCTCTCCCAGCTTACTGACAATTCACAGGAGCAGCTCGTTACGAAGTGGGCAATAAGACTGCGCACATCCATCCGATCGTAGCGGCAATGGCTACAAAGTTGCAAATGTTGACCGTTCTCCCGGGTATCGGAAGGTATAGTGGCTTGAGGGATCGAGGGGTCATCAACAGGCGACGTAATATGGGGCTGAGTGATGGCGTACATCCCCAGGTGTCTACTCAGAAAGTCAAGCTGCCCTTTTAAGCTTTCCTTGGCAGATCTACGAAACTGCCGAGGCATCGTGCTCAGCCCGGTCGAGATCATTCACTCACTCCATCCTTGTTCTCACCCTACAGTAGTTTCCTTCCACTAGTTCACGGCCCAAGGTCCGGCACGTCCAGACCGAGTATCCCACGGATTATTGGTCAATTCCGTCTGGTGAAGGGTTGGTGAAGCACCAAAAGAGCAATTGGTTGATGGACTCACATTGCTAAAGTCAGTCGTGATTCGCTGCCGTTGGCAAGTACCTTAGCTCAAACCTTCCATGGAGCAGAAAACATTCAGACGGGTGCTGAGTCATCCGGCAAATCTGACTCACACTGTGTGGGTAGAGCTCTCTTGGCCAATCAACACCAGGGCAGCCTACCAGCTTCGCCCAAGCACATGGATGCTTGCGTGAGAGAAACACCAAAGGATCGCTATTCAGCATCACCATTCCTTCAAGAGGACAGAGACATTTGCCAATCATAGGCCACACTTTAAAAACTTACTGCATATTCTCTATCACGTGGCTTAACTCGTCAGAGTAGGTGAGTCTTTCCCTGAACACGTTTTCAAGATCCTTCAACTCAACAACGTAGGAAATCTATCCACAAGAAAATTACTCCAGCCACCACATGTGTTACTGGGAACCCTCCTGAGTTAACCCCGTTCTATGCTTAGGCGCCTGGTCGTTCCGGGTTCTGCCATGAAGAGGAAGCTTGACTCATTCCTCAAGGACAAGCACTCACCCTCGAGCCATAAAATAGCAGCACTCTCAACCGCTTCGTCCTCATCTCCAACTCGGCCATCAATCCGAGCCTCAAGCCCTGCCATGGCTACAGCTAAAATCCAGCTCACTCCTCGGGAGCAGCAGCTCCGCCACCTTCTTCTCGATGTCGCCAAGTCAATAGACGAGGCCGGCACCGCGCCCGAGCCTATTGTCCTTCGATGGGCTGGCGGCTGGGTCCGCGACAAGCTCCTCAATATCCAGAGCCACGATATTGATGTCGCCATCAATGCCATGACAGGTGTTCCGTTTGCTCAGCATATGTGTGACTACTGCGAACAGCCAGACGCTATTGCCAAGCACGGTATTGGTCCCGACGACATTGGCAGCTTGCACAACGTTGCTCGCAACCCTGAAAAGTCCAAGCACTTAGAGACAGCCATGGTAAAGATTTTTGGTCTTGATCTCGACTTTGTCAACCTTCGCAAGGAGACGTACACCGAGGACAGTCGCAATCCCCGGATGGAGTTTGGGACGGCTGAAGAGGATGCTCGCCGCCGCGATGCCACGGTCAATGCTCTATTCTACAACCTACACGATGATCGCGTTGAGGATTTCACGGGTGGGCTGTCAGATATGCAGTCCAAGATCATCAAGACTCCCCTTGAACCTTTCCAAACTTTCATGGATGATCCTCTACGGGTCCTGCGTCTTGTCCGTTTCGCCAGCCGGCTTCAGTTCACGATTGACCCCGAGACACGCAAGTTCATGGCGGAGCCCAAAGTTCTTCAAGCACTGCGCCTCAAGATCAGCCGAGAACGAGTAGGTGTAGAGCTAGAGAAGATGTTGAAAGGTTCGACAACACTCAAGCCCTGGTTCGGTCAACCTGCGTAGGTCAACTGACACATTGATAGGTGCCCATCCTTACCAAAGCCTTGAGTTCATTGATGAGCTGCAGCTCTTCTCTGCCATCTTTACAGACCCAACTCGAGAGGACCTTCCTGTACCGGATGACTCCCGATGGAGGGTTGTCTACAGCTGCCTTCAAGGCTTGCTGCAAGACCAAAGTCCATCCTCCCTTGCCAGTCGATTGGTCCAAACCGACGACGCTAAATATACCGCCTGGAACCTCGCTGCCATCTGCCCCTGGATGACGGTGGCAGAGCCCCCTAACTTCCGAAAGAAAGCAAATGCCCTCCCACTTGTAGCAGTGGTCGCTCGTGAAGGTTTCAAGGCCCCGAACAAGTTGTCGGACATTATTGCCGCTTCACAGCGACACCGCGATGAGATCATGACATTGAAGAGGGCTGTTTGCGATGGGGAGTCGTTCATCCAAGAGCGCGATCGATTCGGCATGGCTATTCGAAAATGGGATACCCCACCAGGCTCATGGAGACTGCAAGTCTTGAACGCACTGCTAGTTGAAGTCATGGAAACTCTTCAAGAATGGAGCCAAGAAAAGTCACAGAGTAAGTTAAACATGGCGCTGAATGACTTACATATTGTGTCATGTACTAACAACACGGTCAGAACAAGAAGAGTTCATCTCGAGCTGGGTGGCCTTCCTCGACCATCTAGCGAAACTGGATGTCTGCGACGCTCCGTCGCTAAAGCGTCTCCTCGACGGGCGGCAACTGGCTAAGGCTCTAGGAACCAAGCCGGGGAAATGGACTGGGCAAGCCCTTGACATTTGTGTCGCGTGGCAGCTCCGTCATCCTGGTGAGACTGACCCAGCAGGCGCTATTGAAGAAGTGCGGAAGAGGCGCGAGGAGCTGGGGATACGGTAAGGACAGTAGTAGCACTCTCATCCAAAAATGCTAGAAATCACCTCCTCTCTCAATGTTTGAGACGGACCTACCAATAATGCTTCATCTTGAGGGTGCGTAGCGTTGTGTAGAATCCAATTCCTTGCCCGCGGCGCAGAACCGATTGTTGTCCGTCGTTAGTTATTAGGCCGAGGACTAAAGCAACTGCACAATTATTTGATGACTTGAATCGTAAAAAAAACAAGTCAAGTATGCAATACCGTAGTCAGGAATATTCTACCTATCCCGAGTGTGGTTGGGTAGGTATCTAGACGGCGTACTGTTTCTGGAGCTCGGACTTGACACTGTGCTACCTTCACCAGAATCCTAAGGAAGTTCACATCCAAGCTCCTAACATACACCTTTGAGCAGATATCTACAACAACACCAAAACCTCCACACAGTTCCTCCAGTCTAAATTCTTCAAAGGTCTTGGGGATGTCTGAGCCTCCCCTCGACCCCGCTTTCGGCGTGCTGGATGGTCTGGTAGGCCCTGCAAACATTGAACGTCTCAATGCACTCTCGGGTAAGCCACCCTAGGCATGGAAGCCCAAGGAGCACAGTAGAACTAATCATTCGTTTCACTTCGCTCAGGTATTCTGGAGGACGGGACTTTGGAAGATTCGTTTGATCAATTATATGCTTGCAAGGGCTTATCGGTGCGTCTTTTGCTCAGTCCTCTCTACAAGTGTCTGGCTCAGTTTTGAGGGTGTCGTTGCTAACACGATGTCGGGATAGGATCTTCACGAGGCAATTCTCCGTATGACTAGTCATTTATCAGCAAAAGAAACATATGATTTGAAAAATGGACAAGCCGAGAAGCTCGCCGGAGCTATCAATAGCAAGGTGCTATCAACAAAGAACGGCACAGGTATGTTTATCGGCCCGAGTGTTGATACCTCATTTTGTCCATCACTAATCCCACATAGAAGACTCTGCCCTTCTTGTGGAAGCAGGGTTGGCTTGCTTGAGTATTCTCTTATCAAAATACTCCTTTGCGCTTGACGAAGATACTCGCCTCAAGCTCATCCGTGTCACGGATGCCCGGGATACTTGGACTACATCCATCTCTGCAACTACTGCAACAGAACTTCTTGCTCAACAACTGAAAGATGAGGAAATGGTAGATTTCATCATCGGACCAGTCCTTCAGAAGACCCTGAAGCCTCTCTTTACCAGGCACTCCTCCAGGATCACGGCTTCCGGGCGGCCATCCCAGTACTCCACGGATGGAGATCGGTCTCGGATGTTTGAAGAAGTCCAAACATGGAAGGATGAGTCTCCGTGGGCCGAGACTGCGATGCAATGGGCTGTGAATATGTCTACGGTTAGTCTATTTCCACATCTCCTAGTTGGCTTTTACTGACACTTGGGGATTGTTAGCCGGCTCTCATCCAACAACACTGGCCACTATTCACGCCTGTCCTTCTTGCCCTTGTCGAGAACGAGTCGATAGGCATCAAGTCAAGAGGGCTAGAGATCCTGGCTTCCTTCGTGGCCAAATGCCCAGCTCAAGTGCTTCAGAATACCGGCATCGGCCGAGTTTTCGAGGACGCCACATTCCCGATGCTTCTTTACCTTCCCAGTGTCACGCCCGAAGAGCAGTCCACGACTATACTAAGCCCGGCCTACGATGTGCTCATCAAACTTGCCGAGAGTTCAGATGGAGTTCAAAACCCTGAGCGTCGTCGACTACTCGACAAGGCCCTTAGAGATGGCATCTTCGCCGGACATTTCCATGCCTCTCAATACTCCCAGATCGTCCAAGTTCTGATGCAGAAAACAGCGTCGATAGTCAATTGCTTGGGTATCTATTCAATCAAACACCTAAAGGTAAGGCGCATGTACAAGTTCAAGAAACGCCGCCGGATCGCACTAACTTAAACACAGAACCTCCTCTCAATGATCTCGACAATCATGACAGATCCGTTCGCGACGGCGCATCCTCCCACTGTTATCACTGCGACACAAGCACTGAACACCATTATTGCCAGTTGCTGGCCTCGAATTCAAGAAACCGAGCACGCTGAGCAAATTATCCGGATCCTTTCCTTGTGCTGGCTGAACGTCGCCGAGGAGAATCAGAGCAGCTCAACCCAGATCCCTGAAGCAGATGTCGAAATCCTGTCTCAGGAATTGATACGCACATCCAAGATCCTGCAAGCTATTTGGGCCGAGGATGATTCCAAGCGTCCTCGTAGACTCGATGAAGTGTTGGAGAAGGAGCCCCGGCTGGCAAAACTGTTTGCCCCAGCCTTAGCTTAGCGACTGAGTAGGTGCTTGTGCGTCTAGTCCAGAGGCTGCTGCTTGAAGAAGGATTTTCCACGCAGCCATTTCCTATAGGCCTTGTATCTCTTCTTGGGGCCATCTTCCTCGGTCACCGTGAGTGGGTTCTCACCAACCTTGAGCAGCTCAGCATAGACGTCAATCTCTTCCTCAGTCCCCTTGACCATGAGACCCTCATCTTGCCAGCCACCATTGACATATTCTTGGTACTCGGATGAATCGATGTCGACGGGAGTATCGCTGGAGACAACAAGAGGAAGATTCTGTGGGTGCTTGATGTACCGCTCGTAGTCTTCGTATTCTTGTTCCGCCACGGATGGATTCAGAGAGTCGTGGACAGCCTTGGTGAAAGTCCATTGAGCAGCCTTAGACTTTTCCAAAGCTGTTTGCTTCGTCTTTGTAGGCGAATCAGGTCTGGGCTGTGTTGTATCCAGTCGCATGCCATTTTCGCGGGCAGTCTTGTCCTGAGCTGGCTGCAACCAACGTTGGAGCGAGATGACCTTCGCGGGTGATTGGCCTGGGGCAGGCTCAGGGGCACCGTTCTTAACTGCCCCTCTGGTGTCTCCTGGTATCTGAGTTGGCACGGTGCCTTTACTCGCCTCCTTCTTGTGTTTCTTCTTGTCGCCGTGGTCAACATCACCCTCTGTGCGGACTCGGAAGGGACTGAGATCGTATCGGCCATCCTGCGTCGACTTGAGGGGAATATACTTGATGGTCGAGTTCATCTTGTAGGCAAACATTTTGGGGAAGGATGAGAGCGTTGAGGGTCTATAGTACTCGAGCCAATAATCATCAAAGAATTCGACGGGGTGAGTGCGAGCAATGTCCCGCTTGCGCACATATGGCGGGACCTTCCTCTCTTCAAGATATGCCGGGGTGAACCAATTGATGTAGTGATGCCTCATCCTAAGAGACCAATCTCTGGGGTCGGCATGGTGAAGGTAATAATCAGTGGCCAAATCCCATAGCATCGGCTGGCCCTGGGTGAAGATGTAGTTGCCGAGGAACAGATTATAAGCCTCTTGGCGCTGGCTATCGAGGAATGAGTTGTTGTAATAGCGCTTGAAGCTCTCAATCATGTCTCGCGAGTGACTCGTCCACTGGTTGATTTTGCGATATGTCTCCATGGTGTTGACGAGTTGCGAACCGCCATACTGAACGGCGATGGTGTCACCATGGTCGTGCCACATGTGTGTAAAGAGATTCACCGCATCTGTGTCGTACTCGACCGCAGTGTTTTCCAGGATGCCCAGCGCGTGTAACTGATGGCCCAACGCCCGCTTGCCGATGACGAATTGTGCTGCGTTTGTACGATCCAAGCAGTCGATGCAGTTGGTTCTGGCCACACCATTCTGTGCCGTCATAGGGCTCGTGATACCGTCACCGTTTTGGAAAAAGCCCGTCGTGGTGACTACTGACTCGGCGATGAGTTCGAGATTACCGATCACATCACCGCCACGCACTTTTGAAGCTCGACTCATGTCCCACGCCTTGTGGATGATTTTCTTTCCCTCGGGTAGGAACTGGTCCAGATAGTCGATGGCATGCGTGTACTCCTCCAGTAGTTTGGATTCACGGGGTTGGCGTTCCTTGGCCTTGATCAGGTTCACAACATAGATTGGTGCGCCATAACGCTCGAAGAGGTTGTCGAAATGCAGGGCAGCCGCGCCGTAGAAAGGATCAACCAAGTTGAGCTCGATCGGGGGCTTGGGTGTGACGCCAGTATTATCTTGGGTCCAGTAAAGCGGGATGCTTCCTCTGTGTTGGACATAAGAGGTATACTGTGGGCTGCAGTAGAGCTGGGGGCCAGGTGCGTGAAAGGACGTCGTCAGTGACTCAGCAACAATTTGCTCTGTCTCAACATCGTTGGCGACATAGCCCTGGGTAACATGGTAAGCATACTGTCGACGATTGCCTCAAGGTTGATGCTATAGGCGAGGGAAGCGGTCACATACAAGATCATTAGCTCCTCGTTTTAGGAATCTAGCGCCAGCAAAGTATCGTGATCGTCTTGCGATGACCGTAATGTGAGCAGTACGCCCATATATGGAAAGAGCTGTCTCCAACTATCAGTAAGCCATTCTTTATAACGATCATCTTGCACATCACAGCACACTCACCAGCCTGGTCGATATATCCATGGATAATCGGCCGACACCAATCATAAGGATCCCGGAGGGCCTTGACAGCTGGTTGCAACAGGTAGTCATTCCACACAAACATCGAGTTGAAGTCCTCATCTGACGGTGGCAAGATGCCTTGGGCCAGTGCCTCACGCTCCCGAATGACATTGTGCTGTAGAGTGCGGGTGACATCGTAGGAGTAACTATAGTAGAAGGACCTGGTCAAATCGAGGTTGTTCAGGATGCCGAGAAACCGCTGCTCCTCAGTGTTGCGCGTGTCCGGCTTGAACTTGGCCGGCGTTAGGGGAACTAGTTCTGTGCCCTCGATCTGGTATATATAATGCCCTCCCACCATGGCGACGGTGCTCTTCTTGGTGATGAGGAGCATGTAATATGGCCCGGTGAATTTTATGAAGCCCAGTAACCCCCATGTGGTGCATCGTAGCTTGATCCCACCCGTTCCTCGGTTGCCGTCGTCAATAGTGTCCAACAGTTGGTTCATCTCCTTGAGACTGTATACAATCTTGTCGTCCGTCATATTCAACTCGGCACCCTCGGTCGTTCGGTCGATCTTGAGGATCCTGTACCGCTTCTCGCTGACATCGACGCCAACGATATAATACCGACTCGCCGTCTCATACAGACTAAACTTGTGCATCTTGTATATCAGTCGGTCGGGCACACGGTCGTCGAAGGTATCAGGGACCGCTCGTGCAGAAGGGTCAGGGCTCGTCGTCCGCATAAAGGGCTTCGCTACCGCAGGCTCGTCATCGTTGTCATCTTCCCCGACTTGGTTTGGGCCGCCGGGTGCCTCCGAGGATAAAGGACTTCCGGCTCCATTGTTCTGGAGTAAGGGGAAAATGGGCGCGTCACCGCTCGCGTCGCTGATGGCCGGTAGGGCATCCGAGGGTCCTGAACTGAGCGAGTCCGGAACACCATACTCAGACATTCTGACAGGTGGGTGGCATATCCCACAGCCAACTCCGGACTGCGCAACTGTTATAGCCAAAGTATCTGAGTTCGTAGCATGCAATGTTAGGGAACGCGAGCTTGAGCGGAGATGTTGAAGTTGGGAGGGAGGTTTGGGCTTTTCGAGCCTATGCGTGAGCCGCCTGGATCCAAGAGACTCGTAAACTGTGCAAGTAAACTGATATCTTCCAAGCAAACAGGACACTTCTCACGTCAAGGTATCCGATGGCCGGAGGTTACCTTTAACTTCCTTATCGCGAGCTTCTGTGCAATGTTGCAAGAACCCCACAGTTCAGATGACGTCGTTGCGTAGCGACCTCAGGGACCAGCCACCAGTCTTGGCAAGAGCCGCGTCACATGAACGCCATCCGTTGTGAACGCCTTCACGAGTTCAGTTCACAAGGGGACCAGTCACCAGATTCTACCAATCAACAGAGCTGTTTCTATTATGCGTTTTGTACAGCGTGCTTCTGTTTAGCCATTCTAATATCACAACATATCATCATCCAGACGCCTCAGCACCATAGCGTGAATACCATCACCCTCTTCTATCCGCCAGTGATCATTATTTACTGCTCCTCGCTTGCCTCCTCTTTCTTCTCTTCTTTCTTTTCCGCTTCCTCGGCCTCTTCACCCTTCTCCTCAACCTTGTCACCGCCGTCTTCGGCCTGCTCTTTCTTTTCCACGCTCTTCCTCTCAGTCTTTTCCTCAACCGCAGGCTCATCAAGAGCGAGATCGCCACGAAGGTCGGGCAGGAAACGGTCGATGCGCTTCCAAGTCTCCGACCATAGTTCCTCCTTAGAAGGATCCTTGCTTGGTGAAACCAGGTATCCACTGCTGGCCATGAACAATAACACGTTCTTGAGGTTTTCTCGAACTGCCTCCTCCTGCGAAACGCATTGTCAGTGACTGCACCACCAGTGAAATGTTCATTCGACTTACGAGGCTGTCTCCCTGGCCACTGTTCATGAGGCGATCCATAATCTCAATGATCTTAATCCAGAGATCCAGCATGCCATCCCATTCGGACAAGAGCACCAAGTACTGGAGGAATACTTTGCAAAGAAGGGAGGCGGATTGGACCCTCATCTCACTCATCCCATCTCGATCAGATGAGAAGACCTCTGGCTTGAGGAGTTGGATGATCAGGGGAAATAGAACCTTGCCAAAGATAGCAGTCCATTCCTTCGGGTCGCTGCAGGTCAGCTCTGGTGACAGCAGAGATCGCTGGAGGGCAGAGAAGGCAAGTTGTCGAACATCTCTGCACGGGTTCGCGCATTGCGTTGTCAAAGCCTGGAAGATTGGCAACCAGTACGCCGACCAAGCTGGACGAAATTCGTTAGCGAGGTTCATTTCACAGTGATGTTAAACAGTCATGACGAACCTTCGCTACTCTCAAGCTGAGATTGCTGCATAAGATGAGGAATGCGATCCGTCATGTTGTACAGCATATTGACGGCCTTGGACCCTCTCGCGACAGCTTCCGCTTGACTATCGTCCCATGTAAGTGGATTGGCCTTTGAAACGGATGAAAGCACGTACCGTTTCTTGTCCTGCTTCGGTGGGTTCTGCCTCTGGGGTCGAGGACTCCGCGTCTGAATGACAGAGTGCTTGGGGCTGGCAGCAGAAGCAAAATCATTGAGCAAGGAAATTGCCGCCTCATAGTTGTCGGCCATGATTGCAGGTGGTGTTCCGGTAGTTCCCTTTTCAAGGATCTCGAATACCAGCGCGGCTGCTTCGGGTCGTTTAGCTAGGGCGCGAAGGATGGCCCAAAAGTCGGGCGATGTCATCATTTCACGCCTCAGAGGGCCAGACTCATCAATGCAAAGTGCAAGACCTTGCAACACCAGGTCCGAGTTCTTGCCCAGCGCTTCTTGTGGTAAGCTTGAGATGGTATGGAGCAAGAAAGGAACATTGACAAAGTCGTGGTCCTGGAAGGTGTCAGTGCAGGATCGGGGTGCGCCAGCAACAATACTTACGTAGCCTGTCTTGAGAAGCTTGAGAGCGTAGAAGGCGGCTCGGGACACCGTGATCGCGTGGTATTGTCCCGAATCACGAAGGACGCCTTGGAGCGTGTCGAAAACTACCTTGCCCATATCCTCGATAGACTCGGCATCCCTAGTCGCCAACAAAGTGCAGAATTCCAGAAGATAGGTGACACTGGGGTCGTATCTGAGATGTCCTGATGGAGGAACGTGACCGTTTGTGGGAGATCCAGGCATGCTCTCATGCTTGACACTGATCACCGTCGTTGTAGAGTCCTCTGGAAGTTGATCGATGAGGGCCTCAACCACTGCCTTGGCAACCGACGCATCAAGTTTACTGAATTATTGTTAGCATTACGGTACCGGGAAGGGGAAAGGCAAACTTACGCAAGGTTGTCGAACACTGCATTCATTTTGCAAGATTTGATGCAATCGATAGTGCAAAGTGTGCTCTCCAGTTCCTCATCTGATGGCTCTGGTGGGTCATCGGCGGCATAGCTCGAGATGTACGATGTGAAAGCAGAAAAGAAGCCTGTCTCTGCATTTCGTGCCACTCGATCAATGACCTGTGAGGGGGTCTGCAAGGGGATAGGCGGTAGGGGCATGGCTGTCAAACTGCTCGGAGAGAAGGATGGTATCAGGGAATTGGTAAACAGGTTGAGCCATATGCGAATAATCTAAGGGGTGATTAGCAACGTCTTCAAGTCCAGAGATGGAAAACATACATATTTCCAGCTCTTGCGGATCAACTCTTCGCTATCAGTGACGACACGGAAAAGCACCAAAGTCGCAAGCTGGGCTCTGAAGTCCCTGCCCAGCTTGACAGCGAGTTCGCTAACCATAACACTGCCATCTCCAGCCTGGACTTCAGTATTAAGCGAGGTGTTGAAGGGAGATTCTGTTGCCAAAGTAGACATGTGGCTCAGGGCGTAGACAATTTGATCGAGGGCTTCGGTGTTCCGGTACTTGGTGGCGATGCGAGCGCATTCGTCAAATCCAGTGACGATTCGGGCAAAGACAGCGTCGTCCGTGGCAGACATGAAAACATAAGACAGGGTAGAAACGATTGGCTTCCAGGTCGTAGCGAACATGTCGGCATCATAAATATTCGTGTCGCAGATGATCAGGTTCCCAGAAGACTCAGTCTTAAGGAGCAATTCTCTCCAGGCATAGTCGAAGGCGTGCTTGTTGTCATGTTCGTCAGGGAGAATGATTTCGTTGGACTTGATGGACTCGTAGATGACCTGCAGGTATTCTGGAGCAAAGTTCTTCCCATTGTTTGTCCCCCTGAGGTTCTTGGAAAATTCCTCCAATTTCATGCGCTTCTTGTCTTCCAGGTTCGGGTTGTGCTGGTCAGTGTTCAGCAAGATAATGGCATATGTCAGAATGTATACCGCATCCTTATCTGCAACTTCTTCTGTGGTGTCATCGGAGCAGTACTTGTCCGAGAAGGACTCGACGATGGTGGAAATCAAAGGTGCTTCTCCAGGCAGGCGGAATGATTCGAGAAACTGTCTTAAGGCCTCATCCACTCTCTTACCAGAGAAGTCAAAGGAACCGAGAAAAGCCTCAAGGATAGCCTCATTGCCTCTCTTGGAGAGGAAGTCACCGAGCACCTTCTTGTTGATACGGGAAGTCCCCTTGAGGAACTTGGCCACGGCTACAGGGTCATTGGCATTCTCGATGATGCCCTGCGCCTCCAGGTAGCCCAGGCCTGCTTTAGGCTTCTCGTTGAACTTGCCTGCTCCCTTGATGATGATCTTCTTTCTCCGCCTCTGCTCTCGCAAAGTGGCAGGATCGGGATAACCATCAGTAACAGGGTCATCAAGTAGCCGTTCGGCAATGAACTGGATATATCGCAGGAGCGCATCAAGACAGAGAGGGGGGACACTGGTCGTGCTCCATGTTGCTGAGTCCGGCAAGGCGTTTCTCGATAGAAGCCCAATCATATCCTCGCAAAGATCAGCTCGGTCAACGTCGCAATCGTAGTTGATGAAAAGCTCTGCCATGAATGTTGGCATTCTCGACAGCACTCCTAAACTCTCAACCATGGCCTGACGAGCGTCCGGTTTACGGGCGCCCCCCTCCAGGCCAAGCTTCTGGCGTTCCCCGACTGGAACAGGGGTCGATCGCCCACTGTTAGGCTTGGGGTTCAGTGGGATGCCAGAGTACAGAGATGGCTCGATCCCAGGTTCCCGAGGGATCTCAATCTTGGGGTGAAGACATGTGACCAAGTAAGACAAGAACAGCTCTTGCTGCAACTTGAGAACACCACGACAGGTCGCAAGAAGTGTGCCAGCAACAGTGAGGGACTCCTGAAGAATCGCCATGTTGTCGGATCTTACCAACTGGAAGAGGAAGCAACACAAACGGTCCTCGGCAATGACTGCCAATGCAGGATGCCGAGAGATGAAAGGCCCAGAAACCTCAAGAGCCACATGAATGATACGCAAAGCCATGACCCTCATATTGTCGGTGTGTTGTCGCTCCTGAGGATCCAAGAAATTAACGAGAACCCGGAAGAGCTCGCGAACAGAAGGTAGAGAATAGGGCCTGAGATCAACAGACTCCGTCTCTTCAGTTGGCTCGCTCGCAGTGGGTTGTGGTGTCTCCGAGTTTGACGCTGTATCTCTGCTACTCCTCTCAGGGTCCGGTGTCGCTGTTCCAGACAGTCCCAAACTCGTGGGCTCAGCGGACAAGCCTTCAGCTTCGGGTGCAGGAGCCTCCATTCTGACGCTATCCAGGTCGTCGTCCACTTGCTGCTCCAATGCATCGGCGTCCTCACCAGCCTCAAACTCAAGGTGCTTGATGTCCTCGAATATGATTTGACACATCCTAACCATCGAGGCCTCAGCGGTCCTGCGCAAAACGGGAGAAAACCGTGGTTGGGAGCAGATGGCGAGGCCACGACCCATCATGTCGCAGACGCTCTCGTCGCTCAAGATATCTCCGCCAGGGCCCGACATCATATCCTCCATGAGGTTGAGAATCATAAGAAGTACCACCTCGACCTGTCCCGAGTCGCTAATGTCGAATTGGCAGTGTGTAACGGCGGCTGAGAGGGACTGCATCGCGAGGGCAAATCGGGGCGACTCTGGGCAGATGAAGCCATATGCCAGAAACTTCCTCAGTGCGCCGAGGGCCAGAATCGTGATGGGGGCGGCGGTGCCTTTGGCTTGGATGACGTGCAGGAACGGTGCGAGGATTGCAGGAGCATCGAATGACCGGATATCTAGACGCAGAATGTTAGCTACAGCAATATATCATGACAGAAGAGTAATGGGGATGGTCACACCTTTGACACCAGCGAGCTCATGTCTCAGCTTTCCAAAACCAGTGATCATGGGGTTGTCCTGCATGCTCTTTCCTCTCTGGCCGCGCAGTCCCCAACGATTGGTAAGGCCATCATGGGACGCATCGTCGCTGAGCCTCGCCGCGGGGCTCTTACTCCTCCCGCGCGGAGACGGGCTCGGGGGGCCCAGGTGAACGGGATTGGGGCTTCCTCCAAGAATGGCGGACACGGACGAGTGCGGTGAGCGCGCATGCTTCTGGATGGCGGAAGTTATAGAGATGCATTCTGAAATAACCAACGAAACAGGGTCGACTGCGACAGTGACGGGTCGGCTTCGATACTGCATCCGAGGGGGGAGGGTGCGGTGCTCAAAGCTGGAAACACCAGAGGGCCGAGGGCTCTCCATCGTTACGGGTTGCTGTTCATCGCGATTCATGATCTTCTGGGCTCGAGAACGGTCGTCGAAATGTGCGACCAAGCGATTCGCTCAGGTTCGGGGTGGCCGAGAACGTTGGAATCGGAGGTTCTGTAGGAGCTGCCAACTGGCTAGGTTTAGTATCGCACAGCGGGAAAAAGAAGACAAGTGTTCCCAGAAGACACGAAAACCGCGTCCTCTCTAGGGAATCTTTGGGACCGCTGGTAGAAGGTCGGGCGCTGCCTGGACAGTCGTGAGGGTGGATGATGGAAGATCAAATCGCTACGTAGCGCACTGCTAGCTAAGGCACCACTAACAACGTCGCGTGGAAGTTGCGCTCTGTCTTTCTCCAAGGTGTCGTCCAGCGATGTCGCTGATTGGCTAGCTGTCACAAGTCCAGGGACTTCACTGACCCCCTTATTTGGTACAGTCTGAACAGTTTTGGGTACTGTAAGGCCGGTGGTCGGACTCAACAAGCGCAAAATGTCATCCGTACGGATGTCAGCCTCAGTGGCTACCTTGACAGCATGATAAGTGCTTACGAAGTCAGTCTACGAGTTTTTTGTTCGTTTTCGGCCCATCACCTCCCCTCAGTTTTGCTCTCAAGGCTGTTCAGAGCCTGTCCATTCACAAAAGAGTATCGAGCTCATGGTTCGTGGAGCTCATCGTATCTTTTTTAGTGGGGACCTTGCCTTATGAGCGACAGGGTAGCTGGTCATATCTAGAAAGGGGGAGATGGATCGAGTGTCCAAACCAGACCATGCTGACGTTACTCAAAGTCGAGTTTGGCGATGACGAAGTGCTTAATCTTGTATTTTTTTTTCTCGTTAGCTTGTAACCAGTAACCATTTCCCAACCGAACGCCTTCTACAACTTCCTCGAGGGTGGTTATCCTCGCACATCCTGCATGCCTAACTAAAAGCGTCCTGCGAATCAACCCCAAGGCCGCTCATAAAGTCATATATTGTACAACACATATCCCCCGCTGGCCAGACGATGCTTAAGCAGCTGCTTTGACAACCTTCTCCTTCTGGGCAGCATCGCCGGCCGCATTGGCTGCAGCTCCCTCAGCGACCTTCGCCTCTTGCCCAGCCGGCTTTCCTGCGTCCTTGACCGCCTTCTCCTCTCCCTTGACCGCCTTGCCCTCTTCATTGGCCACCTTTGGTATGCTCGCATCCTTCGCAGAGTCGGCAGAATCACCCTGGCCCTTGTGAGGTTTGGCCAAACCATCTCGGTTGGGAGCGTTGGCTGGTTCCTTGATAGGCTTTTGCTGCGCCACCAGATCCTGCATCTCTTGCTTATCCTTCTCCCACTCATTCCGGGTGTCGCTGTACTCCTCCTTAATCTTTTGTTGGTTCTTCTTCTTCTCTTCCTCTTCCTTTTCACGAGCAAGTCGTTCTCGCTCCATTTCCTATATCAAGCGTTAGATCGAGGGGGCCCAGTAAGTGTAAGGGGTTGGGGATACAAACCTCCATATGGCGGATATCATCCACACTAGGTTCATACAAATGCCAGATAGTGTAGTGTGGCAGGCCTACAACAGAGTACTTCATTCTCTTGGACATCTAGCCAGTCACGTCAGCACCCCAGAAACTGTGAATTGCAACAAGCAGGTTACTTACCTTGCCAAAACCTTCAGTCTCAGCATGTTTCTCAAAGCTGAAAGCTGGGAAATGGACACCGGATCGGAAGACCTTGGCCTTTGCCAAGATACTGACTCCTCCAACACCATCAATCTCCATCTCCATGTCTGGGTCGCCAAATGGATCGCGGAGATAAGCCAAGTGAGGTCTCCACGTAGCATACTCGGCATAACCTTCGACAATAACAGCATCTTCATCAAGTGTATCGGCGAGCGCCAAGGCCGTCTCGGACTCCTGCCAAGAATTCAGATCATAGGGCTGCTCTCCACCAAGCCAGTCAGGCAACGGTCGCCAAACGTCTGGAATGGGTTAGTGTCGCGAAACTTTGCGCAAAGTTTGATCATAATTGACTTACTGGGAACAATGACATCCTTGTTATGGCGCATGAGATCCTCGAGAATAGTAAAGGGAGCAGTTTCCACATCGACGTCACGCCAGTAAACCCAGGAGTGATATGGTCGCAAGGCGGCGCTGAGCAGCCAGTTACGGGCCTGTGCCATCAGCTTTCTTCGACTGGCCTGCGCAGCGAAACCGTGGCGACTCTCGACATCCTGGTTGACCTTCTGACCAAAATCCTTCTCAATGATAGATATCTCGCCGTAAGGCTGCTTTGGGTCCTCATCGGCCTGGATCGCCTCAAGGTTTTCTGACAATACCTCGAGCGTTCGGTCTTTCGAGTCGGAGACGAGGAAAGCAAGGTCGATTAAGTGATGAGGATAGGTGAAGTTGCGAAGGTGGGAAAAGAACATTGTAAGATGAGGTTCGGCATCTCGGAGCGGCACGCACAGAAGAATGCGCTCCTCACGTTCCCATCCACGGGCGGTACCCTGGACTGTGGTCAAGTCGTAGTATCGAACCGTCTCAAGCTCAGGAGTGCCGCTCGTCGAGAGAAGGCCGAAGGAAACGAGTGAGGCAACAGAGCTGGACGGCCATAGCCACAGGCTAAAGACGAACAGAATAATACCGATGACAGCGATGCGAACAAGAAGCTTCTTGCGACGACGTTGAGCGGGTGTCAATGTTCGCGGTTGGAACCTGGTGAGCATCTAGCTGTCAGCAATAGACTCCTGGAATCATACGCATGCGGCGCCCCAGAGACGCAACCTGCAGCTTGCATGAGCCGAGAGGAGGAGAACCTACTTGTGTGGAGAGATGTCAAAAGTGTTGCCGCGCGGGTAGCCGTTGGAATAGGCGGCGGCGTTGTGCCGGGGCATCATCTTGGAGTTGGCCGTTGGCAAGGCATAGGAGGGCATTGAACGACCTTTGCGCAGAGACGCTCCGCGTCGTATCCCTAGATCGCACTCGAATTCGAACGCGAGATTGTCGTGCGCTGGTGGAAGTCCGGCGGAGCGAGAGGATGGTTGATGGAAAGCCCAGAAAAGCGGTTGATGTTAGGAGGGCGACGCAGGGGATGCGATGCCCAAGGGACTACCAAGCACAGCGGGTGATTCTCAACGTCGCACAGTGGGCTCTCGTATTCCTGATCTCTTTCCAACCCCGAAATCGCCTTCGACCGTCGTCTATCGCGTTGCGTTGTCGTAGTCTTCGTCGAACGAGTGTCGTTGCGCAAGGGCAATGTGGCTACAAAGCCGTTTCTCTTGGGGAATGGGATACGAAGTGCTGCGTGCCAGGGCGAGTCGGCCGCTGAAATGCATGTGTTCTGGTCCCTTTAGTCGAGGGAAGGGGTCGTGGGGCAGTTTCTGATTGGATCCCTCGACATCAGCTTATCCGAGACTAGGCCCTGACAAGAACACCTGTACGCTCCACCCTGGGCGAAGTTTGTCCCAAAGATGCTACTGTACCTGGCAGTGCGTGAGATGATTCAATTCAGAGAGATGTGTGGGAGAGTTGCTCGAGTAAATAGAGAAGGTGCTTTGCTCTTCAACTAAATGCACATGATGACTCCAGGAGAAGATGGCTACTTGCAGGGGTGTTTTAAAATTCTAGACAGTGGAGGATTATATCTACGCTTTACACGGCAATCTCCTTATACGCGCCGTGCAGGGGTGCTAAGATGTCACTTCTACGCAACAGACGTCACAAGCGGCCAGGTCATCAGTGATTGGGATGGGGACTTCTCGGGGCCTGGAGAAATGGACTCCGAGATGGGAGATGATCGCGATCTCAGGGTCATGAGGGTGCATATGGACAGATGTCCGTTGTTCACTAAAGCAAGCAAGAGAGGACGGAATTAAGAACTGAGCAAATTGGACAGGAAGCCCAATATTTGTATTTTTCATCATATACTCAAGGCTACAGAATATCCATACTTACCTGTGGGTGTCGATGTCAAGGGGCTCGGACTGGCGTCAAGGTTCTCTCTGAATCCTTTTGCATTCGTTAGCGAATGTCAGATGTCATTGGAACAAAGCAGAGAAAACATCTGCAACCAAGGGAGAACGTGATAATTCAGACAAGCCAGTTTACTCAGTCATCTCAGCCGGCCCTGACTACTAACAACCCAGAACGAGCCACCAGCACCCCTGACACTAGAGTCGGCATAACACCCAAGAGAAACTCCACAACCGGTCATCAGCTCTCCGAGAAAAGCCTATGGTGCGGGAGGGCGACTTGGCCAAGATGAAGTCGTTGAATGGATAGAACTTGTGTCATCATGAAACACAATCCCCTTTGCACTTCAAGTTCGCGCGATAGACTTACTGAGCAGATTGGTAACTGAGGCGCGACGGGAATATTCGGGGACTCAGGCGTTCCTAGCACTTGTATGAGGTTAGCTTCAAGCTACAAAGGCGAGATGAAGCAAAGGGTAGATGGAAGTCAAGTATCAGAGATCTTGGTTTGGTAATTTAGGAGTCATCACAGCGCTTCAGAAGCAGAACTGAATGAAAGGTTTCTCATCATCGACTGGGGGCAGGTGGGAATGGAAGTGAAAAAATTGTACGAACCTTGCAGGCGGTCGAGTCCAGTCGACTTTCTGGGAAAGTGAGTATAGCAAGTCTGCCTAATGCTTTTCGAACCAGTCAGTATGAGATCCAAATGATGGCTTGATGATGGGAGAAGGAGGCAATGTCGTTGTGGTCAGATGGTAGTGCATGTTGTTCAGACGCTCAGGTGTCGCGGGAACAGTGGTGTGAAAGATCATCATTTGGGCGCAAAGAAAACGCGTAGATGCGCAACGTACCTTGGGCGATTGGCAACGAAAGAGAGCCTGAATAGCATCCAAATCAGCACCGTGACATGTTTAGCAGGTCGTCAGAATTTTGATCGATCTCGCTCGTCGGCAGTGTGCATTGGAGAGTAGACAGGCTCTTGAATGTGATGTAGAGAAAAAAGAAGAGGAAGTTTGAACGGTGGTCGGCGAGAAAATTTGAAGGGTTCAGAGATGGGTCCTTGGATGACTAATCTAGGCGATAGCCTTATCCACTCCGCTTAATTGCATAAAGAGCCTCACTTGGGAGCGACCAAAATCCATGTTTGCATCGATGAAAGTTGCGAAGGTCAAAATTGATTCATTGGAAAATGGCTGACCGACGCCGCATCAACGGTCCCGGAGGTGTTACGATACCTCCGGTATATGAGGCAGATGAATCTTCCGTCACGAGCCGAACACGACCTCCGAACGGTGTTCGGGCGCAATGTGAGTGCCTACATGCTGAACATATCTCATAACTTTTTGCAGTTGCAGGGGACTAACATCCGGATCAGACTTGAGGACTGGGGTAACTGCTTCGGCGTCTGGGTCAGCATACCTGGAGATTGAGTCTCAAGATGCCTCTGGTAGCAAAGGCATGAAGCTCACATGTACGGTTCATGGGCCCAGGTCTTTACCTCGATCAGCTCCCTTCTCTCCTCACATGGTTCTATCTACTCACGTCAAATATGCCCCCTTCGCGACACGCCAAAGGAGAGGATATCTACGCGATGCCAGTGAGCGCGATCTAAGCTCCCATCTCGAGGCAGCCCTCCGCGGGGCCCTCATTGCGGACCGATGGCCTAAGAGTGGAGTGGACGTTATCGTCACCATCATCGAAGGAGACCAAGCCCGACAAGTGGCCGTGGAGCAAGGCAGCGAGGAGTGGGATATGATGAACGTACTGAGTGGATGCATCACAGTCGCGGCGGCAGCTCTCGCCGATGCCGGTATCGACTGCGTTGATACAGTTTCGGGAGGAGTTGCAGCGCTGGTACCCGGCCAAGACGACAACGAACCTGTTTTGGTGCTGGACCCGGTCCCATCAGAGCACAAGGAGATTCTAGCGGCCTGTTGCGTTGCATACCTCCCCGCGCGGGACGAGATCACAAACCTATGGCTGAAGGGCAGCCTACCATCATCCGACGCCAACCTCCATCGGGATCTTGTCGCACGCGCGGTGCATGCTAGCAAGGCGGCCAATGGAGCAGTAGCAGCATCTCTCTGTGAGTCTGTCCTTGCGGGTTGAAAGATGCATCCTTTTCGTGTGGCAGGTCTGGAAAACCTATGAATCCCTCAGTATCAGCGAAGTGCTGCCACCCAACGAACAAAGGTTCAGCTTCGCTTTACCACTTGGACAGCACGAGGAGATCGGGCGGGTGCATCGCAAAGTTATCATGATGCATCATTCCATGCGGAGAGATAAATGAACTTTCTACGGCTGATATCCTGCTGGGCTCCTTCAGGAACTGGAACACTAGAAGGAAGGTCCAATTTCTCCGGCTTCACATGCCCAGTTCTACAGTTGTGCACAACAAATCAAGGAAGACTGAAGAAACAGTACTCATCTGGGCATAGAATAAAAAGAGAATCACAGCCAGTGATCACTAGAAATCTAATTTAAATCACACCATTTAACCGATCCATCTCCAGCTAATGCTTCATCGTGAAGAGTGCTTAAGCGTCAACCAGGTGTTCAGAAGGCATTCCGTAAGTACCTCTTGCGCAAGCTCTGTTTCAACGCACTGTGCACTGTGTGCTGGATCGAAATTGGTTCTCCGCTTCGTTCAAGCTCACCCGACACTAACTCTAAGCGGCTAAGGGGCTCATCCACACATGCACCAGGCCTTTCCGCTTCTGGCCTAGGAACAGTCGCGCTACCTGGCAGGTACACCCGCGAGGGTCCCTGGTTGCCAGCGAACCTCCGCTTCGAATGTCAACATTGAGGTACCTAGCCTCATCATTACCCCAGACCAAAGCAGTCAAAGCCGCCGAAGCACGCTTTGCTTCGACCATCCAGAGAACTCGAGTGGGCACCTTGGCGACAGGACGCTTCACAATGTCTTGGACGAGACCCATCAATCCGCTCTTGTAAAATACACCAAACTCGACCGTCTACCATTTGAACCCGTCCCTCCCGCTATCTCGATATCGCCGACCTCGCCCCCAATTACCTCGCTACAGGCCATGGCCGCAGAGCTCGTGCCATCCACGCCATCACCCCTCACGAGCTTCTCGAGTACCGGCACAAGCCCCAATATCAGCAGCATTCCCAGTTCATGGTATAATCCTGCAGCCTGGACTGTCAACGTAACCCGATATGCGCCCATCCTCGAGGATCTGGTCTGGGCCGGTCCCCGAATCGTGAAGAAGCTTGGGTCATATATCTCTGTTCCCGATACCCTCCAAACCGTCCCGGACGTTCCACGATACGTGCCAGCGGTTGCCGATGCGAGTGCCATACTGGCCGACGCCGACTCGACGATTCAAGATATAATGGAACCTCTCGTGGAACCTCTCGTAGCTGCTGCGGGAGCCTCAGAAGCCCTTGGAGCGGAGGCGGAGGCTATCGCTCCCACCGCGCGTCTATCTGTTGATGGCGCCCGTGGCCTGGGCAGTGTCTTTGGCTACGCTACGAGCAAATGGGCACTTTGCTGCATCGCCATGGCCGTCATATTAAACCGAACACACATCTTCGCTGCCACTCGAAGACGATTACGGCTCCGATGGCCGACAAGGCTCCTACTGCGGTTTCTACCCGTTGTCTTGCTCGTTTACCAGGCTCGCCAATTACTCCAGTCCATCCAGTGCCAAACATCCCCCAACTTCTCCGAGTTGCGTTGGGGAAATGCTAGCAAGAGCTCCGACCTCATGTTCTCACATGCCAACTCGTTTCTCAACTCTCTGAGCTCGACTCTGTTATTATCGACTTCTGACGAAGAAGCATGTGTCGCCGTACGAATGATACCCTCGGATGAATCTGGCTCTGCCCGCGACCTCGCAGGTTCTTTGTCGTTACTCTGGCCCCTCTTTGGTACATTCTGTCTGAGCCAATTCCTCGAGACTGTCTCATGTGCCGTACAAGGTCGCCCAGTTGCTCCCGAGACTGGCATGACGCTCTTCGAACAGTCTCTTGCTTTCGCCGAAGCCGACGCTGCTATTAGCAACCAGCTCGGCTGGGGATTGTTTGCCAAAGCTCGCCCCGTTGATGCTCCTTCCTCTGCTCTCGGAAGTGCCATAGCTTTGAGCCGATCGATGATTATGAAGCGTGTCAATACTCCCCCAGAGGTACTTCTAGTTGCCTTCCTGTCGTCTATGACCCACATCACGAGCCATGTGCTGGGCATCTTCAACTTGCAAGCGAGATATCGCCTTGTTAGCACGGGGCTTTGGGGCCTATGTTTCATGGGAAGTATCGTATGGAGTGCCATATCTTTTGACCTTGATGACCCATCCTCCCAGGGCTTGCTCAGATTCCCGACAGTCTGTATCGTTGGCTTCGTTCCACATGTTCTTGTCCTCATAGGCATCGTCATGTGCGTATTCATCTATTCGTTAGCCCTGCTGCTCTCGGCATTGTCTCCCCCGTCAAGCCCCGATATGGCTTCCATGACATTTCGCCAGCGCCTCAGGCATGCCCACGGGAACATGCAAGCCAATGTTTCCCTATCGGAAATTCGCATCACTCGAGAAATGGACTTT
This sequence comes from Fusarium euwallaceae, assembly GCA_002168265.2. Taxonomy (NCBI): domain Eukaryota; kingdom Fungi; phylum Ascomycota; class Sordariomycetes; order Hypocreales; family Nectriaceae; genus Fusarium; species Fusarium euwallaceae. The sequence goes on from NHTE02000027.1 coordinate 36,158, forward strand.
TACACGGCGCTTCTTCGCACCGGCTTTGGAGCTATCACCATGGCTAGTGAAGCTGTCTACCTCAACGAGGATCGAGGGGTCAATCTAAAGCGACACACTTGGCTGGAAGAGGAGCGCTTCAAGGAGGCAGAAGAGCTGCAAAGGAAGCTAATCGCCAGCGGCCTGCCAGACTCCCGGTACGACCAAATTGGTGCCATCGGCTTGATCCCAGTGAAAGCAGGACCGGTGATTGCGTCAAATGGGTATGCCAGAGAACGTGCTGCACAGAAGGTGCCAAAGAGCCGGGGTGAACGCAGTCTCCGAGTCGGCATTGGGGCAGCTGAAAGAAGTTCCCGTTGGCTAATGGCTCTTGAGTTTCTACTCAGCATCAACAAGCTCATTGCAAGGATAGGGGCAAAGTCTGTCCTATGGTGCCTTGCGACCCTTCGCATCAGATACCAGCCTGGCTGGCTTCTTCGGCTTGCTCGTCATCCCAAAAGCATTAAGAGTCAGACGAAAAGCTCTCACCGCAGCCAAGCACGAAACAAGGGAGCATCGGCCTATAATGACGGTCGCATCCCTAGAAACGAGGCGACAGATGTGGAAGCCGAGTTTAGGCGTACGAGCGGCCAAGACGAGGACAGCCTGGACACAGATTTGTACAAATACTGGCTCAAGGGTGGTTGGTGGGGGTCGACCGACACAAGCGGTGATTTCGAGCCACGTTCAGATGACGATGATTTCGATACTACGAGTGTTATCTCATTATCAACGACGGGCGAGGGAGTCGATGATTATCAGCAATGGGAATCGGATGACGATGACGGCCAGAGAACCCCTACCCAGCGATCGCCTCGAATTACTCGAGAAAGCACCCCCTTTGTCGACAGTCCTATGCAGATTTCCGATCTTGCACGCCTGCTCCATCCAACAAACGCAGAAGAGCGAGAGGAGGCAAGGACGCTCTCAGCCCATCTTCAGACCGACGGCATCATGACACGATCCAAGTATCGCCGAATGGAGCAGCTACAGCGAACGCGTGTTCTCACGACGCCCGGGGCCAGCTTGTTGCACCCTGCAGCCACTGGAGCTACTGCTATGCCATCAGGCCGTCACACGAAGCTCAGTCCTGACGAAGAAGAAAGACTGCTAGAGCAGCTTTTACTCTCACGGCGTCTACCCGGCTCTGCTGAGCCATATGCATCGACATCATGGGAAGAAGGCGGTTCTGGCTTTGGGAGCGACGGACCTCAGTGTGTCGTGTGCCAGAGCTCACCACGAACAATCATCGTCTGGCCCTGCCGATGCCTGAGCCTCTGCGACGACTGCCGTGTCTCCCTAGCTATGAACAATTTTGACAAGTGTGTCTGTTGTCGTCGGGAGGTGATCAGTTTCAGCCGGATATTTGTTCCTTGAGCTCAGTTGGTCACGATTGCGCTCCATCATGGCAGGATTGGTATGGAGTGGTTGACTTTGAGTAGTGCGCAATATACTATAGGAAGGGAACAATTACCAGGAGTTTTCTTTACAACTCTGATTCGTTTTACATGTTCAGCGGAGTTGGTGGCATAGTCCCGCGAGAATTAGGGAAAGATCATGTTTGTTTCGCGGTCACGTCTCTTGACGCATTATTGATAGCATTTAAATTAACGAGGTTTACATCGCTGCCCATTCAATACTAATGGTCCGCATCTTGCCGTCTGGAAGCTCTCCAGTCCCTGGCTGCTTGCTTCCGACCAGGAAAGCCTTCTTGACTGCTGTGGCAAGGCGGCCTCCTGCTACGATATCCAGGACAGGAATCTCTTCTTCCCACCCATACTGATTTGCCATGAAGTGTGCATGGAATCTCAGAGGGTCACCCGGATAGACACTGTACTTGGCACCAAACCGTAGACCAGGGGTCATGTAGTAACCAGAGGTCAAGAGGAAGCCACACAGTGGGCCTGTAGTCGGCTTCTCGGCAAGATATGTCCTTTCTGCTTCAGAAGAGATCAACGGCCCACTGGATGTCGGCGTAACACCAAGGGACTTGAATGCAGCATCCGTTTGGCGCGGGTTGGGTTCAGGCTGGTCACTGGAGAAGAGAGCATCGTCATCTGCATTGCTAGGGGTGGTTCGAGAGGCGGTCGGGCGGGGCCTTCCATGCTTTTCTGCCACTTCGATGGCTCTCTTGGCATTCTTCTCTGCGAAAACCTGCTGGGCAGTTTGCTTCCTTGTCTTGAGCGAGTCGAGGTATAGCCTCTTCGTCTCAGGGTTGGGGTTGCGCAACGCAGCCTGATGGGCAGCTACGTCATCTACGAGAAAAGCCACCTTCTTCTGCACCAGCGACTCGGCCTCCTCTGGCCGGAGCTCGACAGGCAGACCGAGAAAGATGTTCTGGGTCGGCTGCTGAGGCGCCGTTCCGGCCAGCGTCCCGTTGACATTCTCGTTGCGACGGAGAATGGCAGCTGCGTCCGAGTCGAAGATGAGGTAGCGCCCTGCGATCTTGGAGATCCGGACAGGAGCTGGGTCTGAAGGCATAGCCATAGTAGCTATGAGGCATCGCGGGTTAGCGGAGGCTCTGATTGCGATGATATAAAAGCGCAAGAATGTGAAAAGGACAACATCATAAGTCGTCTTCGTAATTTTATAGTGTGTCGTCACAGAAAATCAGGGGATTGACAGATATAAGTGTATAATCATTGTGTCCATGGTTCGCGCGCAGCAAAGAAAATTGTTTGTACATACCTGTTGAAGTAGAGATGGTTGATCAGGAGAAAGAAGAAGGAAGAGGAATTGCAGCTCGGAGCTCTTTTGAAGGGGAAGAATTTTTTAGGCTGTGGAGCTGGGGGGTCCTTCGCGATAAGATAAGACGGCAAGCTCCAGCCTCCCCAAGGAGCTCCACGTTTAGCGATGAGCTCTCGGTGGAGAGTTGCTTCAACAACGATGATACTTTGAGCTCAAAAGTCGAGACTCTCCTTCTTCGGTTCATCTTTCTTGGACGGTTTGGGAGTCTCTTCCTCGTCGCCAATTGGAGGAAGGCTGAAAGGCGTAATGACCAAACCACTAGAGCCGCTGAGTTTGAACGAGAGGTTCTCACGGTTCCAGGTGCCTTCCAAGCCGCCACCCTTCTCATGGAACACAGGGAGACTGTGAGCCCGCAAGAGACCCTGGCCTTTGTCCTCGCTTCCTGGCTCCCGGGTAATTGGTGCTTGGTGCTGCAGAGGAATGAGCTCGAGGACTCCGTCAGACAACAGTTCCATCCACCGCGTAAGTCCAGTTGACCGTGGGAAGAGCGTAACAGGGATGGTCACGATCGCCGTAACCTGGGTTGAGAACTGTCGGAGAAGGGCTCTCAGCGCGTGCAGGAATTTGAGAATCTCGCGGGGCTGGCTGGCAGCGGAGTTGTAGAGCGTGGGTGAGAGCAGGCTAGGAACCACAATCCTGTGGATAGTCGAAGGAGGTGAGTTCTTGATTTTGGAGGTTACATCCGCAATGAACTTGTGAAAGGGAGTTTGCGCTGGTGAAGCCAGAGGACCATCGACCGGTGTCGCAAAAAGTTGGCCTTTGATGGCGCTGCTCTCAAGCCGCTTGGTCAGGTTGAATCCATGACAAAAGATACTCGCAGTTTGACCGGGCCCTTGGGTCACTTGAGGATCTGAGTCAATCCGTTAGAGGAATGTCGGAAAGAAAAGAGTTAGGAGAACATGCCTCTGGCCGGCACGTTGCGCTGCCCCAGTGTCTCATAACGCCAGGCGATCTTCATCTTGTCATCCGAGGACGACGTAGACTTCCCACTACTCTTAGACCCATCCAGACTTCCGAGTCCTGGGAGTTCCCTGCGCCAGGCGTCGCCAAAACCTAGTAGATGGACATGATGCCCCTGTACAAGTCCTTCTGCAGCATAGTATCGCAGCAGCACACCTCCGAAATCGGTGGTCCCGGTCTCTTCGATGAGCAGAGATGTTCCCATTGGCATCCCGGCATGACCAGCTAGGAGTTGGTCCAGAGACTGCGTGCCGGTCGACGTTGTGAGGCGTCCATCTAGCGGAGATGGTCTTGTTCCCGGTGCAAGAGACTTCTCTTGTCGGGCAGCGGGTGATGCTGGTCCTGAAGACCCTATCACGACGTTTCGCTTCCGGAAGGACATTGTTTCTTGTTTACCCGTCCCTTTAAGGCCACAAAATATTGGTTTCGATAAGAAAAGAGAAACGACAAGGCTTATATGGAACCGTGAGCTTTCAACAGCTTCAAAGTCTTTGTGTGTGCGCCCCGCTTGGTAGGTATCCGATCCGACGTCAGTTCTCGATTTTATGCGCCTAACCCCACCAGCTTTTTTGGTCCACTCCAAACCTTTTCACTTTCTCTGCGCCGACGACGACGACAAAGCCAACCTCTCCGAATACCTTCTTGACTAGAGCTAAACTCTTGCTGTTCCCTTCAGTCTCGATATCCATCTCCGACCTGCCCACAATGGCCAGCGGCGACGCCACCCTCTTTGAGGAATCCTTCACGGTGACCGACTATGACCAGTCCAAGTACGATCGCGTCGCTCGCATCTCGTGCACGTCGAGCGACTCGCAGACGGTCATGACGCTCGACATCAACATTGAGCTCTTCCCCTGCGCCGTTTCGGATACCCTGCACGTGGTTCTGTCGACGACGCTGTCCCTGGACGGAAGCAAGGAGGACGAGAAGGGCTGGAGGGACGTGGGCAAGGCTGGTGATGCGCCGGCGACGATTGCGGATCTCTACGACTATGTTTGCCATGGCAAGATATACAAGTTTGAGGAGACATATGATGGAAACACCATGTAGGTTGATTTCAGACACACACACATGCCTTTGAACGGCCGAGAACCAGTTGCGCTAACCGCAGTTTCCGACACACAGCAATGCCTATGTCTCGTTCGGCGGCCTTCTCATGTCACTTCAGGGTCCCGTCAAGAAGCTGACGCCCCTTCGCGTCGACAACGTGTATCTGCTTGTCAAGAAATAGTCTGGCCGAATACTTCTGTCCGTCCATCTACCTAGGCTTTAGCTCTACACCGCCGCCCGAAGGCATCTGCATTCCAATAGCTTTAGATCATGTTGTAATGATACCCAAAACGAACCGACCGTCTCGGACTCCCAACAAGCTTCTTCAAAGATGGTGCCCCTACGCCTCTACCGTCTCGTTCCGCAGCCGTCAGGGCTCAAGCCGGGCGCCAGTTGCTCTGGTGTGGACCTGGGAAAGGAATGTCACGACGCACCCTCCGTTTGATCTGTTCAATCTCGGGCTCATTTTCCTGGGTGAGGATTCCGTGGCGGATGAAAAAGTCGAGCGTGACGAGCGCGCAGTTTGGCTTGAAGCGCCCCTTTGCGAGGTCCGCCCTGACCTGGTCTACGTCGCACAGGTCGAACCTCTCGGCCTCGCCGTCCTTGGGCTGGGGCACCACGTCGCCGGGGAGCTCGAGGTGATAGACCCATTGGCACTCGGGATAAATAAAGCCGCCCTCGCCGACCTGCCCTGCGTCCGTGATGTAGATGTATGTGACGTTGCCGACAAACTTGGCGCCCTTGCGGACTGTCTCGTCAGGGAGGCTGGCCTCCTCATCGGCTTCTCGGATAACACACTCGAAGGGATCCTCGCCTGTCATGAGGCCGCCTGCCACCGTGTTGTCAAGCATGCTAGGAAATGTTGACTTGTTACGGGCGCGTGTAGGCACCCAGAGCCGAAGGCCATGGGGGGCACTCTCATCCCGAACGTAGGCAATCATGTGAACACCATATCGCATCGTTCCAATTAGACCCATTGCTGCGCGCTCCATGCTAAACAAGAGCTCGCCAGTACGGCCGTAGACAGGCCAGAGCTCGTTGCGCCAGCCACGGAGCAAGGGGAATGTCTTGTTCTGGCGCCAGTAGTCACCCAGAGCCGCAACATGACGAGTACGCTCCTGCTCTGTGCCCTCCTTGAAGAGCGTAACGGTCCGCTTCTCTGTATCATACTCCATCTTGCCCCGGACAACCTCGGGTACCTTGAGGAGCTCCTGGAAGACGCGGTCGAGGATATAGCCGATGGGATAAGTGCCCTGAGCATCTTCCCATACGAGAGTGTAGAGACCAGCGTTCATCTTGGTGAAGGCATCAGGGTCCGTATCGGCATATGGAAACCTTAAGATGTGAGTTGTCTTCCTGGACCAAAGCTGGATAACTTACATGTCGACATCGTCGATTAAGTCGATGTTGGTTTTGGCCATTTTGGTGCGAGATCTGAAGGGTTTAAGATAACTAGTTGAGGGGCTATGAGTCGATTGGTGTAATTCGAGTAGTGTCTCTTTCTCTTTCGACTGAAACCGTGAGTGACTTCGGTGTGCTTTCAATGGTTGATACGCAGAGAAGAGTTGATGAAGTGATGGAAAAGTGAGAATCCTGCGGCCTTTTTGTGATGCTCTTTTATGGATGAGGCCTGGTGAGGTGACGGTTGCTCTCATGGAACGGATCTCCAATGAGATCGGGAATATTAATGACAATGTCAAGTTTCGTCGTCCGGTTCATGTGCCAGCAAGTTACCTTACTCGGTGAGGCTGAATCAGGAAGTCAACGAGCACTCACAGTGTCAGTGAGCGGGCTCTCGTGACCACGACCAAGACCCACGTCTTCGGTGAATCTCAATCTAGCAAGGTGAATACCAACAATACTGCAGGCAGGAGATAAACAGGTCACATTTTCAAATTTCCACATATGAGAACCATAAGCAACAGTAAACACGGGTGAATTACTACCGTGTCGGTTGTTACACACCTCCAGAGCCCAAGTTGTCCAAAACAATCCCTCTCAGACATGCCTACCCTAGACCTCCACGGGGAGAATCCGGTGAGGTCACCAAACAGTTCCACTTCCTTCTGGAGAGCCCTGGAAGACGCGCACCAATCGTCTCACACCACCCAGCCATAGAAGGACAAAGAAACTTACAAACTCAACACCATACCATAGCCCCCTGAGATAAGACGACAACCAACCCACGCACTTGGACCGTCGAAACCCGCTCAATTGAACGCGTCTCGTTCTCAATTCACATCCTAATATTCACACAATGTCGGGTCCCCTCTTCGGCATCGTCCCCGCGGGACAGCCCTTGATCACCGAACCAGCCTCAGCCCCCTCACCAACCTCATTCCTCTACTCCCTCCCCACCTCAAAGTCCTTCTCACACATTGTCGTCTTTATGCTCCCTGGCGTCTCCCTCCCGCCCAACACAGCCGCCGCCATCTACCTCGCCACCGCACAGGACGTTGCCGCTGCAGCCCAGTCCGGCGGGACGCCCAACTTCCGCTTTCTCGGCGGCATTGGCCCGGGCAAGGAGAGCGCCATGTTCAAGGTCAGCGGAGGCGGCGACGCGAGCGGCCTCATGGTCGGTGTATCAGTTGAGCCCGAGGAGTCGGTCGGCCAGCGGCTACAAGAGCTTGCTGCCAATAAGGCCACCAACAATGCATCAGGGGGTCAGCCCAGCACCACCGTACTGGCGCAACGCATTATCCAGAATGCCTTCAACTTTCTATCGAGCTTCAGCGGGACAGCAGGCCCTGGCGGTGTCGAGGTTGTACCGTTGAAAGCGTTTGAGGACTGGTGGCGCAAATTCGAGTCAAGAGTTCGCGCAGATCCCAGTTTCCTCGAGAAGCAATCGAATTGATTTGTCTTCACGCCTTTTACGTTTGCATGCTGGGTCATGCTTGATAAGACTTGGGTATTTTATAGTTATTGGCCTTAACGAAAGAGTTGGATGTTGGGTTGGACATCATGGATATTCCCGGAGATGAAGACAGCGGGAACCTGTTGTAACGATAAGGCGCCATGCCATGTTTTAAAGCGATGTTTGTTCTTAATCAACATGTATTTGCACTTGACTGAATTATCGTCGGTAATCATGTACTGAAAGTGCTCCCTATGCCTACCACAAGCCCTTGACCAAGATGTCCCTGAAAAGCAGACTGTCCAATATTCAAAACGAGGTCCATCTCTTTGCCACTCGTCTTGAGACCAATGATTGACAGATTCCACAACGCCCTCAAGACGAGTTTTAGAATGTGAGTTCCCTTAAAACGCCAGATCCCGTGCCTGTACCAGCGGTTTCCCCAAACGCCGCAAAGTTGATCCCAAAGTCCTACCAACATCATGCAGTTTTGCCCAACGCTCAACCCGACCATTTTCTTCATGTGAAGCCTTTCAGTCCTCTTGTAACGGAGTCATGAATGGGCTTTTGGTCCGTGTTGGGCTACCATTCCGACTCTTTCGCCCAGCGCTCAACAAGGATGGCGATAGTCTTTCCCGACTCTCAGTTCGTATCACAAGTCCAGCGCGGTCCATTGCCAAGGGAGGTCGCAAGAGGTCGTCCGCTCGTCCTAGACCGATACTGGGGGTTGCCAGGCCAGACGCCCGTCCTTTCCGGGACCCGTTGCTGCTGCTATCGGAGTGGTCGTTTTCGTCCGAGTCGACATCGCCAAGCTCAAAGTCGGAAAGATCACCCTCCTCCATGACCCTCTCATATGATCCCAACGAATTTCTCCCGAAAAGCTTGCTGGCCAGAGAGCGACCAGGCCTTCCAGAACGCCGGCGACGGTGCACCATACCGAAAATCTTTCTTCTCCGTTCAGGCTTGCGGAGAAGATAAGCCACCAAAAGGAGAACAAACACGAATGCAATAATCCCGCTGGTGGAGGATCCTGGCTTCTTCAAGATGTCGTCCAGGTCGTCATCGTCGTCGTCGCCAGAATGAGAGCCAATTGGAACAGAACCAGCGTGCTCGAAGTCGTCAGGCGTTCCCTTTTCGACATTGGTGCCGAAGCCAACAGGCAGCGCTGTGCCCTGGGGAGGGACTTGGCCGGCAGCGTACAGGACCATCTTTCCCAGTGTCCAGCTCAGTTCAATGCCATCGATCTTGTCCACCGGCTTGAAGGGATCCTCCATCTTGTCGGTCTCCTTGGCAGTGCTGTTTCCGTGTCCACCCTCCAAACCGACTCGAGGAATGCCAATGCCGTCGTACAGCATGTTGATGAGCCAGGACGCCTTGAAGCATGCGGCACGAGCCTCCTCGGCCTTCTTCTCTGGCGACTTCTTGCGCTTCTCCAGCTCGCTCTCAATATCCTGCCAATCACTGGTACAAAAGTCGTGGACAATGGACTGGTACGAGGCGAGGTCATATGCCGTATGTTTTCCACCAAACACGCCGTGTGTTGTATGCCAGTACTCGGAAACTCCAACGAAATGGTTGATATCGAAATCAATGCCCGGTACGTGTTGGCCGTTAACCAAGCAGGGCTGATCGGGGCATGGCTTGTCCTTGCCGAGGAGAGGGTATGTAACGCTCAGGCATTCGTCGAATTTTCCTGTTCCGACTAGTACTGGTTCGTTGACCTTACCCTCAACGTAATCGCCCCTCAATGTAGTTGTCAGACCAACAGGCATACACGGATCAGGAACTTCCTGGATTGTCTTTCCTCCGTACTGATCCCACAAGCTTTCGACATAACGGTTACGAGCCTCATTGGCTCCAAATCCGAGCCAGGTCGCAGTAAAGACCTTGTATTCGGCCGGAGAGCCATCGAGCGTCCGCATGCGTACAAGCTTCAGGTCGTTCGAGTGCTTTTCGGATTCGGTCGCGTTCGGTGCAAAGGCGATCTGGGCGGACGCGCCACCCATGTCGAGGAAACCATACGTATGGTGATTCTTGCCATGATCGTGCTCTTCAGGATGATCGAAGCCGCCGAGAAGATAGTTGGCAGCAATCCAGCCGTATAGACCCTCGGTTTCGCCTGAGATGACTTGAATATGGGCATTGCAGTCGGGGAGGATAAACTTGGTGCTCGCTTGTAGGTATGTGCACATGGATTGGAGAAGGGCAGTTTGCTTCGGCTTTGGCAGTAGACGCATGCCAGCTGTAGCCATGAGGTAGATGGGCGTTTCGGAGACCTTATCGGCGGGAACTTCCTTCAGGGCGATCTTGATCAGTTCGTCGAGATGGTTGACACCAATTTCGGAGGGCTTGTCGGCAAAGGTCGAGACACCGGGGTGAATCTTCTTGCTCTCCTTGAGCTTGATCTTCGGGAGGGTCTTGAGCTGGGTTACGGAGGCGTCCTTCACGGCGGCGGCGTGGTTCTTCCACTTGTAGATATACACACGGGTTCCTGAGGAACCGGCATCGAGGACGACGCCATATTGCGCTGCGCGACACAATGCTGTCAGTTAGAAGCCAGGAGCAGAGGTCGGAATACCAACATGATTTACCCATGAGGGTCAACGCTGGGAGAGCTTATAGCAATTGCGACAACGATAAGGTGTCTGAAGTTTGATTAGGGGGCGTTCTAACGCGAAAGCGGATGAGTGTCGAGTTCGAGGTTCGCGAAGGGGGGCGCCGGACGGGTTCGTTTCGATCTTTGGGCGAACGCTTCGTGGTGTGTTACGACGACAGGTGGATCCAAGGAGTTCGAGTTGACGAGGCCGAAACTGGGGATCGATACCTTTGAGGTTTGAGATTTGGAGCGAGCGGGAGTCCCACAAGGGGTGGGAGGGAGTAGACAAAGATTAATTAGGTGCTGGCCAAAAAACGAGAGACCAGATATTATTAGGTGTTTTAGTAGTTGAAGCGAGTGTAGAGCATCATGCGAGATGCGCGAGCCGGGTTTGGAAAAAGCGAGAGGAAGGGGAGGGAGATTTCGAGTCTGAAGCTGAAAACGAAAGGAAGAAAGCAAGCCGTTCCAAGAAACGGGGAGAGGGAAGAGGGGCCGTATGGTCTCAGTCACAGGCCAGAAGAGGATTAGCTAGGATGATGAAGTGACAGGGATTGATCAAGAACACGAGATGGGGTGTGGGCAATTGGTGTCGAATAGATTGTTGCACGCGGGAAGGGAAATGGAGACGTTGTCACGATAAGACGATAGATAAGCTAGGGGAAATGGAAAAAGCAGCAGATGAAGAAAAAAAACAATGATTTGTCCCCTTTCTCTTGACTTTAGCAAAACCATTCCATTGAGAGTGGCGTCCAATAGTGCATACGCGGCCCCCCCTGGTCTTGGCTGACGATAAGCTCCAGCTGCCAAATCGCGTCGGTCACGTGGCTCACACGCATCTCGCAGCTCGATTCTTCTATTCTTAGTAACCACACGACTTTCAAATACGAAGCTCAGTCCGTGATCGATCGCAACGACTGATGAGTGACTGATGCCCAACAACCACGCTGCTCGTGACAGCTTCATACATGTCGAGATCTTTTATTGCATTATATCGTAAACTATTTCGGGTTTGTCATCCAACATGTCGTTTTTTTGTCGTTACATCGTGACATTTCGTCAATCTCTAGCTCTATCTATCTAGGTCGCATTGCCCCATATCTTCGTTATCATTCTTTCATCCCACTGTCTTTCCATCTACAAGTACCCGTTCGTAAAGTAAGTATAAACCAAAAACAAACCCCTTGTGTTTCCCAAGTACAAACGTCTCGTCATAAACAAAATGTGCATAAAAGCAAACTCGTCTTGTCTTCATCCCACCATCTTGGTCTTCATTCCGCCTAGACTCTGCTTCCAGCCATCAGACTGTGCCGAGCGCCATTCTGAAATCTGCCCAAATGGAGAGACTGTGCGTCTCCGCGAAGTCCATGCATGATGGAATGAAATCTTCGGTGCCAGGTACGGTATCGAAAAATGGACCATAGTCCCTTCATCGAGGCCTTGGCAGATCTCTCGAGGTCTCCGCAAGGGGTATGCACGCGGCCGAGGGGTTCAGACCTCTCTACGAGTTCCCTTCCACGGGCTTCGTTTGCCTCTTGTTGTTTTTCGAGTCTTTCGCAAACTCTACAGGCGATAGGGATGCGAGTTACGGGTCGCTGAGCTTCTCCGTCCTCCCCGAAAGAAGTCTGAGAACTCCATATTATGGAACACACTCCAGGAGGCGGGAAGAGCCCCTCCCGTTGCGCTCTATTACATTTCGACCTACGATCGATCTGATTCCCCAGCTCGGAGTGCTGTTGAATGCGGTGCTTGTTCCAGTACAAGACTTCATCGTGTTGCGTGTTGCAAATGAGTACGAAATGAGACTGGGATCTTTCGCCACGCTGCTGGGGCAAGATTTCTTCAGCCCTGTTCCGAAAAGATGGCCCTTGGCCTGGAGCCGGAGGTCCGACAAGCTGCATCCCTCCAGGGGCGCGTTGCGATGCCGAAGTTGGTGTTGACACCAAACCTCGCCCCCTAGGTGGATGAGTCCCCTGCTCCTTAAGCTGTGGCTCCTCCATGGGAGTTGCGGACCAGCCTTGTTTGCTGGTTTGCTTTCTGGGTCCCGCAAACAGGCTCGGCTCGAGAAGCTCCTCGATCGGTTCGTTGTTGGGTTGGCTGGCCATGAACGCCGCTCGCAGGCCACACCCTGGTGCCTTTCGGTGGTGCTTGAGCTTGTTCATGGCCTTATACTCAGGTTTGATGTACCTAGAAGCCTCGATAGGTATCACCATGCATATGATGTCCCACTGCAATCTGGGTTGGGCAAATGGTGGATGGGGTGCGAGTTCAGTCTCGGGTACGCGCCGGCTTCCTTGCCTTGGGCGCTCAGTGTAGTTGGCATTCATGTTAGGTGCTTGTAAAGAAGGGACCATAGAATAAGCTTGAATTGATAGATATCGAGAGTAAAGGCAAAGTGAATTGAATGCGGAAATGGGTGGACCTTTAAAGACCTGTAGCCCTGAACATCTATTTTTGTTCACATTCCTTGTCAACACGGCCCTCGAACATAACTCCCTCCCAATAGGAAACAAAGAACGATAATAGAATTCACCATATCTTCCATAATAATTCCAATGCTGTGCCTAGAAGCTTCTTTGTTCAGTCAGGCTCTCGGACCGGGCCGCGACCCCTATTCGAGGGACGAGAGTGAATACATCAAAGAAAGAACTATTTCCATATGTCCAGTATTTATCCCCTTGCAGAAGCGCCCGCTCAAAAATACCTTCCGCGGTAGTTCTGTCCTGTCGTGTTGTCCGGTTGACTGACTCTAATATTAGAAGTTATACCAATTCCTGGGAAATGATTGCGAGGGGGCGCAGAATCAGTTGCTGTGGATGGTCTTATGTTCCTAACGATAGGTGCTCCTCCCATTCCTCGACGGCCAAAACTCGCAAGCGGTGGTGCTGTGGGTTCAGCTTCACTGTGTTAGTATGAGTCAAGCGGTGATGATCTACTAGTACTCACAGCAAGATGTGCCTCCCCCTCGCGACCAAAAAGTGCCCTCCCTCGTGATGTTTGCGTGGCTTCGAGGCATACCAGTGTTCATACCCGAGCCGTTGATTCGGCGTTGGCTAAACGCAGGAGTATTGTCGTTTTCGGGAACTCTCTGGGTAGGATCATCTCCTTCAAGGCCTTGGTTGAGTTGAGATGCCTCGAGAGTTATCTCAACAGCATCCGAGGCCGCCTTCTGGATTTGACCGAGTTCAGCCTTTCTCTTGACTTTGTCGTAGAGCTCTTGTAACTGAAGGACCTTGCGACTCTTTTCTTTCAATGCCTGGCTAATCTCATCGTTCTTACGTTGCAAAGCGTCCTGCTCCGCCGCCATGCCTATTCTTTGTTAGTTATTGTTGACGCTTGGAGCATCTACCACGAGGACCAACCTGTCAATTTCTGCTGGAGCCCGTCAATTTCCGAGTTTGCATCGCTAACAGTCTTCTCGAATTGAATATTGAGGGCGGAGAACTTGTCTGCAAGTGTCCTGTAGCGGTGCTGTTGGTAGTATATGTCTTGGGCAGTTTGATAGGCCCAAAAGCTGAGGGCTCGACCAGCACAGTCCATGATGATGCTGGGCCTTAGGCCGCTCATGAGGGTCGTCTTGTATTCGTCGCTTGGGTTGAAATTTATAATGACGGCATCTTCGGGGCTGTTGAGCTGCGAATGACAAGCAGGGCATGTGTTGCGGCGTTCTGTTTCTTGTGCGGCCATCCCCAGTCGCTCAGCGCACTCCATGCAGAAGATGTGACTGCCAGTGGCGTTAGCAAGGCATTGGGTCGGCCGTGAACTCTGAAAGCGAACCTGCATGATGTTACCAGAGCGTTCTCTCTGAGCTCCTGCCGGCAACAGAGGTTGTTGCAGGTGAGAACCTGTTCCATGTCGTCCAAGTCGACGAGGAGGCAGTGGGGTTTTGTTCCGTGAGTAGAGTGGCAAAAAGAATCGTGGAGGTGTTGGAACAACAAAGATGGTCTAGGTATTGAGGGGATGGTCACTCATTCTCTGATGGGAATCTGGAGCCGGTGGATGAGTAATGCTGCTGGTTCGTTGGGAGGAAGGCGCAGGTAAAAGGAGGAAGGAGCGAACTTTCTGAACACTCCTCCATCAGTGACATTGACGGACAAAATCAAGGCTCATGATGGGGAAAGCGTGCGAACTACCTATCGAGAAAGGAAATCGCAATTGAATGTTATTACTCGTTCAAATCTAGTAAGTTGAACCTGTCGAACTGAGAGGGTATGGCCTGCATCCCAGGGGTCATCGTAACTCAAGCTCAAGCAGAACGTATGGCGAAGATGGAACTGGCGGCTACCGCCAGAATGCAGCTACCTCAAGCCAAGAGAGTTGTAGATGCTGTGCTCGTCCTTGAATACCGAGTGCTGAGTTAGAATTGAGGGTCCAGCAACCCCAGCACCATATACCTGACCCTCACCGAAGGATGGAGCAGCTTGCACAGAGTCCCATTGCTTTGCGTTGAAATCCCACCATGATTGTTGGGCGAGGAGGCTGGCCATCCCTTCTCCCTCGAATTGCTCGGATGGTATCTCAAACTCGAGCTCTCCAATCAATGTGTCAAGATCGGCCTCTAGAGACGATGGCAGTGGTAGGATTGGCTCAGACTGCGTGGGCGATGTCTCCTGCTTTAGAAAGGCGGTTTCGAGGGGCGGTGACGGTAGAGCAGCATCGCTTCTGCTTTGCGGGTGGGCCAGGAGCTCGATAAGCTCCTGTGTGGTCAATGGCAGGAGAGTAGAAACCTCGTGATTTGGATAGAGGCGTCGAAGGACTGAGCGGCACTCCTCTAGAGACTGAGACAGGGTGTCAAGGGCTCTGAGAACAGGTCAGATAGAGGTCCTGCAACTGACTGATAAGGGTCAACTCACTTCCTGGATGGGATCAGTCTCTGCCGGTGCTTGTCGTATGAGCAGCTCTTGGGAGCTCGGCTGGTGATGCATTGACCACATGGCAGCTTGCCATCGCAGCGGATTTTGCGTCTCTTGCACTCGGTGCAGGCATGGGGAGTCGTTATTCGTCTGGCACCGGCGACCCTGGGCCTTGTGCTACTCGAAGGAGCGGGCTGCTTCTTGGGAATGACCCCTTGGACTTTTTGTTGCGAGTTCTGTTAGATGGGATGATCTGAGAGGGTACCGAGGCTACGGTTCTGGAGGTCGACTCGACTTACACGTGTGAAACGCACCGCCAGCGGCGAGTTTGGGATTCGAGGGCGACATTGTTGCAGCAAAGACGCAATGTTAAGTTTATGAAAGCTTAAAAGGATTTTCATTCATTCAAGCATAAAAAGGTGTCTTGCATGAGCTCACGAGGGTGAGAAAAGGGCCCCCAACGGCGACGTAAGGCTGGCGATCCGAGTTAAGTAGTGCCGATAGTTGAGGCAGGGCATCCGGAGCAGCAACCGCCATGTTACTTCCAGAGTGGGCGGCCATGAACGGCCACAAATGCGGAGAGAGCTGCGGAGAAACGGGAAGGCATCGTGGGGCAAATGAAAGGGTTTCATCATTCGTGGGATCATGCGAGGAGTCTAATGACCGCATGAGAAAGAGGACGATCCGGAAGAACATGGGGTTGGGTTGTGCTCGTTGACTGATGACCCGTTCGCCGAGGGATGGGCAATGGGCGGCAATCGACCGAGATGGAGGGCTATGAGATGAGGTTGGCCGACATTAGGGCCTCGAGACTAGGCGTAGAGGGTGCGTACGGCTCGTACGGACATGTCTAGTTGGCTTGCTTGATCTGCCAGGAACCGAATACGGAACTTTGTCACTTTGACCATTCCCCCTCCTCAAGGCTCGTGAAGTTAAGACGTTCGGACGAATGACTATCCGTTCATGCCTCGGGTTCGGTAAACACCCCCTCAGGAAATTGGGAAAAGAAGCGGTATGGAGGGGAGGGCAAGGCAAGGCAAGGGAGAAACGTGGCAAAAGTACAGACAGACCTGCAGTAGACACACATGCAGAGAGACCCAATATACCACCCCAGTTAATGTCGAGCATGATGGACTTTACGGCCCGAACAAGACGGCAGGGCAGCAGGCGGCTGGGCGGTTCCACGAGACCGAGATCTCGACCAAGAGTCTCTCCCTGCCCTGCCCAGCCTAGGCCGGCTGATCCCTAAATCCCGAGAGAAGAAAGTCGTATGGTCCATCCACATCTTGATTGAGGGAATACTTTTTTAAAAAAGCTAAAATGACTGGAGCGGCTTTCGGGCCACGAGATGAAGGGGAGAAGGTTACAATAAACTGTAATGGCCTGCCCTATCACATCCCGCCAACCTCTGCACCCCTGTCCTGCACGCAATTATCCAGGAACCGTCACTCGAACTGCCTATTTCGCCGTGGGCTGTTCAAGACGGGAAGGATCGATTGCTCTGCGGGTACCTGGGCGAGAACCAACATGCCTACTGTAGGATCGAGGCGTTGTGTGCGGGTTTGTAGGCGTTGGCCGTATAAAGGAGAGCTTCGTCCAAGAGCCCCCAGCACCTCTCAGAAATACATCTCTTTCTTTTCGTCCGATCAGCCAGCGTCTCAAGATCCATTAACATTAACACCCCCCAACTAAAGACCAGGAATATCAAGTACAGGCCAAGGCAAGCCCTGGCACTACTTTATTGTGCGGAAGCTACACCGATCCAGACGACCATCCGATACTACCGTCGGCGCGCTCTTTTGTCACCCAAACCACCATTCCCTTGCTCCCCATGGAAGGTCACAAACCACATGGACGTATCTCACTTACATGAAACGCCCTGTCTTGCCAACGGATCCCGGACTTGACTTGTTTCTCGCTCGCTCTTCGCCGGTAACTGAGCTCCGAGGGGGGAGCAGCAACCCGCATGTCATGATTGATCGGCTCATCGGGGAATTGTGCAGACTTGTCCCTCTCGTCAATGTCCTCACAAGACCGACCGGCAGTCAAGGGTCTGGGATGCTCGGCCCGTACCATGACCCCCTGGATCTGCACCCCAGCTTTTCTCCTCCAATCACTTGACCAGCTCCCCGGCTGCCCGCTCGGGAAAGTGATCTGCCCTCAAGAGTTCCCAACCCCCAAGCTTTTGCACGAACAAGAAATGTGAAGGCTGTGGGCCAAGCTTTGCATGAGGGTTAATCTTGTTTGCCCGCCCAAGACTGCCACATGAAGAAACTCTGAGGGCATAAACCATTGATCCGTCATCTTCTTGTCAGCCTTGCCGCCGAGTGGAAGTCGGTATCTGCGAGCCGAAGACTTGTTTGCGGATGTGAAGGACTCCATTCCGAAGACCATTGTGATGACCACGAGGTAAAGCGCTTGCAATTGCGCTACTGACGTGTCTCTCCCGGCCGGATCAGGTCGATTGCTTCACACACCATGAGCAATATAGCAGACTTCTGCGTCCCGGTGGTGCCGTCCGTCTTTTCATGAGAATGGCATGTGTCGTGATGTGAATCTGTGGGAAATTGCTGGATGTGGAGGTGTAGACACAACTTGATACATTCAATGCCATGCCAGAAGGGATCATTGAGTGAGAAACAAGATTGCTTCCTCATGGTTTCGAGACGATTCCATATCCAATTGCCCTTGGCCCTTGGAACCCAGAAGGTTGTAATCATGGACTTCATGAGCCCTAAGAGCCTATGTAGTTACTGATCCAGGGGCTGTTGGTCATTCCCCTCAGTGTCATGCCGTTCCTGTCCTTGATGCCGAGGTCGACCTTTCCTGTGGCCACAAGCAGCCAAACAACCTCTTCGTGGCCCTCGTGGGCGGCCCACCATAACGGCGTTCGGTGCTCGTGGTCCTTGGTGTCGAGGAAAACGTTGCCTACGGCGAGTAGCTGCTTGACAATGCCGCTGTGACCAACCTCGCACGCCATAGCCAGCGGCGTCCGACCCGCCATATCCCTTGCGTTCACATCGGCCTTACCCGTCTTGAGGAGTCTCTCGACGATATCCCCGTGGCCGTTTGTAGCGGCCCATAGTAGTGGTGTCCTACCCCAGCTGTCCTTGGTGTCGACGTCGGCCTTGCCCGTGGCCAGCAGCAGCTGGACCATGTAGGTGAAGCCCGATCTGGCGGCCAGCAACAGCGGCGCTTGATCGAGCCGTGAGTCTTTGACGTTGACGTCAACCTTGCCTGACTCGAGGAGCATCTGGACTATGGACGACTTGCCCTTCCGGGCCGCCAAGGGGAGGATATCTGCGCCAACCTCGACGTTGCCCGTGTCGAGGAGCAGCTTGACAATGGCGTCAATACCACCCTCGACGGCAAAGTCGAGTGGCGTGTTGCCGAAATTGTCGTTTGCGCTGGCGTTGACTTTATCCGTCTCGAGAAGTCGCGCAACGGCGTCTGCGTCGCCCATCCTCACGGCGGAGAAGAGCAGTGCCTTGATGTCCTCGTTGAGGTCGTCTTGATTCCTCCCCTTCAGTAGCAAGTCGGAAATATCCTTACGTCCAGAGCAAAAGGCATACGACAAGGGCGTCCCTCCAATCTTATCCTCCAACCTCTTCCGCGCCCCTGCCTTGAGTAGCAGCCTGACAACTGCTGCATTGCCACTCCAGATAGCGTACGTTAATGGTGTCCTCCCGAATACGTCCTGGAGGTCGATCTTTGCTCTCGTCTTGAATAGACGCTTGTAATGCTTAAAGTCCAGCCAGGGGTCCTTGATCAGTAACTTGACGACGCCACCAAAGCCGTTCCCTGCAGCCCAGGAAAGGGCTGTCCGTTGATGTGTATAATCTCGGGTGTTTAGGTCCTCGTCTCCCGTCTCGAGTAAGCACTTGACAGCCCTCTCTAAGCCAAAGTAGGAAGCGAGCATGATACTAGTGAACCCACGAGGAGCCCCTGTGTGCGTGCTACTCCAGTATGTTCCAAACCAGAAAGAGCCACGGCCCGCCTTTACAGTACAAAGCTTCAATATCCGGGGCGTCATGCGCTCTTGCATCTCGATTGACAGCTCGCGGACATGGGAAGCCCAGTGCTTTGCCGAGTAATCAAGGAAGAGAAAGGAGGGGGAGTTCCCTTCCTTGTCGACGGGAGGCGACTCAAAGTCTGCGAAAAGGAGGTGCCCAGTACAAATCTCGGCGAGGAGGCGGTGTGATTGTTCGGGGAGAAGGGAGTGTTTCCATGGGAGGTCAGCATGATTGCCACCCACAGCCTGATTGCGGACCAGGAACTCTTTGGCGGTTTGATGAAGTAGGTAGATCCTCGAGTCAATGACCGTCACGAAAAGCCCGCAGATGTCTCGGATCTTCTCGCGGAAACGTGCTTCAGGCTCAAGTACGATATCGCTGTAAGACTTGTGATTTGGTTGGATGGTCAAGGCCAGCGTCATCTCCTCGAGGGTGAGAGGTCGCGCTGCTGCCACAACAATGTGAAGTAACTTCTTCGCCGTCTCGGGGTCTCGGCTCTTTGCGAGAATCCTGTTGTAAGCCGCTTCAACTGATTCGGGAATCTGAGAAGTGATTTGGTCTAGTCCAGTCTTGTTAAGGTCGACCTCGTTCTCGATCAGGTCCAGCGTCAAATGTACCCATAGATACGTCCTGTTGGGAACTCGCTTAAGGCCGCCAAGTAATTGATGTTGTTCTCTGTCTGTCAGCCTGAGCCGTGCTCCGACATCTCGTATCCTGGCCTCGATGAAGATGTCAATCTCGTGGGAAATCTTCAACATCTCGGCCTCGCTTTCACCGCTCAGGTGGATCATCGGCAGCTCTGGGAGTTCAAGGGGCTGAAAGCCACGACGAATTGAGCCATAAGGACGACTTGTGATAAGAAACTTCAAGTTAAAGTTCCTTCTGGTACCGTAGAGCTTGACTAAAGCCTGAGTGAGTTGAGACCTCCCCAAGTCTTCGCATTCGTCAATGGCATCTAGCAGACAGACGATCTCGCCCGCACGCTCGTCTTCTGCGACCTTGAGGAGAATCTTCCAGAGCTCACTAAATGAGCTGGTAAATAATTCGCCATTTGTGTCGAATTGATCCAGAACGCTATCAGAAAGTAGACTGCGTTTCTGAAGAAAGAGTTGGCGTAGGATGCAGCTAAGGGCGCTAACCACACTCTTTTGATCCTCAAAAGTCTTTGAAGAAAAAGTAACATACTGTCCTTGACTGTGGAGTAGGGAGAACTTGGTCGACAAGATATTTTGCCAGAACCGACTTCCCACAACCAGGGTCTGCAGAAACCCATAGGATTCTTGACGTTTGACTCTCTTTCCATTCTCGAAAGAGGCGATGAGAGACGAACCAGTCACAAGTTTCAGGGACTCGATCTGGATTTCGTTCTTTTCGATCTTGATAAGGTGAAACATGGAGACGCTTTAGCAAAGCGTTTTCTCTACTCCTTCTGGTCTGATCTTGTCGGGAAGTTGCATTGTCGCCGCCGAAATACACGGGGCCGTTGAAACTAGCCCCAGGAAATTGATAGCCGTCGCCTGTATTATTGTATTGGTATCCCCCATATGTATTGAAATGGGAAATATCGCCGTTTGTATGGGAGGGCGCGTCCCCGGAAGCCCACGCTTGGTATTCCATTTAACCGCGCAGTTGGTGGTGGTTTCCTGCGAGCTAAACTTGGTGTTGTCGCGATTATCGGAGGGGCTCGCGAGTTGCCGTTGGCTGCTAAGACGTTGCAGCCAAAGGAGATAAAAAAACGGTCCTTACGGGGGACTAAGAGCGTTTCTTTGAGTCGAGGATAAGCGCTTGTTAATTAACAAAACGTGGCAATGTTCGTCTGAGGCTATAGCCTGCCTGCTCAAGCAGGAAACAAAATATGCACTTCTTTTCCGACCAGTTCGTGCATTGGGACTCGGGATTATAAATGGTGCTTCCTGAGGACTGAACGTTGAAATAAGCAAATCACGACCCCGGGAGGAAGCGACCGGTACTTTTGAGAAGCGAGTCAGCTGCTGGGATCCGAATGTATCTTTCTTTTTTCAGCTGTGGCTTTGGTGTTGGGCTGAACAGGCAGGTTTGGGGGCTGACCACCCACCACCTACCCTCGTAACCCAGGGTCGGCGGCAATTACGAGTCTTGTGGAAGAGGGGAGAAGAATGGGAGCGAGAACCTTGTTACTGTCTCTGTTCGTTAACATTACTATCCTATTTACTTTTTACCGTCTATTATTCCGTTGCCCAACTCGTCGTTTTAAGCATTTTAACTCCCATCTAACGGTCCAGTCCGTCCCATCCTCCCGCTCCCGCTCCCGTTCTTGGTCCTCTTAGCGGCACCATCCATCACCCAACAAGCGCCCTCCCTTTCAAAAAGCCATCTGACCCAGCCGCTTTTCAAGGGTCTTGCTAGTGTGTCTTCAGGCGCCCCTTATTGGGAGAGTCATGTCTGCACTTTAGAGGGTGGCTGTGCGGACGGGAAGTTGCCTTGCCGCCCCTCTGCAATGCTTGAAATAAGCGCTCAGCCCTGTTTGCCAACGCGGCAATGGACCGGGGAATGGAGCCTGGTTTACGAACTCATCGGCTTGCTCTTATTTGACTCGAGTTGTCTCCTCGGATCATGACGAGTACCTAGGCATTTCTAAGCATACATACTGCCGAGCCTCGGCCACTTTGTCAAGTCTTTATTGTTAATAAGGGCTCTTCCTGGTCTGAAACATCACCATCTTACTATTCACCCCCAATTCCCCTCTGCCCCACTAACTAACGCGACGTAAACCATGGGGAGATTCAGAGCTATGTTCAGTCCTGACAAAAGTCTGCGGAAGAACCCAAACCCCCTAGTCGCCGACCATCTCCAAGTCTCCCGCCACAGCCTTACCCGGGAGGATCAACCATCACTTTCAGAGTCGTTCCCTGATGGAGTCAAGGTGCTGAGTGATTGTCCCGATGCAACCGTCGACATTTGTTTTATCCACGGTTTAAGTGGAAATCGGGAAAAGACATGGAGAGGCCATGGTCATTCCGAACCCTGGCCAAAAACACTTCTACCATCAAAACTCACAAGAGCCCGTATCCTTACTTATGGGTACGACGCATATGTCGTTGCCAAATCTGGCCCAGCATCAACAAATCGACTCGTCGACCATGCCACGAATTTATTAAACGACTTGACGACGGACAGAGCATTAAGCGGCGCATCGTCTCGTCCACTCATTTTTGTCGTCCACAGTCTCGGAGGTCTTGTCTGCAAAGCCGCCATCCTCCGCTCACGAAACAACCCTGATCATCATCTACGCGGTATCTACGAACATACCAAAGGCATCGTTTTCATGGGAACCCCTCACAGAGGATCATGGATGGCTGAATGGGCCAAGATGCCAGCTTCAGCCCTCGGTCTCATCAAGTCCACCAGTGTCACCCTGCTGGACCTTTTGCAGAGAGACAACCAACTTCTCGAGTCTATCCAAATAGACTTTTGGTCCATGATACGAGATTCGAGGGAGAGCGGAAGATCTGTTGAGATCATGTGCTTCTACGAAGAGTTACCTCTACGCGGAGTTGGCAAAGTGGTATCCAAGGAATCGGCGACGCTAGAAGGGTATAACTCTGCGACCATCCACGCCAACCATCGAGACATGGTCAAATTCGGCTCCGTCGAAGACAATGGCTTCAAAAGGCTGCTCGGTGAACTGTCGAGATGGGAATCGCAGATCAGGCCGTCCATCCCCGTACAATTAACACAACCGACACTGGTGGAGCCACGGATTGAGCTGCCTGGCTCATCTGTTAGCGACTATACCCCCAGAGACTACGATGCTGGTATCCAGGCCTACGGAGGCCAGACTTCGGGAAGCAACCCCTCTTATGCCTATCCATCTTGGGGTTCCGGAAACCAGTCTCCAGGCCACGATGTGCCTCGTAACCCAGCTCCCACCAACACCGCTCCTGTCAACCATTTCAGCACATCAGGAGGAACCCAGAACAACAACACGGGCAGCGGCTATCAGTTTTCGGGTGCCACATTTACCGGGCAAGTGTATTTTGGCGGACAGGGGTCTTGACGAGCAGTCTTGGCGACCCTAGAAAATCATCTCGGCTTAAGGCTAGCCAGGGGCACATAAGCCGTTAGTGGAGGCCATACTGTTACATACGACCATACCCACCGGAGAACTCGGGATCCCGTCCGCTCTCCCATAGATAAGCCGGTGAGGGGCGGATTAGTAGTTGGGTCGGTGACGACCAGCGAATCCCCGCTGTTGTATGTTTTTTGCTGTTTGATTCATTTTTTGGCTTGTCTTTTTGTTGCTTTGATATCCCATTTTCAGCAGTTGGTGTGGTGGGCAAGGGATGGTGGTGGGGGAGTTGTTGGCTGTTGATAGTCAAGGAGTTAGCAGTTCACTACTCATCATGTTACGAATAACTAGGTGGAGGATCATTAGAACCATATGTGATACCATAAACCATATTTTTACGTCTCATCATTCTTTCACATGGCATTCGCCGTGATTCTATCTCATCGTTACTCATCATGGTGTCCCAACCCTGGCATGTCCTGCTGTGCATGTGCTTCTCATCGATCTCACACACGAACCCGTTGGCCTCTGGGGAACACTTCGCCTCAGCGTCCATACTGAATCGCTGGTCATAACCTTTGGCTCAGCTCTCCTTGGGAGGACCTCATGGCCAGTCATCGTAATGTTCAACCTGTTTTTCGTAGCGTTCCTCACAGACGCAGAACTTGGCATCGACTATCGATTCCGTCGAAGATGCACGTGTTATCAATCGGCACGTACTGTTTCGTGATAATCTTGATCATCTCTTGCGCGGCCATGCCACCAGTGACGGCCGAGATGTTGTGAAGCTCACCGCCCGCAGCACGATGCACCTCCTGGGCTGTCTTCTGGTAGCGCTCATTGCTGGCGGCTTGAGGGGCATTCTGCCCAACAAATGACATAATTTCATCGGCAGAAGCAGTGGTAACGTTGGAGGTTGCCGAGAGAGCAAGGTATATGGGGAGAAGGGAGAGCGGCATTTCAGGACCAGCGACGGCGGCAATCTCATCGTTGGCGAGTTGTTGCTCTATAGAGTTGAACACGTTAGCTATCCGCGCCGCAGGGGGTTCAAACAGACAAGACTTACCGACAACCTCATCAAGCTTAACTGTCTTATCCTCAAGCCCGTTAATCAGCTTGATGAAGCGAGCATTCTTGCAAAAGAGCTCGACTTGAGCCGGGTCTATCTCCTCGCCACCAGGGATGCTCCGAACCGTGTTGAGGACCTGTTCAACGTCCTTACGGGCCTGGTTCTTGTAGATGTTTTGAAGCTTGATGTAGACACTGGACTGTGCCTTCATGTCAGGGAGTCCACCGGGGACGGGCAAACGACCTTGCTCGGAGTTGAAGCGCTTGACAGCCTCGGCAATCATCCAAAAGCCGGACTTGACTTCGTGCTAACAAACGAGTTAGTGAGCTATCATGAAAGGATGTGATCGGGACTTACAGGCTGGTGGATGTAGTCAAATACTTGCTGAAGGGAACCGGGGAGAGACGGCACCACGACGTGTTTCATGACAGCAGCCACGGCCTCTTCAAAGTTCTCTTCGCCACCCTCAGGATTGTCTCTTCGCATTGCTTCGGAGACTGTCTTGCGGAATGCGGTCTTGTCGGGATAACTGGTGGGATAAGCCCCATCGTGCGTTTGCTGCCACTGTTCAAGGTAATGAAGAAGAATGACTACTAGAGGAAGGTGGCCATGCTCATGGTTATCAAGGTTGTCAATATCCTTGGTCATTTCTCTGGAGAACTCGGTCAACTCGGGCCAAGGAGCCAGCAACCTCAAATCCGTAGTGGCGGCCTCGTCGGGATGAGTGTCGACGATGGGAAAGGTGCCAGGCAAGGTAGACTTGAAGTAGGAGTAATAGCCGACAGAGTGAACGGCGATAGTGGGTGTCTTGTGGTGACTGGCATATTCATGAATGAGTTGCACCTGGTCTTGTGGCAAGGGCAAAGCATAGAGGATCATAGTGAACTTGGGGGCGTTTGTAAGAAGTTCTTGAAGGCTGAAGGAGTCATTCTGTGCAAGGTTAGCTGTGAAACTATGTCAAACTGTTACGAACTGACCTGAGACTTGGGGTACCACTCGCCCTGGACCTCTGGGTTGAGCTCAAGGAGAAAGTTGGTGGAAGCTTCAGCTCTTGACTTGCCCAGCCAGCTATCATCGACGAAGAAGTTGACACCCAAATCTTCGTGACTCACGGCAGCTGGATCAGCGATGGTGAAGCGGCCAATACCAGGAAGCACCAGGTTCTTGAGTGTCTCAACACCAACGGTGCCAGCACCCGAATTGACGAGGAGGATGTTGGCCGACTCAAGAGCAGCCTGACCAGAGGCTGCCCACAAGCGGAGCTGACGATCATACTTCCGTTCCTTCTCCGAGGGGCCGTGAAGGACCGGGGGAGTCTGTGTCATAACGTCGGCCATGGTTGCGCCGATGTGTAAGGATGTTGTTGCGTTGCTGTCTAGGTGGATGAAAGATGGACTCTGGTTGCGGAGATGCCGTGTGGCTTGTTCAACTGCCGAATGCGCCTTGGCGACAAGGAATGATATGATGGTCGATACGAAAGAACAGAAGTGCCGTTCGGGCTCGGTATGAGGCTCAAGTGCGAGCAACGGGCTGACGATAGCTTGTAGTTCTAGGCGAAGCCATTCGTAGGCGAGACCGACGTGAGTGAGTGCGAATAACTGGGGCATGGTGGTTGGTGCCTGCTGGGATGCTTCCTTAAATCGCTTAGCGCTTGGCGTTGCTGTCAATAAAAGCAAACAGGCTAAGCCTTTTGTAGCAGTGATTTAGTGGATTTGTGGTCCGTGCGAGCGAGTGCGAGCTTTGGTCTGGGGCAGACACGGAGGTCCGTACCGTCTTTTGAATCTTGATGCCAAGCAACGATACTCTTCTATGAGTCCATGCACGCCAAAAAGTTATCGATATCTTTGGCGGAAGGATATAGCGAATCATTCTAAACTCAATAGATCTGTCTGCTATACACTTTGCTGAAAACTATAGACTTAGTTGCTGCCTCCCTTTCATGAACCTAAACTGGTAAAGTTAGCAGCGCCACGATACCATCTCGCTCCATCTTTGTTCCCCTTTTGCATCCCGATTTCCTCCCGAACGCCTCTCAACTCAGGGTCCTAAGATCGAATGAATTACTGGTTTCTATCTAGCGTTGCCCCCAGAATCTACCTAAGCTATAGACGGCCGTTTTGCCCATATTTTCGGTATTGCCCCGTGGAAAGTGGGCGTTGGTCGCTGCTGCTGCCGCATGGCGTCAGGCGAATGCGAGTGCGGACGTCTCACTCCACTCCCAAAGGCCTCATTTACCGCACCTCCATGTTCGAGATCGCGTGAGCTGGCCAATTAGATCTCGTTGGATATTATCCCCTTCCCTTCTTGACTGCCTCAGGGATCATGAATGAACAATGGAGGCGAACGTTGACTCCTTCAAATGCGTCCTTGTCCTGCCCTTGCCCCTTCCTTGAGCAAAATGGGGCCTGTTGATTGACATCACCCCCTTCAACGAACAGGCTTTAGATGACAAACGCTCGGGTTGAACGAACAGTCAAATGCGAAGCACATGATTGCCGAAATCTACCTATTCACTGCTTTGTTTGGGCACTTATACCAAGGGTTCCCCGTTTACGTATTATTGCTTTGAACTAACATTTCTCATCTACTGCTCTCCACTACCGTGAGGACTGAACTTTACATCACGGCAGCATTTTCTCGACTGCCTTGCAGCTGCACTGTCAGCTTCTTTTCAGTCCCAACTTGAAGGAAATATCGACCCTTCAGCCCTTCGACGCAATGTCTACGGATATGGATCTCAAGGAGAGTGACTCTGTCCAGGACCAGACCGAGTCTGGAGTGGTGCTTCCCGCCGACAGTCCTTCTGCTCGTCCATCGACCCCAAAGGATGAGCACCATATCGAGGCTGCGATTCTGCCGGCTCGATTCTGGACCTTGAGTCTTGGGTGAGCATAGCCCTCGTTTCGAACTTCCCTCCCCCCCAAACTAACCCCTATGAAAGAGTGCTGCTTGGTCTGTTCCTGTCCATGATCGACACCTCCATCGTCGCCACGAGCCTCTACAACATCGGTGTCGAATTTGAGGCTCTGGAGGAGGTCAACTGGGTGGCCCTCGCCTACACTCTCGCCTACCTTGGCTGCGCTGTCGTCTTCGCCCGCATTTCCGATATCGTTGGAAGACGCGATGCCTTCATTGCCGCCTACATCATCTTCTTTGCTTTCTCCCTGGCCTGTGGTTTCTCCGCGAATCTTGAACAGCTCATCGCTTTTCGCGCTCTCCAGGGCATCGGTGGCTCCGGTATGATATAGACCCCCTTTCTGTGCTCATGAGTCTGACTCGCCTAGGCTTGTATGCTCTTACCATGATCATCCTCCCGGAGCTGAGCCCTCCTCACCTGGCCCAGCACATAGGAGCGCTGGTCGGCATGGTTATTGCTCTCTCCGGTGTATTGGGACCTGTTCTCGGTGGTCTCCTTACTCATTACACCAGCTGGAGATGGGTCTTTTGGATCAAGTATGTTCTCCCCTTTTCCATTTGCGCAACGCTTCTAACACCTCCTAGCGGCCCTGTGGGTTTTGTGTCTCTGATCATCTTCATCTTCACTTGGCCCAAGGCTGAACACCTGCCTACCATCGAACGCCGTGCATGGAAGGAGCTCGACTACTTTGGATCCTTTCTCGCTATTGCCGCTGCCGTCCTGGTTATCTTTGCCTTCCAGACAGCTGGTACCTCGTCTAACGGCGGATGGAAGACGGCCATGTTCATCGCGCCCCTTCTGTGTGGACTACTCGCCTGGGGTTTGCTTGTCGGCTGGCAGGTCTTCATTCAGCACCGATTGAGTGAGCGCTTTGCACCCGCCTTCCCGATCAACCTCTTCCGCAACCGAGTTTACACGACCGCCGCCCTCAACACCCTTTTCATCGGCTTCCCTTATCTGCTGCTCATATACTCGATCCCACTGCGAATCCAAGTCGTCAGTGGCAAGTCGGCTCTCGTTGGAGGTGTCATGTTGCTCCCAATGCTCGGAGCATCGGCCCTTGGAAGCATGTTGGCTGGCAAGTTCAACTCTGTCAAGAACTATGTCTTTGAAACCCTCTTCGTTGGCTCTTGTTTGATGACATTGGGTTGTGGGTTGCTGGTTACTCTTGACCATGCCCCTGACGACGCCAAGTTGCTTGGTTTCATCACATTCTGCGGTCTGGGCTTTGGCTTGACGGTTGCTTCATCCACCATGCTATCGACAATTGAGGCGCCTATCAGAGACTTTGGTACGTTGTTAATTCAGAGCGGGATTTGAACGTATTAAGCTAACCAATCATGAAGCACCTGCGCAAGGTATCCTCTCTCAGATGCGCCTCCTTGGTGGCAGTTTGGGTATCGCGACTTCGTCAGCCCTTCTCAACCAGAGAATCATTGAGTACCTCTCTGGAACCCTGACTCCCTTCGAGATAGCAACCATCGGAGGACCCGACTCCCACCTCTCGGACTCTCAGTGGGCGGCTGTCCGCTACACCTACTCGGAGGCTTTCCGAGTGGACATGAAGGTGGCAACGGGCATTTCGGCCTTGGGTGTCATCTCGACCATCGGCGCTTTTCAAAAGCACCGACTGCTTGTCGCGGAGCAGCGAGCTGCTCTTGTGCGAGAGGAGGCGGCTCGCCGTCAAGCTCAGTCTGATCAACAGTAATGGTGGTGGACAAACAGGGGACGGTTATGAAATAATGAGACAATGAGATGATATGTCAAACCTGTAATTGCGGGTAGCTAACAGTAGACATCAACTAAAATTAATTTCACCATGTGAATACTTACTCTGGGTGATGACTGAAGTGACGATATGTCGCGGATGGAGCCTTTTAAGTGCTATGGGGAGCAGGTCTATGAGGGCCATCGTCTCAAGGGGGCATGCATATTCATGTCAAAGTGAAACCAAAGGCCATTTATAAGATTGATACTCATTAGATTCCGTCTATGTGCCGTCATCCATCCCATCCTTAGCTGTCGTATCTCTAAACATATCCCCTGATACAGCACTCGGTCTCCTCGAACGCATGTCATTCAGCGCCTCGCTCTCCTCATCAATATCATCGTCGTCTCCATCCTCATTCTCATTATCCGACGCGTCAGGAGACTCGGCAAGACTGTGCTGCAGCGACGCCATAAAGTCGCCCGCGGCCCCAAACTTGGTTATCCCAGACTTGTGCGGCAGTGTCGAGTACATCCTGTGTGCCTCGTCCAGGCATCGTCGCGCTTGAATATGCTTTGACTGTTGAAGCCAAGCATCTGCGCTGAGCACACTCCATGTCGCGGACTTGCGCCGGCGTGATCCCCAG
This sequence comes from Fusarium euwallaceae, assembly GCA_002168265.2. Classification (NCBI taxonomy): domain Eukaryota; kingdom Fungi; phylum Ascomycota; class Sordariomycetes; order Hypocreales; family Nectriaceae; genus Fusarium; species Fusarium euwallaceae. The sequence goes on from NHTE02000027.1 coordinate 65,635, forward strand.
TGCCAGCTACCCACGCCTTCTTTGGACCCGTAGCAGATAGCAAGGCGTTCCTTCATGAGAGCATCTCCAACATTGCCAAGGATTTTGGATTCAAGGAGTCGGACTCCCCATCGACCTGCATCATCGATGTTGGTCCCACCTCGAAGGCGGAGCAGCTCGAGGCCGAGTGTTAGACTGCGCAAGGCTCCATAGGGAGAGCTGCACCGGGTGTTGTAGGAGTAAAAGGCAGCCTCCAGCATCTGATCAATCGTTTCAGCCCTATTCTTCGATGACATCTGCTGTGGCATGATAAGGAGACTCAGCGCCGCCATTTCGTTGGCTGCAGCATGATGTTTCCAAGCCTTGGAATCGCTAAAGTCGGATCGCAAAAGATCATATGTCGACTGCGCTAGCTTCCAGTCTCGTAACATGAAAGCATAATCGGCCAGTTTTCGCATGATGGCTTCGGGTGCTTCCGCTGAGTAGAACCCAGCCATGTTATAATTATCCCTTGAGCTACTAGTGCCCGATGAGGACCTTGAGCTGCCGCCAAACGCCCATTTCCTTGACAAGTTCATGAAACGTCCCGTGATGCCTCTCCGCCGTGAAGCAACCTGATCATTCCAGATGGAAACATGTCGCTCCATTGTAGGGACAATTGACTGTGCCACCATCTCTCGTACAAACGTGCGAATAGCGGTGGCATCTGACTCAAAGATGTACCGCGTGGGGTCTTCAAAGTCCTCATCATCTTCACTTCGCCGGATGTCCTCAAGTTCCTCGCGAGCAGACATCCAGTCGCTGCGAGGAAGCGGGATACTATCATCGTCTGTCTCGGCGCTCTGGCTGCTTCGTAGACGTAGGAGATGGCAGTGTATGCCTAGATGACGCTTCATCTGCTCAAAAAGTCCCATAGACCTTGTGATGTCATCCTTCTCTTCGTCGTGCACCAGAACGTAATATCGTAGATAGTCACTGTCCACCCATAATGGCAACCTCTGACTACCCTGGTTTGTCTCAGTGTACAACCGCCTCAGCTCTTCAATCGGATTTGGATTCCGCGAGCTAATGGCAATGACACACGCTACCGGGTGTGAGAAAGTCTCATGGGGCGATATGGGGAGGCCAGATAGCAGCCGTCGCAGGTATAGGGCATAATATGGTGATGTCTCTTCAGACATGTCTTGATTCGCAAACACGCCGTGCTGTGGTGGTGCCGCAAAGGATTCTTCCGCATAGGACAAGTGACTCTCCACGACAGCTTCCACGTCTGCCAGGAGTTGCTTGTCTCGCGACGTACTCGCCTGGCTACCATTTTGCCCTTGCGACGGCGCCGGGTTCTTGAGACCAGATACCGTGGGGTCTGGATGCTCAACATTGTCGCCGAATCTTGTAAATCGGATTGAAAAACCCTCGACCCCTCGACTCATCCCATTACTATCCCTAATCGTGATCTTGCCTTGGACGTCCTCGCCAAATGGTCGCAAGAGTTCCCAGAGGCCATGACGGAATCCCTTCTCCGTCATCAAAGCTTCCGTATCCTCGGAGGTGTAGATGGAGACATGGGGGACGAATGCCCGCAGAACCAGACTTAGTGGCTCTGCCGGACTGTCTCCCGCATTCTCCGCAAGTATTCGGTTGGACCGGGAGTCGAAAACGGTGTGCGAGAGAACTCGAGAAGGAGAACCTCGGCCAGCTGGTGATATAGACCTTGAACCGGGCGGTGATAGAGTGGAAGCGTAGAGTGAGGCGGCAGAGGGGTTGGATCGTCTAAAGGCCAGGTTGGTCTCGGATTGCGACAACGGCAGCGACTCGAGGATAGGGGTAGAATGTCGCGCTTTAGGAAATTTCATGGCCGATGCTGCCACCGGCAAAGCCTGGAGTGGTTCCGACGGCGAGGCATCATCTTCGAGAGGTTGTGGCATGAAGGCGACGGCGTACGGCGACTTGCTCTGACGTTATCGAGTAAGAGACAGGGAGTCGAGGAGACAGGGCCGGAGTTCGGAGGGAGGGGGGATTCAAGAGACGCTCGAGAAGGAGGGTGGTGAATCGCAAGCTGACAAGGCCAAAAGTCGGCTCGGCATGATCTTATCGCTGAGAGCAAGGGAACATTTGGCGAATACTGAAAACTGAAGGTGTCTTTAAGCTTGAAAGGACATGGATCTTTTTGGTCTGTGAAGGTCGGGCGACGATGTGGAAACTCTGGATATGAACGGGTACGTACCTTCTTACCTCATGCCGCAGACGTGGGCCGTCCAGGTGGGAGCTCCAGATTTATCTAGCGGGGCCAGGGTGATATTCAGTACCTGCATAAGGTGCATGTGCAACTTCAAGGTTGATGTTATTTGGGAGCGACACTTCAACCTCATCTTTGCCACATTCCGACACACAATGCCCTCAGACCTAGCAGACTACCTAGCCTCTAGATACCTAGTCGCCGACCCGAAACCAACAAAGAAGCGAAAGCGCAAGCGCGGCGACAACGCCAGCGGCGGTCTCCTTATACAAGACGACGACGACTCGGGCTGGGGCAACTCCAGCGGCCAACAAGATGAAGAGGGTACAGATGCCCCCGTGACGGTATCAGGGAGATCTGCCGAATTTCGAAAGACAAAGAAAAGCAATTGGAAGTCGGTTGGAGAAGGGGATGGAACTCCGAAGGATGATTCTGCGGCTGCTGCGGACGCCATCCTCGCATCAGCGGCCGCGGAACAGGATGCGGCCAGAGATGAGGACGACGAAATGCCAATCGTGGACGAGGGTGGGAGTGTGGTCAAGATGAGCGACGGAACCCACGCAGGTCTACAAAGCGCAGCAGCCGTCTCGGCGCAACTCAAGCGACGCCAAAGAGAGGAACGCGAGGACTTTGAACGACACCGCAAATCAGCAAAGGAGGAAGAAACAGTTTATCGCGACGCCACCGGTCGACGAATCGACATCTCCATGAAACGCGCTGAAGCGCGACGCGCAGCCGCCGAGGCGGAGGAGAAGGAACGGCTCGCCAAGGAGGCGCTCAAGGGCGAGGTCCAGCTTGAGGAGGCGCGAAAGCGCCGCGAAAAGCTACAAGATGCTAAGCTTATGACCTTTGCTCGCGGGGCCGACGATGAGGAGATGAACAACGAGCTGAAAGAGCAGGAACGCTGGAACGATCCCATGATGCAGTTCATGGCAGAAAAGAAGGATGCGCCGGGCAAGGGCAAAAAGTCGAAACGGAAGCCCGTGTACGCTGGTGCGGCCCCCCCGAACCGCTATGGTATCAAGCCAGGTTACCGATGGGATGGAGTTGATCGTAGCAACGGATTTGAGGGGGAGAGGTTTAAGGCCATCAACCGGAGAGAACGAAATAAGGGGCTGGACTACGCATGGCAAATGGACGAGTAGAGGGATAATTTTTGATACACGGATTCTATTATATACCCATATCTGAGCGCTATACATCTCATCCCAGGACGCTGGTAGGGTTTCAGTCTCATGTGGCATCCATCCCCCGCTGACGGTTCAAAAAATCTTCTCAGCTGGGACATCTTGAGGCTGGTACGAATTATGAAGAGAAATGAAATCCACACCACATGTCTGTCCGTCCAGACTTGGAATCAGTGCTTCCCCTATTCCTAAGTTCTGCGGCGGAGTCGCTTGTCAGGTCCATAATCGCATAGCTTCTTGACAAGCTGGATCCATTCACTCTTGGGCATCTGACCAGGCCTGTCACCAAGGCGATGCTGGAACAGCTTGATCAGATCACCGATGACGATGCCATCGTTGGGGATCTTTTCCAGAATTTCGGATGGCTCAATGATGGAGCCTCCAGCAGAGGGAGAGGCACCTGAAAGAGCCATGTTAGCCCAGTTATAACTTGCTGTAGAGGATGAAAATGCTTACCACCTTGTGTCGGGATGGGGCTACCAGCCCTGGATACTGAGGGCGTGCCTCGGGCACTACCGCTGACAAGCTTCAACTTCTTCTTCCTGGAAACAGCGCCATCCGACATCTCACCACCCGTTGCTTCTCCGTCACTACCGGATCCGGCGCCCATTCGCCTGGCAGCTGCGCCCTGGGGCAGAGGAGTGCCAGCCCTGCTTCCCGCAGCGGGCGTGGCATTCTTCTTGAGCTTCTTCCGAGAGGATTCGTTTCCACTGGACTCGGAGAGGGTTGGCGAACCGGGGCGTTTGCGAGATTTGCCCTTCTTCGAGCCCTCAGGCTTCTTTCCAGATGGAGTGTTTGTACCCTTTGTACCAGATCCCTTTGCCTTTTCGCCAGCCTTCTTATCGTCATCCTCCTTCTTCTCTTCCTCCTTCTTGTCCTCTTCCCCTTCCTCCTCTTCATCGGAGTCGGAGTCATCAGACTGTTTCACATATTAGTGTTACTTCGTCCACGCGCAAGTACCTATGGTGTGCTTACCGAGCTACTCCAGGGGTTGTCCTCGGAGTCATCACTCTCGTATATGTCCTCTCGGTCTCGCTTGATGAGCGCCTTTCTGGTCGCCTTACCAAGCTTTTGCCGCTCAATCTCTTCCTTCAACTCCTCAGCCAGCTCTCTGTCGACTTCTTGCTCATCACCATCTCCAAAGAGATTGGCGCCGAGTTGCTCGCGTCGAATGCGATCCTTGGAGTCCTTGGTATCTTCATCATCGTTCTTTTCAAAGAGAGGGGCCTCGTCATCATCTTGGAACTCATCACCTGACATGTCAATCTCGTCATGTTCAAGCTTTTCCGACCTTGAAGCTGCCTTGAAAGTAGCGCTCTCTGTCTTAACCATCGGGCCGCGGCCGTAGAGAAGTTGTCGAGTAGCCTCAAGATCCTGCCGACCTGCCCTCTTCTCCTCATCTTTCATGACCCAACGACCAACATCCACCTTCTTGCCCATCAACGCCTCTGCCTCATCGATTGTAAATGGTTGGAATGGGGGCTTTGAAGTAAACTTGTACCACTTCTCAAGAGGTACCATACGGAAGACCGACTGATCAATCATGAAAGCCACATTTGCCTCGGAAAGGGCAGCGACGTAGCTACCGACCCAGACATTCTTCCCTTCAGCATCTTCAAGATGCCATGGAAGGGCTTCTTCATATCGCAGCTCAGATTCCTTCTTGGCAGCTTGTGTTTTCGGGGCCCTGTTGAAGTTTGTCTTCTCTTCTTTTTGCTTCTTGGGTCGCTTGGGGTTGACCTCCTTGGCGACAGGCGCAATCTTGGCCTGGTCGACCGCACGCTGGGCTTCTCGCTCGGCCTTCATCTGGGCCAATCTCTCCGCCTCTTGCTCGTCCACCTGTGGCGCTTCGGGAGCTTCTATCTTGGGGGCTCTTCCTGGAGGGGGTTGACGGGCGTCTCGCCGGTGTAGCGTGACGGGTCGTGCGAAATCGTCCTGGTCGGATGGGTCGATGGGCTTGTCACCTATCTTGGCTTGGGAGAACTTCATCATGTGGTAGCGAATCCCGTCGAGCAGAGCTTTCTTGGTCGTCATGATGGCGATGTCGGTAAATTGGGCGGGCGGTGGCTCCGACCATCCATCATAGAGCTTTCGCCGCTCTTCAACACTCGGCTTCATTCCATTCTGTGAGCCAGCATTCGGTTGCGCCACAGGTTTTGGTCCGGCCTTTCGCGAAACAAGGGGATTCGCGCGTGGCTTCTTCCGCATCGGTCGGAGAGGATTCGCCTTCGGTTTCGGGGCGCCGTTCGGGTGGCCAGGCGCGCTGCCAGACGGGCCTCCGGGTGGCGGCGCGCTCATCTTGACGATGATCTACTGGTGATTTGAATGATAGATTCTGCAGAGGATGCTACCAAGGCAGCAGGTCAGGCTGGGCCTGGAGCCTAGCGTTGCGCCGGGCGCAAACAACAGAGCAAACACGTCGGGATTGGGGTGACTGCGTTAAATATGTCGATGGAAGAGAAAGTCGCGGTCGTCTCGATCTGCTAGTGATTGAGAGACGAGGGTCAGGAAGGGGGCGGAGGAAGTTATTTCTATTGACAAGTGGATGTTGGTGCAGGAGGAGCGCTAGGTCGTGTTGAGAGAGTTGCTTGCTGCTGGTATGACGATGACAAAGGCGCGAAGCAAGCGAGCAAGCCACAATGGATAGGTGGCTGTGCGCGCCAGCTTCAATGGAGCCAGGTACCGAGGGAGCACCGACTTCCACTGGCCTTGGCAAACTGGCAAGGTCTTTGTTCTAGGAAGCTCATCAGCCGACCCACCATCAATTAGGAACCTATGCACGGCAATACAGTTTTCTTTGCAGGTTTCACTCAGGTAGTAAATTTGCTTGCGCTTCTTCCTGCCGGTACCAGACTCTGATATTTTTGTTTCAATTGAGTGAAGCATCGGAATTGCAGGTAAGCACAGTGTTTGGGAAATTCTAACACTGCTCGTGACATACCAGCGCACGCTGTGAAACTCTGAAAAGAGGCGCATGATTCACAGTTGGCGCGGAGGTTCTGGCACTGTACCCGGCCGTGTCCACTGGCAGGGCAATTGTCTGGGCATTTGTGGGGTTGCAGGGCCTCTACCTACAAACAGGGACGGCTGCTCAACATCATCCAGCATCGCTTTGTCGCCTCATTCCCAATTTCTTTCAAAACATTTCACACGCATCTATCCTTGCGTCGTCGTCTGTGCCTCATCCAATCTCTTCCTATCCCTTCCTACCCCTCCCTCTTTGACCGGCCACAAGCTGCCCCTTCCCGCTCAAGCGAGGTGATGCGCCAAAGAGAGCCGGCTGTATCTTTACACCCACCATCCAGATCCCTCCCTCAAGTTGGATGGCTCCCTGGACAATCAACCATCACTACAGGCTGCCGCGCAGCCCCTTTTCACCTCTTTCACTCTTCTCCTCCTCCTAAGGAACCACAAGTCCTCGAGCTTTCAATTCCTTTGTGTCGACGTCCTTTAACCTAAGAAGCGACTAGGTAGTCATACCCTGGTCAACCTTCTAAGCCCCTCCAACTTGCCCACCACTGCCGACTCAAGACAGCTATTATCCTGTCAAGCTCTCACGATACTTCTTTGTTCGGCGTGTTGCATTGGACACGGTTCTCGATGCTATCCAACCGTCCAGAACCGGCACCTGGCGCGCCCGGCGGCGGCCAGCAAACCGGGCTTGAAAACCATCTTCGCAACCTAATCCTCTCCAACAATGGGCCAATGCAGGATTCTTCTTCAAACAAATCTTCTTCGAGCCTCCCCACGCAGGGCCCTCTGAAGTCGGGTACTACAGTTCCTGGCTTGGCCGCGAAGTCTCAAAATGGCATGGGTAGCAACGTTCCGACTGGACCCTCCACAAGGTCTCCCCCATCCAAGCCATCGCGCAAGCGGATGAACCAGGCACAAAGACGCCAGATGAGCTCTCAGCTATCCATTCCTATTGACCCCCGACCTCAGCAACCCCCGCCTGCGAGGTCCTATCAGAGTCCGAGTTCACACTACTCACGACCTTCTCAGCCTTACCAGCGCCACATGCACACCAACTCTCATCCAAGAACGACACATTACGAAGGTCGCCAAAACGGTCCATATGGTCAGCGTCCATGGAGCGGTCCTCAGCAGAGCATTGGACCACATGGTTCCGGTCACACCCAACCGCCAGGCATTCCTGCGGACTCTATGCCCCTACAGTTGAGTCGCGGTGGCATGCATCTCTACAACTCCAGGCGTGACAATCAGTTCTCCCCTGAGGAAGTCAGCGCCCAGGTTTCTCTCCTTGACCGGCTTTGTTTTGAGGTGGTTTCCAATTCTGAGATCGAAAGATCTGAGATTGCAGAGAAGGAGGCTTTTCGTTGCCGTATTGAAGCCATCAGCCAAGAAGCGATTGCCCGTTGCGAGAAGGAGCAAAACCCAGAAGCACAGTTCGATTCACTCTCGGTTCAGCTTAAATGCTTTGGCAGTCTATCTTCGGGGTTTGCTACGAAGGCCTCCGACATGGACCTTGGGCTGTTGTCCCCAATGTCCTCCATCCAGCCTGATGCTCCCGGCTCTCAGATCCCGCGCCTACTAGAAAAGGCCTTCTTGGATGCTGGCCTGGGTGCCAGATTATTAACCCGCACTCGAGTCCCTATCATCAAGCTTTGCTCGGATCCGCCCAAGAAGCTGCAACAAGATCTTCTCGAAGAGCGCTTCAAGTGGGAAAACGGACTTGACGAGACTCACGAAGATGACGAGCATGATCACGACAACGATCAGGTTGGCCTTGATAGTCCTGAAACCAAGACGTCAGCGCCCCTTGAGGTCACATCGCCAACCTCTTTGACAGCAGAACCCCCAAGTTTCGATATCAAACAGGGCCCCAAGAATACCCTCGCCTCATACTACGGTTTGGCAAAGCGCGTTCTTCGTAGAGCGGGCGGTCGCGATGCCACCGTGTCAAACTATCGCGATCTTACAGACAAGGATTGGGTCATTCTGCACCGAATTTGCCAGGCCTTCGTCAGTGGCCTCTCGGATCCGCAACTTCGAGGTCGCTTGGCCAGATACCCATCTCTCGCATTTGAGTCCGTCGAAAATGAGCAATCTAACCGGTCTCTTCTCGGCGTTTATACACAAATCGAGGGTGAGCAGATCCGGCAACTGTGGGAGGAGAGGGGCGTTCAGGAGCGAGCCCAACAACCTCGTCTTCTCGCTGAGCAAGCGATGAAAATCTGGGAAGAGGTTCAAAACAAGCCGAACTTCGGCGTGGATCCCGTCTTCTACACCAAGGAGCTTCAGCTAGCACTCGACAAGATGAAGAAGGCGCCTTCAGTGCAGTTTGTGACCCTGGAGCAAGCGCAACACGAGGCACCCACTGTCTACTCTACCCGAGCTCTGAATATAATCAATGCTCTACGGTCAGCGAATGAGCTCGCAGCCTCAGACTGGGCGCATCTGATAGTCACTCAGTACTTGGACGGCATCCATCAAGAGGAAATTCGGAAGATGATAAAGGATCGCATCGCTTCACAAGGCGGGGACGTCCCGATCAAAGCCGTCATCCGTATGCACAAGGCCATCCATCTGGCATGGGAGTTTGAACGAGCGATAGAGAAGGATTTTTACGATGAGTCTGTTATTCCGGATATCAGAGAGTACATCGCCCTACTCCGAGCCCCCTTTCAACTGTCGGACGAGTCTTCTGCGAATACCGACTTCATCATCCCCCTCACGCCTACAACCTCAAGTCTCATAGCGAGAATCAGGACCCTCCCCGACCCTCACAAGCTGGCCCCAAATCAGCCGCGTGACCGATACCGAGATCGCCTAGAGTTTCCTAAGACGGGCGCAGGCGTACAATGCGATATCAACTTTTCGGCTCACTTGGCTCTGCACAACACGGCGCTCTTGCGATGCTACTCTCTCACGGACCCACGAGTGCGACCAATGGTGCTATTCGTCAAGCATTGGGCTAAAATGCGTGGAATTAACTCTGGATACCGTGGAACTCTGAGTAGCTACGGCTACGTGTTGATGGTACTTCACTACCTGGTCAATGTCGCAGAGCCCTTTGTCAGTCCCAACCTTCAGCAACTAGCTCCTCCACTCCCACGAGGGCTGTCACCTGTCGAGCTGGAGAAGGCAACATTATGCCGTGGTCACGACATCCGATTCTGGCGCAATGAAGAGGAAATTTTGGGTCTTGCTCAGGCAAATCAACTGAATTGCAACAACGCAACGATTGGCCATCTCCTCCGCGGCTTCTTTGAGTACTACGCTCATAGTACGATGCTGAGCACCTTATCAAGCCGGGGCTTCGACTGGGGCAGAGACGTGCTCAGTTTGCGTACGCCAGGCGGCCTGTTGACCAAGCAAAACAAGGGCTGGACGGGTGCAAAGACTGTCTTGGAAGTGCGAGCAGTCGGTCCTCATCCTCCACCACAAGCTGAGCAAACACCTGCATCGGCGGTTACTCCCACGGGGCAGGCCACATCTGACGAAGGCGCGCAGCCTAAGCAAGTGAATGCGGCAAGCAAGAACACGGAGTTCAAGGAAATCCGGCACCGGTACTTGTTCGCTATCGAGGACCCCTTCGAGTTAAACCACAACGTCGCTCGAACTGTCACACACAATGGTATTGTATCGATCCGAGATGAGTTTCGTCGCGCATGGAGAATCATCCGATCGGCCGGGAATGGTAGCTCACAAGAAGAGCTTCTTCGGGATGTGAATGATGTTGAGGAAGAGGAAAGCCCCCTGTCAAAGCTGTTAGACGATATTCACGGGCTCGGACAGACACGACATGGATGAATAGATGAGAATCATGCTGAGATGACTGGTGTACACCTAGGAAGGATGGTCGGATGGTCATGGTAGTGGCGTAACAGGGATGGCAGATAGGCCTACAAGATAAAGGATTGGGCATGTGTTTTTGGGGAATAGTTGGACTTTGACTGTCGGGTAACTTAGGAAACAGAGCAGATAAGTCAATCATGTATATTATGTGACTATAGCCACATTCATGTGTCGTGGGACAAGATATCAAACAGATTGCGTGTGGCCGTGTTTCCAGGTCCAGCCTTCTTGTCGCGGCCATGCTGCTTGAGTGCCTTCCGCTTCTTTGGTGTCGAAGCTCTCTTAGATTGTTCCTCAGGATCTGCGTCTGGTAACGGTACGAGCCTTGTGATGATTTTCAAGCTCTGTGCTTCGTCGCTATTTCGAAGAAACTCTAGGGTACTCTCGATGGTAGGAAACTCAGCCAGGGATGGGAGGGAGCAAAGCATGCTATGTAGCTGTGGCATTGTTTCCTCGGCTGCTGAAAGGGACATGATCTGCTTAAGAATGCGGAACGAGTAATACGCCGCTTGCAGCTGAGCAACGAAATGAATGATGTCCCAAGAGATCCGTTTCAACGTTGTTTGCTGTGAGCACTGTTCAAGAATCTGCAGTGCGTGGGATTTCTTGCCTTCCTCACGACAGTGGCTAATGTCCAAGGTTAGACAGAGCATCTGCCATGCTTGAATTGCGTCGCCCTCTAGTTCCGCCTTGACCTCGGACATCAGGCTCGTAAGGTCTTGAGCCCGCGTCTTTGCAGCTTCTTTGGGGAGCATGTGCACTTGTCGGCCTTTTTGCACGTTCGTGTTAACACGCCGATACTCTTGAATTGTTGATGATGGGCCGGGGATAATCCATCGAGCAATCGTATAAGCTAGTTGTCGGATTGGAGTGCTTTGTTCCCAGGCACTTCCGCGGGAGGGGCTCTCAAGGAGGATGGGTAGAAAGATCATATCGCCATTTGGATCATTTGCTCGGATATCTTGGTTGCCCAGCTGTAAGATTAGCTCTGATATCCTGGGATCTAATGACCCAATTTGTATATCTCCGCCTGCCGTTGACACAGGCAACGGTGCTGTCTCATGGTCAAGATACTCATGACAGAACTCAGTGTAGCCTATTGTATCAACAACTGGCTGGGCACAATCTCGCAAGAGCTGAGGAAGCGTGTGGTGAGGCGAGCGCTTACGCTCGTAAGCTAACCGGCGGATCTCAGAGGCAGGTGAGAGCTTCACCTTCTCGCGTATATGCGCAGGGGAGAAGCTTGCACATGCCAGTCTCGATTGACCATCAAGATAGATATCGCGAAGAAACACGACACGACCATGGCCTATATCATGCACCAGCAGGTCCGAATCTGCGGTGAGAACTGTGCCTCCTGATTTTGAAAGACGCTGGGCGCAGTATGCATCAGCCTCGCCAGGGACGAGATGTACCAAATCTGCATAACGGTGACAAAATCGTAGTGAATCGATAATTGCTGGTACATGAAAACTAGGTGGTAGAAATGGCTTTCCTAGAGGTTGTGTGGAGGAGAAAAGTGTTGGGGGAGTCTCCTTGGCAGTTGAGAGGTAAGCCGGAGAGAAGCCACTGGGGTCCTTGGAGTGCGATGCTTTGAGCTGGTTGAGGCTTTTCACCATTCTTTCCATTCGGACTAGTCGCTTTGCTCGCGGAAGATGACCGTCGAAGTAAATGGCTTCACTGGTTTGCTCGAGTTAGGTTGGACTCCCTTTGAAGGAATGGTAACTCACACACTTACACCACGACTGACAAGTGCATCTAGCCATGCGATGGTGGTATCACCAAGGAGTTGGTATGAGGGCTGGACTATGCCATATCTATTGCAGATATGAAGAATGTGGTATGCCAAGGCAGGGCCGTCGATGACTACTCGGTCGTTATCAAGAGCTCCATGAACCGCATAGGGTTCCAGGGTAGAGATAAGTTGAGGAATGCCCATTGCGAGAGCGGTTAATGGACTCGCTGTGGCGCTCCAATTGACAATGTGAGCATTAAAAACGGGGAGTTATCCTTGAGTAAAAGATCCGATGCCGGCCGTTTCTAGAAAACCACCAAGTCGGACGTCGTCACGCATTGAGCGATCCGTTAGGGGCAACACACGCGACAGAGGCGACCGGCTGGATGCGTTCGTAAGGATTCCGGCCTCCGGTTGCGAGGCTGTGACGCACTTTCCGAGATGCCCCGCTTGGTGACCGACGGCGGGGACTGCAGGGACAGTGTTCTTGGCACTGTATGACACCGCAGATAACGACTGGCTGAGAGCCGCCGATAACCTTTTGCGTTACCCAAACTGTTGCCGTGCGGCCGCTAAAAAAAAGCAATACGGCGCACAAGCGGTCCCGTGCACAGAAGTGGCTTGGCTCGGCTCGCACGGTGCTCTGTACCGCGTCCATGAAAAAAAAAAAGCTTCCCACCTGAGCAACGCAGCTTTTTCCCAACCTTCTTTCCCACTCAATCTTTCCACGTTTCATCCTCACGCATCGATTGATGGGCTGCCCAAGATGCGCAACACGCTGATCTTTGCCGGCAACTCATGCCCAGTCCTCACAGGTCAGATCTGTGAGAATCTGGGCATGCAACCTGCCAGCGCCGAGCTTACTCAGTTCTCCAATGTGAGCTTCCCCTCGCCGTTATCGCCATTGTTCTCTGGAGTCACCATCCCTGGGCCACATTCCTTTGTCACCTTCTAGGGCGCTGGTGTCTCCGATCAATCAATGGCGTTTCAATGCACGCTCTCGATGCTAACTCATTCCCAAGGGCGAGACGAGTGTCAGAATCTTGACAAGCGTTCGAGAGAAGGATGTCTTTGTCGTCCAGTCTGGAAGCGCGAGCATCAATGACTCCATCATGGAGCTCCTCATTATGATCTCGGCATGCAAGGGCGGCTCTGCCAACAAGGTCACTGGTTCGTGGTTATCTCTTCCCATTTGAGATCCCCGTAGGCTGACTTGGCATCGCTGCCCAACAGCCGTCCTCCCTTACTTCCCCTACAGCCGTCAATCCAAGAAGAAGTCCCACCGAGGTGCTATCACGGCTCGCATGCTTGCCAACCTGATGGGTGTTGCTGGCGTCAAGCATGTAATCACCGTCGACCTTCATGCATCCCAGATGCAGGGATTCTTCAAATGCCCCGTCGACAACCTCCATGCCGAGCCCATCCTCGCCAAATGGATCCGCCACAACGTCCCTAACTGGCGCGAAGCGGTTGTTGTTTCCAAGAATGCGGGAGGAACCAAGCGAGTCACATCGCTCGCCGATGCGCTCAAGCTCAACTTTGGAATCGTCACCACAGATCGGAAGCGTGTCAGCAACATGACGGCTAGTATGATTATGAGACACTTCGATCATAGTGTCGATAGCCAACCAGCGTTGGAATCGAGCCGGCCTATTCCCAACCGGGGCGCCCGTGAGCCAGCACCCGAGCGTGAGAAGACCCCTAAGAGGGATGTTACTCCTCCACGAACCTCGCGGATTGTGACGGATCTGCAGGGCTCCCCTAAGCGAGTTAATGGCTCGTCGGCCCGCACTTCTAACCTGAGTCTTGCCGAGTCCGCGGATGACAACGTTACACCCCCAGCTCGGTCGCCCGAGCCATCAGTCAATGGCGAGGCCGACTATGATGACCACAAGGCATCCGAGGTCACACATGGCCGCCTGGTCCAGGGCCGTATTGTTGAGGACGATTTCCCCTCCCCTGATCGATCCGCCGCCGATGTCAGTCTACATGACGAGGATCCCATGACCATGTCCCATGCGTCATCGTTCTTCGCCCCTGAGCCTCAATCTCTTGGAGGATCCGGTGATGCGGCAGCAAGCTCCGATGAGGAGGACAATGCGTTCGAAAACCCCAACGCCGAGCACATGATCACCTTGGTTGGGAACGTCAAGAACCGGACCGTCTTCATCGTGGACGACATGATCGACAAGGCCGGCTCTTGGATTGCTGCCGCTGAGACCGTGATTAAGAAGGGCGGGGCTAAGAAGGTGTACTGCATGGCGACTCATGGCATCTTTGGTGGAGACAGCCTGGAACAGTTGCAGGCATGCGAGTGCATCCACCAGATTGTTGTCACCAACAGCTTTCCCATTGATAAGGACAGGGCTCGCAACATCAGCAAGCTCGTGGTACTCGACCTGTCGTTCCTGTTGGCTGAGGCCATTCGGCGCAACCACTACGGCGAGTCCATCTCGCCCTTGTTCCAGCATTCTGGGGACTAGACAGATGGAACTTGCTATACTCTTGCTCTATTGTCTCCCGCCACGATGCGACTGCACGTTCTGAGGCGGGTAATGGCATGTTTCTTTGACGATATTCTTAGGGCCATTCTTTTGGTGTTTTTAGCGAGGCGTCTGGGCAAAGGAACCGCTGGTGCCCTGAGCAGGACTTCATTCCTTGAGGGCTTACAAACAAAAGCAAAGTAGGTGACGAATCACGATTACTATTTCCCGGTCTTTTTGGTGCAGGAGTCTTTCACGCGTGACAATGTCCGCCTTTGGTTGTGCTGATGTGAATGAAACCGAGCTTTATGCTCACCCAGCGGTGCTGTCACTTGTTGACGGCAAGGGCCCGATTCACCCCAGAATGGGTTCTTAACGGAACGTTGGAAGATGAAACTTTATCGAACTCAGAAGGCCTGTGACCCAAGATCATTCGTGGTCTCTTTTGTTCCTTCGGGGGCAAATGGGTTTTGGGCAAGAAAACCTTTCGAACATTCCTGTGAGCTTCGGCGAGATGTAGAGGGCCTGACTGTTTGGCCACTGCCTCATGGCATGCCATTCTTTGGATACACTGGGGACGAGTAGATGGTCCGATGGTGGTAGCCCTTGATTCAAACTCACGAATATGAATATACCTTGATATTCCATCCTTAGCATGATCTTGGGACTTCTGTGATGTACTTTTATACACGAATTCTATTGTCTTATTTTATCTATGTAACCTAAGCGCCCTTGCGGTGAAGAATGCCCGCGCCAGCCTAACGAAGAGTGAGTGTCTGCATTCCATATGATGACGGGATGTGAACGGTTTCTTACCTGGTGGTTGGGGAAGACGAGAGTGTCTGCAACAACCACATTTTCCCGACGAGTGGCAGTGAAGACAATAATCTCGGCAATGTCATCGGGCGTAAGGGGCTCACATCCGCTGAAAGTTGACGGTCAGCTCTTATTCTCTGAAGGGCATGCCTTGTGTTGGTTGGTGAGAATTAACTTACGCATACACAGCATCGGCCTTGGACTTGTCTCCGTAGAATCGCACAACAGAGAATTCCTAGAGGTCTGTTAGAAACAAGTTCGGAACTTGATAAATGGAAGCTCGACTTACAGTCTCAACCTGACCAGGGTCAACCTCAATAACACGAACACGGCTAGCGATCAGCTCCTTTCGCAAGCTCTCGGAGAAGCTGCGGACAGCGGCCTTGGTAGCACAGTAGATAGAACCACCGGGGTAGGGTTCCCGGCCGGCGATGGAGCCGACGTTGATAATGTCGCCGTGTCCTCCGTCGGGGCGGGCGAGGAAGATGGGGAGAATGGCCTGAGTCATGTTGATGAGGCCGGCGACGTTGGTGTTGAACATGATGCCAATGTCCTCCTCGGCGATCTCGGGAGCCTTAGCGACGCCCTTGACGAGACCACTGTAGCGCATGAGTTACTCATTCGGGTAACGAAGGGGAAAGGAGAGACTTACGCATTGTTGACGAGAACGTCAATGTTCCTCCACTCCTCGGGTAGGTTGCTCACAAAGCCCTTGATCTCGGCGGGGTTGCTCACGTCGAGCTTAAAAGGGAGCACCTTGACGCCCTCACCAACCTCACTCTTGATCTGATCAGCGAGCTCCTTGAGTGAATCAATGCGGCGAGCCGTGAGAATGAGCCGGAGATCATTGCTGGGCGCCGTCCGGGCAAACTCGAGAGCCGTAGAGCGGCCGATGCCGGAGGAGGCACCGGTGACGACAACGGTCTTGCCGGCGAGACGCTTAGCAGCTGCAGAGGAGGCCATTGTGCGACGGGTGAAGAGGGGACGGATGAGAGGTGAGAGCGAAGTCGGGCGTGAGAATGAGAGGTTGAGGGTTGTGAATGCGGTGGTGAAGAGACGGCGGGTGGTGTTCATTCGGACGGGGATAGGGCCGAGAGAGAGAAGGTGGAGAAGAGTGAGGATGATGTGATTTGATGGAGATGAGAAGAGTCGCAATGGTTCAATTGATTGGGATAAACGTGACAAGGAGTCAGAAAACGCTGAGTCAAGAGGAGGAACAGGACGAGGTTGTCAAGGTATACAAATCTTTTGCGGAGGCTAGCAAGTATCTACAAGCCGCTATCTTAACAAAGCCGTCCTTCGGCTCTGGAAGGATATACACGGAATAGTGGAGGGGGAATTGTTAGCGACGGTACATTTGATAAGAACGAACTCGAGCTACAAGAATGAAGTTTGACTGAGAGGGCGCACTTTTCTTACCCCGCGAATCATGAACCTTTGAACCTTGGCTATCGGGGGATGCTTGACAGGGATTTCTGACCTATCACATGTTGTGTAGGTTGCCTTATCCCCGGCCAAAGTGACGAAGAAGCCGCTTGGTGAGGAGAAGGAGACCTTTCTGCCCCTCCTTTGACGGGTATGGTTTAGACGTCATTGAGGCACCAGCTGGCTGTGGGGTTTGGGATGAATTGGGGCCGTTGGGGGTTAATGTGACGGACCATAATTGGAGCCTGAAATAATGATTCATGATTTTTATATCTTACTTGTGGTTAAAAACTCGGTTTGTTTTCACCACATGGCAGATATCATCTTTGACGTGGTGATCTGGCAAGGGTTCTACCTCATAGCCCCCAAATCGATGATTTGGGGGTGTGGCCGTCCATGTCGAGTATCACCTTTTCCCTAGGCCGCGTTTCTCAATGTATGTAGTAGTTAGGAGATTCCAGAAGGTGAGGAGATCCCTCGGAAGTTTAAAATATTCCAACTGTTTAAACTGTCCCGGTCCGAGTTGAACGGTCAACGTATTGCGCCTCGGAAAGAATAGGCTTTGACCGTCCCAATGCGTCGTCGTGACTCTTTGCCTGCGTGATGCTGGGTTTTCTATTCATTACAAGACTCCACCAAGAAATATCACAAGTTGGATCATTCTTTCCCCATGTGGTCTGAGATGCGAGGCCTAATGGTGGTGGTCGACTCCCATGCTACTACTGCATGGGCTGTCGACCAATGCCTCAGATCTGTGAAAGAGTACTTGGCCAGTAGCAAGCCATTGTGTTTTCTTCTTGAGTTCCAGATTGCGGACTGAAATATAGTTTGACGTTTCGGGGAATTGGTACAAAGGTGCTGCAAAGTTCCCTTGATGATTTGCATAGCCTCACAGGTTGGCCATGTGAGTGTCCATTGAGAAAAGGCAGTTTGGTATGGACTCTTCTCGAAACATTAGAAATGTTGCTCTTGTTGAGTTTGGACTGTGTTTACCCACAGAACGGCGGACGTGTGTCAATATAGCACCTAAATGTATGCTGGAGGACTACTTTCGGCTTCCGTGTCCAAAGGTCATGATCTCTAAAGAGTCCAAGATTGAACTATGAGTGGGCAAGGACGACATGAATAACAAATAAGGAACTGATGTGTATATGGAAGAAGATCATGGGAGATACTTTGACTTCCTCGTGGTGACGATAACAGTATTCGGGGAGAACGGCCACCAGCCACTCTCATCTAAGCTGAAGTTAATTATCAACACCCAGGTTTGGCTCAAACGATTCCCAACAAATTCAACCAAGGCATGGAAAACATTGTCGCCTAAAGCCAAAACATGGAGCTTCGTCTATATATTCCCATC